>JAMZAV010000326.1:0-412814 GCA_024449915.1 Sweltsa coloradensis
ATATTAGTGCAAGACATGGAAAAGAAGTAAAAATCTCTAGTAGGTGCTCTCATGCAAAAACATAGTTTGAAAAAGAGCAGTTCCTAGAGATTGTACATCCAATTTAATGTTTGCTTTAGTAATCGATGTAATAGTACATTAAACACCAAGGTTAATAAAATAAATACATAGGCATATAATATTCAAAAAAGTGTAAAATAAATGAAAATACATGTATTTATTTTACTTGAAGGTTAAAGCTTAAAGACCAAGGCCACCACACCGCTCTATTCCCTCCTCTATATTTATATTTATTTATGGACCATGGACAATGATCATTCCAATATATTATATCCCCCCTCTCCCCCCTAGCCTGGGGCGGAAGGTTTGAAAACTGGTGACATTACCCTATAATAGTGATAGTTTTTCTTTGAAGTTAGTTAAATTATGCTTTTTGCCCTTGATATTATGAATATTTGAGGAGAGGTCGTAAGGGAGGTTTTGGTTTATGCCACACGAAGCGGAAGTTTTGAAATGTGGTGCCTGGTGTTGGAATGGGTGGATGTTTAAGGTCATACAAAAGCTTCTTGACATAGAGAAGGTCGTAGGATACTGGATATAGTTGCGCGACCAAGGGTTATTTTTTTTTACAATTTTGAACGATCTTTTCACTGCTCCGGGTGATGGACCTTCCAGAAATTTTGGATTTAGCCTCTAGGCAGTGGCGCAGGAGCCGGGGAGCAGAGGGGGCACTTGCACCCCCCCCCCCCTAAATATCAATCAAGAGCATCGTTGAATTTTGAAGAGGCAAGATGTTGTAAACTAGCAATATTATGTGGATCTTGACAATTTTTATAAATCGACGAAAGCACGCTAAAATCTAGTAAAATGCCACCATTTGAAATGTTAAAAAGGGCTATGCGCCCCTAAGCCGCACTAGTTATTATTATTAAGCCTTTATTTGCAACAGAACATACATTCCACTAGCGCAAATTTAATATATAGGACACAAAACAAACATATACATGTAGAATTAACAGTTATTATAACATAAATAGCTTTTGGCAGAAACACAGATGAAAACTACTTACTAAACTAAACAAGCTTAAGATGTGTTTGTTTGTATGTGTGTTTGTCTTTGTGCGTGATCGTGTGCGTGTGCGTGTGCGTGTGGGACATTCCCCAAACATTGTGCCGGGATACACTTTACCCTAACAATTATTGTTTCATGGGCAGTTATAGAATATTCTTATGCCCCCTCCCGCACCCCCCCTCTTCCCCCCCTTTAAAATGCACTTTAGCCACCATGCCGCCACCCCACGTCTAAGTCTAACTTAGGAGCAATTGTAGAAAAGTGTAATTTTGAACTAAAATTAGGATGCGCTTTCAATTGATAATACTTTTGTGAACGCCAGAATGAAAGAAATTGGAGTGTAGTGTAGTGGGTTGACCCATTGATCATTGTACGAATTAAGTTACGATTTGTTGTGAGCAATGTCAAAAACTGTAAAATCAAAAAACAAAAACCACATGTTCATTTAGTACGATAATCTAAAAAAAAGCGATAATATCACGGCCAGTGTACGATAATGCGGTGTTAATTTCTGGCAACACTGTTTTGCCGGCAAAGTAGATTTCTGTCCGTGATGTTTCTCCGTGCCAAATAATTTTGATTATGAATGTCGACTAACGTCACACAACACTGATGACTAGTGCAATTTTTTACGAGTGAGAGGATTGTAGGTAGATAGTAAGCCCAGTGATATCCGGGCGTAGTTTGTTGGATTGTGACAACAAGAAAAAATAAAGTGGAAGAACTCCCTAATTAAAATACTGCTGTAATGTTGTGAATCTCTTAATAGAATCGTCTCGAGCAGATAAAAATAAAATAGTCACGTTCCGTTTCGTTCCCTTCCATTTCCTGATTCGCTCTCGAGTCTTACGAACGCAGAGCAATATTTCCTGGCAGCGAGTGTACGGTGTAGTGTAGTGTAGGCTCTAGTGCAATATAGTGTGTTGTTAGTGGTGCTGGTGCAACATGTGCTCGTCCTACCGGCAAAGGAGGGGAGTGCTCACTTAGACAGGCCAATAGGTAAACTGTGCATTATTATTCATTACATTATTATCGTGGCATTGTCTTATTATTATTATTATTATTATTATTATTACGCTGACCCAGGCCGCATCAGGTCACTACTAAATCATCACTAGTGACTGAAATAGCCACAGGTCTGTGCTCCGCTCCCGAGAGAGCTCGAGCCAGATAATCAGAGAATATTTCTTTCTTTCTAGCGAGATCATAAGACTTCTCAATTTAAAGAAGAAGCTCGAAGTGGTGGGCAATATTGAAGTCTTTCATTTAACTGTCATAATAACGTTACGTACACATGTGTTATAGGAAACGTCCGGTATTCTTACAAAGCGTCTATAAAATATGTCAGTATACCGTTTGAGGAGACTGAAATGATAATATAATAATGATTTCATTTGCTTTAAAAAAAAAGGGCGGGGGTGGGGAGCTGCTGGGGCTGCAGCCGCTGGCCTCCACATTAATTTATTATTTTAGGTGGTGGCCTAATCCAACTTTCTTATTCTGCTGCATCAACGAAGAACTAAAAATAATACGCTTAGCAGAGTATTTAAATATAAGTATTCAGGCATAGCTTACAGTGGTAAGGTGTTCCCCCCCCCGCCCCCTTCCCCCCCACCGGCCACCGAAACTATCTTACGCTTAGCAGAGTATTAAATAAAGTATTCAGTGGATAGCTATACAGTGTAGGTGTTACCCCCCCCCCGACCCCCTTCCCCCCACCCTCGGCCACCGAAACTATCTTACGCTTAGCAGAGTATTTAAATATAAGTATTCAGTGGCATAGCTATACAGTGGTCAAGGTGTTACCCCCCCGGGACCCCCCTCCCCCCCACCATCGGCCACCGAAACTATCTTGAGGTTAGTATTTGGATGAGCGTAGCGAAGCCTTTAATTTCACTATCCCTCTGAAAATAGCTGGGGTGTTTTTCTTTTGTTTGTTTGTATGTTTTTGTCCGTCGGCTCGCGCTCTACCGGACAAAACGGCTACTTCAATCTCGGCAAAACTTTACGAGAACGTTCAAAATCGAATCAAGATTTTGGATACAATCGAAGAAAATATTCCTCATATACTTAACGACTAACGTCTCGCACGTAGTTGGAAGTCTCGCATTATTCATGGCAGGCATGGATCACGATTGCTCTTATCTTTACGAACAAAAACAAAACATGGTAACAATAACCGTAATGTACCGATAGAAATAGTCAACTTAAAAACGCTCATCCATCAGCGCGCAGTGGTTAATTTCTAAAATAATCAGTGGGTGGACGCTTGACGATCTCCTTCCTTGAGGAGGGCGAGGTCGTGGGTAGGGTAATATATTTCGAAGTGAAGTTTGCTGGACAAGCGATTTCAGGCAAAAACAGCAGGGGGGTTGGGAGGCGAGCCCCCCAACCCCAGCGCCGCAGGCGAACATTTTTAAATCAGGGTTTTTAAGAGTGATTTCTGAGCGTTTCAGAAAAAATACGGGACTGGATGCAATACCGAAATACTATCGTTGTGTAGTGCAAAAACCAGAAAACCTTTTTGGATGAGCGTAGCGAGCGTAGCGAGCGAAGCGAAGATTCCATTTCACTACACTGGAGAAAAAAATCCGGAATGTTTTTTTTTTTTTTTTTTTGTATTTTTGTCTGTTTGTCCACACGATTCCGGCTAAACCGATACTCCAATTGATATGAAATTTTCTGGAGGCCTTCGAAATCTCTGAACTTACGGGACTGGATGCAATACCGAAATACTATCGTTGTGTAGTGCAAAAACCAGAAAACCTTTTTGGATGAGCGAAGCGAAGATTCCATTTCACTACACTGGAGAAAAAAATCCGGAATGTTTTTTTTTTCTGTATTTTTGTCTGTTTGTCCACACGATTCCGGCTAAACCGATACTCCAATTGATATGAAATTTTCTGGAGGCCTTCGAAATCTCTGAACTTAGAACTGCCACGTTTTTGAGCCCAATCGGAAAAATATTTCTCATGAAAATCGCAATTTTACGATTTTTTTCGATTTTTTTTAAATTTCTTCGACTTATAACACCTACATGCTTTATCTGATTTTAATGATTTTTTCACAGAACCATAATTTTATGAATTAAGATATTCGTGTTAAATTTGAGCGCAATTGAAAAAATATTTATCATAAAAATCGAAATTTTACGGGTTTTTTCTTTTTTTTTTAACAATTTTTTGACTTATAAGTCTTCATGCTTTATATGATTGTAATGATTTTTTCACAGAACCCTTATTTTATGAATTAATAGATAAGTGTTAAATTTGAGCGCAATCGAGAAATTATTTCTTATAAAAATCGCAATTTTGCGATTTTTTTCTTTTTTTAACAATTACAATTAATTTTAAAAAATTAAAAAATTAAAGTTAATTTTTTATTTAATTAAATTTAATTTAAAAAAATTCAACTAAGTAATGATTTTTCCACAGAACAACAGAAAATCCGCATAACACATGGCAGCTCAATGCACCAATTACGCTCATCCAACAACGCGGCGGGACTTAAGCATTTTCCTAGTACCAAAAAAGAAGTGGGACCCGAAGGCGCGACAAAACGTTAGCGAAGCGGCCTACGTGACGACTATTGTATCGCACTCTGACTGACCGATAATAATATTTTGAAAGTCGAAGAAACATGGCCGACCGGTAGATTGAATGAAAGAAGGCCTGTAATATATAATAAGCAAAATATATTTTGAGATTTTTGCTGTGGGACATAACCTCGCCAAACATTATCCCCTATACAATCTTTGACCTGACTATCGGACATTATATGACACATTTTGGACACTAGTGGACACACTGAGCAAAATACAAAATTAAATTTAACATCGATTTTTGTTATGATGTTTCAAAACACCTTAAGATAGTAATTCCAACTCTGAATAAAGAAAAAATGGATTTTTGACACAATATTTGGTGCATGAATTTGCCCGAAAAGATTCGTGCACTGTTATTGGATGAGCGTAGCGAGCGTAGCGAGCGAAGCGAAGATTCCATTTTTGGATGAGCGAAGCGAGCGAAGCGAAGATTCCATTTCACTACACTGGAGAAAAAAATCCGGAATGTTTTTTTTTTTTTTTTTTTTCTGTATTTTTGTCTGTTTGTCCACACGATTCCGGCTAAACCGATAATCCGATTGCGATGAAATTTTATGGAGACCTTCAAAATCTCTGAACTTGGAACTGCCAAGTTTTTGAGCGCAATCGGAAAAATTTTTCTCATGAAAATCGCAATTTTACGATTTTTTTCGATTTTTTAAAAATTTCTTCGACATATAACACCTACATGCTTTATTCGATTTTAATGATTTTTGCACAGAACCTTTATTTTATGAATTAAGATACTCGTGTGAAATTTGAGCGCAATTGAAAAAATATTTATCATAAAAATCGAAATTTTACAGTTTTTTTTCTTTTTTTAAACAATTCTTTGACTTATAACACCTACATGTTTTATCCGATTGTAATGATTTTTTCACAGAACCCTTATTTTATGAATTAATAGATAAGTGTTAAATTTGAGCGCAATCGAGAAGTTATTTCTTATAAAAATCGCAATTTTACGCTTTTTTTCTTTTTTTAACAATTTCAATTAATTTTTAAAAAATTAAAAAATTAAAGTTAATTTTTAATTTAATTTAATTTAATTTAAAAAATTTCAATTATGTAATGATTTTGCCACAGAACAACAAAAAATTCGCATAACACATGGCTGCTCAATGCACCAATTACGCTCATCCAACAACGAGGCGGGACTTAAGCGTTTTCCTAGTACTACACTGGAGAAAAAATTCCGGAATGTTTTTTTTATTTTTTATTTTTTCTTGTATTTTTGTCTGTTTGTCCGCACGATTCCGGCTAAACCGATACTCCGATTGCAATGAAATTTTATGGAGACCTTCGAAATCTCTTAACTTAGAACTGCCACGTTTTTGAGCGCAATCGGAAAATTATTTCTCATGAAAATCGCAATTTTACGATTTTTTTCGATTTTTAACTAAATTCTTTGATTTATAACACCTGCATGCTTTGTCCGATTGTAATAATTTTTTCACACAACCTTAATTTTATGAATTGATATATTCGTAAGACTTTTGAGCGTTATCGAAAGATAAATTTATTTAAAAAAAATCGCAATTTTAGGACTTTTTTCGATTTTTTAAATTTCTTTGGCTTATAGGCTTATGTTTTATCCGATCGAAATGATTTTTTCACAGAACCTTAATTTCATGAATTTTTATATTCGTGTGAAATCTGAGCTCAATCGAAAAATTATTTGTTATGAAAATCGAAATTTTACGATTTTATTCTTTTTTTAAAATTACGATTAATTAAAAAAAATTAAAAATTTAAAGTTTATTTTTCATTTAATTGGATGAGCGAAGCGAAGATTCCATTTAACTACACTAGTGAAAAAAATCCGGAATGTTTTTTTTTTTGTATTTTTGTATTTTTGTGTGTTTGTCCGCACGATTTCGGCTAAACCGATACTCCAATTGCGATGAAATTTTATGGAGGCCTTCGAAATCTCTGAAGTTAGAACTGCCACGTTTTTGAGCGCAATCGAAAAATTATTTTTCATTAAAATCGCAATTTTACGATTTTTTCCGATTTTTGAAAACTTTCTTCTACTTATAACACCTACATGCTTTATCCGATTGTTATGATTTTTTCACAGAACCATAATTTTATGAATTAAGACATTCGTGTGAAATTTGAGCGCAATCGAAAAATTATTTCTCATGAAAATCGAAATTTTGCGTTTTTTTTTTCTTTTTTTAAACAATTCTTTGACTTATAACACCTACATGCTTTATCCGATTGTAATGATTTTTTCACAGAACCTTAATTTTATGAATTAATATATTCGTGTGAAATTTGAGCGCAATCGAATAATTATTTCTATGAAAATCGTAATTTTACGATTTTTTTCTTTTTTTAAATTTCGATTAACTAAAAAAAAATTAAATTTAAGTTTATTTTTTATTTAATTTAAATTAATTTAAAAAAAAATCAACAGTAATGATTTTTTCATAGAACAACAGAAAATCCGCATAACACATGGCAGCTCAATACACCAATTACGCTCATCCAACAACGCGGCGGGACTTAAGCGTTTTCCTAGTTTTAGAAATCTATTTTCCTTACACAGAGGTGTTTTGGAACAACATAGAACAATTCTGCTCAAAATGAAACTTTGACCTACCAGAGGGATGTGTTCACCAATATGTCTGACATATTTTACCCACTAGGAAAACGCTAAAGTCCCGCCGCGTTGATGGATGAGCGTTTATGTAATTTTTTGTTTGCGTTTTTTGCGTTTGTTTGCACTTTTCCTTTGCAAGTGCTTTTTGAATGCATTGTAGGTGATTGTTGTCAAGTTTCTATTGTTACGTGTTAATTGGTATAATAAACCTCAATAAACTCATATTAAAAACCTTTATTTCTGTGGATTCTGGCTAACTTTTTAAAACTTTTTCTTTCAAAAGGTACTACATCACCATAACCTTAATGTCCATGTGAAATCTGAACGTTGTAGCCCCACCCGTTGGTCAAAATCGGCCCGAATGGCCCGAAAATATCGCTCAAAAAAATAAAAAAACTTATATTAAAACCTTTGATTCTATAAATTCTGGCTAACTTTTTCAATTTTTTTTTTTTCAAAAGGTACTACATCACCATAACCTTAATGTCCATGTGAAATATGAACTTTTGTGGGCCCCACCCGTTTGGTCAGAATCGGCCCAAATATCACAAAAATATCGCACTAAAAATCGAAAAAAAATCGTAAAAGTACGATATTCATGAGAAATATTTTTTCGATTGTACCCAAAAACAATACACCTCTAAGTTCAGAGAAAACGAAGGTCCTCTCCAATTTTCATCAAGATCGCATATGCCGTTTGCCCGGAATCGAGCGAACAAACAGACGGGGGAAAAAAAAAAAAAAAAAAAACACCCGAGCTAAATATTTTGGGGGGTCAGTGAAATTGAAGTCTTCGCTCCACTCGCTACGCTCATCCAATTAGCTTGGCACCCCTACATTGAGGTTTCCCAAAATGTAAACGTACTGCCGTTTTGTGTACGGTTTGAAAATAATATATACAAAAAAAAACTACTTTTTAGAAAGCTGTTATAATATATGTGGCATAAATAAATGAATTTTTCGTTTGTTCTGCCCAAAAGCGGTGGAAGCAGACGAAAATAATCAAAATTTAGTTGAAACCAGTTTATCATGTGGCGTATCTTCTGCACTACGATAGAGTTGGAATTTGTAGTAATGGTCCGGATAAGGGATGTATTTGTAGTAACTAGGAAAACGCTAAAGTCCCGCCGCGTTGATGGATGAGCGTTTTTTTTGTAAGTTTTTTTTGCGTTTTGTGCGTTTGTTTGCACTTTTCCTTTGCAAGTTCTTTTTGAATGCATTGTGGAGGTGATTGTTGTCAAGTTTATATTGTTATTTGTTAATTGGTATTATAAACTTCAAAAAACTCATATTAAAACCTTTTTTTCTGTAGATTCTGACTAATTTTTTTTCAACTTTTTCTTTCAAAAAGGTACTACATTTCCATAACCTTAATGTCCATGTGAAATCTGAACGTTGTAGCCCTACCCGTTTGGTCCAAATCGGCCCAAATGTGACGAAAATATCACACTAAAAATTGAAAAACTAAAATTAAAACCTTTATTTCTATGGATTCTAGCTAACTTTTTTTAAAATTTTTCTTTCAAAAGGTACTACATCACCATAATATTAATGTCCATGTGAAATATGAACGTTCTAGGGCCCACCCGTTTGGTCAGAATCGGCCCAAATGTCACGAAAATATCGCACTAAAAATCGAAAAAAATCGTAAAATTACGATATTCATGAGAAATATTTCTTCGATTGTACCCAAAAACAATACACCTCTAAGTTCAGAGAAAACGAAGGTCCGGTCAAATTTTCATCAAGATCACATATGCCGTTTGCCCGGAATCGAGCGAACAAACAGACGGAAAAAAAAAAAAAAAAAAAAAAAAAAAAAAAAAAAAAAACACCCGAGCTAATTTTTTGGGGGGTCAGTGAAATTGAAGTCTTCGCTTCCGCTCGCTACGCTCGCTACGCTCATCCAAATAGTCCGGATGTTAAGGGATATATTTGTAGTAATAGTCCGGATGTAAAGGGATATATTTGTAGTAATAGTCCGGATGTTAAGGGATATATATTTTGTAGTAATAGTCTGGTATTAGTATTAGTAGTTTAAGGGCGCTTCAACGGCAAAGATTATTCGCGCAGTAATAGTCCGGATGTAAAGGGATATAATTGTGGTAATAGTCCGGATGTTAAGGGATATATTTGTAGTAATAGTCCGGATGTAAGTGGTTATATTTGTAGTAATAGTCCGGATGTAAAGGGATATATTTGTAGTAATAGTCCGGATGTTAAGGGATATATTTGTTGTAATAGTCCGGATGTTAAGGGATATATTTGTAGTAATAGTCCGGATGTTAAGGGATATATTTGTAGTAATAGTCCGGATGTAAAGGGATATATTTGTAGCAATAGTCCGGATGTTAAGGGATATATTTGTAGTAATAGTCCGGATGTTAAGGGATATATTTGTAGTAATAGTCCAGATGTTAAGGGATATATTTGTAGTAATAGTCCGGATGTTAAGGGATATATTTGGGGCATACCTTGCATTTTTTAGGGCACTTGGCACACTTGTTCTAGGGACTATACTCTACTATTCAATGTTAACGTGGAGTCATCGTGATATCCGATGCAGGGACCCCTATTCCATGTTGCCGCCCCCTGCCAGATTTGCAGGTAGATTAGCAAAACAATTCGGTGTTTGGTGAGAGAAACTTAAAATTTTCACCAAATGGGGGTAACATTCAACGGGGGACAGCGGACTTCTTCATAGTTAAGGGATGATTGTGGTGGTAATTTTTGGGGTTGAACAAATAAATAATTAACCTTTTATTGATGACACTCTTGGTTTATTGTTGAAATTTTAGGATGAAGTACTTCCCAAAATCTTCAAACAAAATGGTGTTAAAAATTTGACAAAATAAGCGACCCCTAATTTGGTCATAATATCTACATGTGACGTTGTGGCGTGTTAACAGGGAGGCAGATGTACAGTCATCAGTTCCGCCCCCCAGTGCTAGTGGGGGAGAGGGTGGTCTGGCTTGGAAGTGGCAGTGGCGTTCCTCAAGGAGGGGTGGTCAAGTGGATAGGAAAACTACCGGAGATGGGGCCCGACTGGTCGATTGGTATGGAGCTGGTAAGTTGTTTGTTTTTCTATTAATGTTCTTAATAAATATTATTTAGCTGGGTACACCAATGCAAATTTTCTTAATATAAACATTTAAATGCTTAGATAATGTTCGGCTCTATGAAAACATGTACGCACTTCACCTCGTGATTGCATTCATGCCAAGCTTGCTAATATTGAATTTAAACAATTTATTTTCAAATTTTCAAATCAATTATCTTTTATACATTTTAAATGTGTAGCTGAATTGACTAGGGCAGACTGCAGGTCTGATACAACACTTGTTTCAGGATAATCAGCTACCGTACGGCGGTATCGACGGCACCTGGGGTACAAGGCACCTGTTCACGTGCAAGCCTAAGCACGGCATGTTGGTCCCCATAGCGACCACCCTGAGAGAAAGAGACTTGTATCGACAGCGGGCTACGGTGTTGCCAGGTTAGTTGCGACTGCTGGGTGGGTGAGGCCAAGGTCCACTGGATCTCCGCCTAGCGGAGGATCGTCTAATTCTAGTGGCCACACGAGCGAGTTAGACGAGCCTCCGCCAGATGTAGTAGACCTTGGGGGAGGTGGGACTTCTACCAATTTAGTAAAATAAGGAAACGGTTGCAATTTAAAAAAAAATTAATGGTGACTAAAACAAACATTTTGAGGATAAAGGCGGACTAATGAAACTAATTGTTGCACATGACAACAACGGACTAAAAATACTTAGTTAAATAAATAATTAAAATACATTCGTTTTTTTAAAGTCTTACGAGTCATTCACAAAAACGTTTTTCAGTATTTAATATTAAATTTGAAATCAAATAAAGCCAACTCTTTTGGCGTCGGACCGACAGTGTTGGCTCGAGCGTTAGGCGCGCGATTCTGATTCGGGGGGTCCCGGGTTCAAATCCCGCCAAGACCGGCACTCCTGACTGAAGGTTTTTTGCCGAGGTTATCCTCAGTCGTTAACAGTTGCGTACATAGGCTCGTGTGAAGGTGGGTTGGGGGAGGACACAGTAGGCGTCATCTACAAAATGAGGATACGATCTTTTCACGCGTGTATACACGCTTTTGTACAACGAGAGTCTGAATATTACGATTCTTCGAGTGTGAATGCCTGTCTGTATAGGGCCGAGCACTCGCCATGTATGTATCAAGAAGAAATACCTGTCACGACATGATAATAAACTGTTCTCGCGAACAAGGCCTGTCATGATGTTTGGTACTTCGCCTTCAAGTGCTCCGCGCTCTCAAGTTGAGTTGGTCTTGCGAGGCCTATCATGATGTTTGGTACTTCGCCGCTCTCAAGTTGAGTGTGTCTAGTGTGTATGAGGAATCTCCCGAAATATCTGTTGGCGAGGTGGCCAAGCCAAGATCAGTACCCTACTGAAATCAGGATAACTTGACTCACCTTAACTTCCCAACCTAGACGGAGATCTCGTCTGTTGCCTTAGTGCATCTCTCAAAATAAATGCAAGATAATACACATGTTTTCTTTTGGTTGGTCAACTATGAATGTCCATCTACAATTTGAAAGATTATTGAGTGATCCAGGCACGTTTGATGGTCGGAGCAGGAATTCACTCGCCCCCCTCCACTTCTTCCCATGAACCCCCCTACACTTTTTCTGTACCCCCCCCCCCCCACACACACACACACACACTTCAGAATGATAAACATCGGCTATAACTGAATAATTAGTATGTAAGAAAACCTAAGGCCTTGTGTCCAGGGGTCATGTGTTGACTTGCGGCTAGTTGAGTAGAAAAATAAGATTAGCTCAACCCCCCCCCCCCCCCCCCCCCATTTTCGGGAGAGAGCTAACTAACAGACACAAAATTGTACGAAAAATGAAAAACTAGTACTTTTGCGATTTGCATGGAAAATATTTCTTTGATTTTTACCCTAAATCGCAACATAAGTTGAGAGATTTCGAGGGTACCCTGAAAACGTCATCAAGTTCAGACTAGCCGTTTGACCTGTAGAGCGAAACGAAGACAACACAAATATGCAAACAAACACAAAAAAAGACCGACAGTTGTCTCGAGCGAGGTCCCGGCAATCCTGACTGAAGTTTTCCTTATCGTTAGTGCGAATGCAAGGGATTGACCCTTCCTTCAACCCTTCATAATTGTCCTAGCTCCAATATATCTACTTGAAGAGGGTCATGCATGGCACCCTGGGCTGGTTTCCACGAGAAATTTAAAATTTAAACACACTTAGAAAACACCTGAGCTGTTTTTCTCAGGGCAGTCATTCGCTCATCCGACTCTCTTGGTTTGTTCTCTCCTTCCTGTCATGCACACGCCACATGTGAGCCCGAGATCCTTGGCAATGCTTCTTGTGATGTGATTACGCATGGAAAAAGTCACTGCCTGTGTTCGTCGGGGGGGGGGGGGGGGGGGGGGGGGGGACTAAATTTAGCCGCGGCATGGGGCGGCGAACTCGTCTAGCTAGCTAGCTAGTGTGCTGGTTGCTCTACGTACGTGCGATCTCTGAGTGTACATGCTGGCCGCCTTCAGGTGGGTACTTGACTATCTCATTACCTCTGTGCGCCATGTCGCATGTCTAGGTGCCTTACTGACGCCATCTGTCACCCAACTCGTTCCTTTCGGCGAACGCAACGTTGTTTGTTATTATCGTTTCTACAATATTGCGATGATCTGAAACTCAAAGCTGAGGCTCAAATCAAGAATCCACGTCTGGTTTGGAAGTAAGTAACACAATCGTTTAATTAAATATATTCTGGCTCGGCTGTCAACGTTATTGATGCTATTATCGGACATTTTCCAGCGCTGATTTCCAAATATTTCTGCCGCATTCAGTAACAATGGTCACTAAAATTAATAAGGAACCGTTATAAAACTACGAGTCTAGTAAAGAAAACTAATAACAACTTTATTTTTGTAAGAGTGTTCCTGTTTCACAAATAATGACTTCTTCACTATGGCGTCCGTATCGTATGTTAAATAAGTCTCACTGTGTAATACGCCTGTACAGGGAAATACACACAATACAACACGGTTCTCACGAGTATTTTATCACGCAAACGATTGTTTATGAATCAGTCAGTTCCTTGGCATTAGTGACGAGACGCGTGAGTCGTGACCCCCCCCCCCTGCACCGAAGTGACGTACATAACGTCGCGTTAGAGTTTCATTAACAACGAACTTATAGTTAGCTCCGAAACATAACATTGTAGATTCAACAAATAACTTCGTTATGCGTGAACATTATAATTATACGGTAATGATATGTTAATGAGTTTAGCATGAACTTATTTGTATGCCGAGTCAACAAACAAATACAACAACCATATTATATAAGAACAACTTCGACAAACACATAGATAGATTTAAAAGATTAATTTTCATTCGTTATGACCTCCTAAATGGAAAATTAAAGAAATATCCGTTTGAACGTTATTATTAAAGCAAAGCTACACAACAACTAACCTTTATATGGAAAATCAATCCAGAAATTTAAAAAAATCATCTCAGATAAATAATGGTGGCTTCGAGTAATGTAATGCACTTATTTGTACAGTTATAGTGTAACGAGTGAATAATGTCGTTTATTTTATTTGTGAAGAATCTCAAATTATAATTAATTTCTCCCAATTCATTTTCTATTGTCCGGATTTTCATTTTAAGTCATTTTGTAAATATAAATGTTGTAGACCGGCACCTCCACCAATAAGTTTGTAAATCCTGGACCGGCACCTCCACAATCTCTCTCAATATAATATATTTCTCGTTGCCTGAAAGTCGTGTACCCTTTATGAGATCGGGTTGGAACCAAATACCAATCCGAAATTTTGGGTACCCGCATACCTTTAATTAAACGAGGGAGCGGAGCGACTGAGTCTCCATTCAACTCAAACGGCGCTTATTCTGTGATTCAGTGTATCTGTCTGTCTACGTCGAAAATCAGCCAAATCGCTGAAATTTAAAAAAAAAAAAGTTGATTGAGAACTGTTTACAAAATCAGCTATAGATACATTGCGATTCAAACCTACAATAAATAAAAATGTGATGTTTTAAAAATATCGATAGCATTTGTTTAGATTTTTGATATGTACTCAACAAATGGCTCACTCACTCGTTTAACAACGACTTTGGCGTTTCCCTAGTAAAGTTACATGGGTGTCATCTGTTCGATATATATCATAGAACTCAACGATCACATCATGTATCACTTTTGTTAAAGATTTTAGTATAGCTTAATATAAGTTAGTTATAGAGCATGGCCGGATGTACTGGGTTCGAATCCCAGTCGGGGCAAACTTTTGACAGTTGCCATGCAATACAAATCATTTTGTAACTATAAAACTAAATTTGTGTGTACAAAATAGGCCTAAACATTTTTAATTTTATCTATCTAACAAATCGACCAAGAAAAATAGTTTCCTTTTGATTTTGTTTTCTTGGCTGAGTTTCCCGACCATTGTGTGCGAGTGCGTCTGAAGTATATTGTGCGATGATGACGAGTCTTGCACGAGGCAATCATTCCGCTTCCGTCGCCAGTTGTTGCGTTTTGTTTGTTCGAGCCACGAGTACACGCTGACGATCCCAGGTGTTTATTTTAGTTCCTGATCTCATTTCAGAGTCAACCTTGCAGCATGGCAAGCGAGCACTTGCCGCTAACAACACCGCTGCTCCGTCTGAGCCTCGACAGCAAGAGCCTCCTCCTCCCCCACAACGAAGACAGCGACAGCAGGGCCCTGCAGCAGAACACAGGCAGGACACAGACGCGCCTGAACCAGCACTCTTCCAGCAGCAGCAGCAACAACAACAACAACAAGAACCAGAACCGGAACTTCAGCGAAAACAAGAAACAGAACTACAACAACAACCACAAGAACCAGAACTTCAACGAAAACAAGAACCAGAACTACTTCAACAACCACAACAACAACAAGGAGAAGCAGAACTACAGCAACAATCAACTGCACAACCACCACCACCACCACAACAACACCAACCACAGCAACAACCAGAGTCACAGCCTCAGCCACAGCCAGATCCACAGCAACAACTGCCAGAAAGTCCTGTGCTAATTTCAGCTGTCGAAAATGAGCAGGTAAGCTGAACCACAACACAATATTATAGAATAGATAACGTGACTAAGTATTGTGACACCCGACACTTTGTGGTGTCTGTTTTGCATTTCTGCACTTTCCAAACTTAAGAGTATTCGGAGTTAAGGTAAAATCAATGCATGTACATTACCTAGTCAATTAACCCTTGCCCTATTTTGCCACATATTGACTTAACTTAATCTAAACAATGGAACTTCATTTTTACCATTAGTATTATTGTTAGTGAATTTCAAAGTTTAGTTTTACCATTGAGGAGGAATACTTGACAGAATAACGAATAATCTTTGTTTAAACAAAAGCTTGACTTTTATATCATTATGATGATTATTATTTTATTTGATGTTTTGTATTTTCTCTCTTTGGCTATTTGCGGAAACTATCCGGAACTTGCAACGATTAAAAATATGACATGTGTGTTGTAATCTTAATGGTTTTAAGAGAACCAAGTCCAGTTTGAGGACCAGGCAGGATAATATAATGTGTAGCTGTTGTGTAACTAGAATGTTGTGCGTCCCTTCCCGCTCCATTGAGTTTCCCCTGGCCTGAAGAATTAAGATCCCGGCCACGCGACGAAGTCACGCGCCCACCGCCCCGACGAGAGCTCCCTGTGTGGCATGGTATGTGTGCACGAAGATGTTGACGTATTGGGTCTCACATTTCAGCCTGTGACAAGCGACCCTCGGCCGGCGCAACGACGGAGGAAACCACCCCGACCTCAACGCCCGAACCGGGTGAAACGCTGCGAGCCAGGTCGTTGCGATACCCTCGCTTCCGGGGATTACACGTGGTATGACGCATCCGAGGACGTACACGATTGCAAGACCAGTTCCTATGAGTCAGTGCTTGTGAGACGCGAAGTGAACAAAAGTGAAAGTGTTGCTAGGGCTAGTTCTGAGAATGATATTTCTAGGGAGGGTAAAACAATGAACAACGTGCATGAGAACGGCTTTTCTTACGATCAAACCGATGCCGGTAAAGATGGCGTGCATTCTGAAAAGTACAAAGAGAGATCGTTTATAAGATCTTCGTCGTCGAGTCAAACTGGGTCGGGATCTCGCAAGGAAAAGACCAACAGCGGATTCTTTTCATTCTTACGTTGGTTTCGCAAGAGCAAAGACGATTGCGACGATGACGCGAAGTGTGGTGACTTTGTGGACGGCCTAGTGACTCCGACCGCCACAGCGCCGTCATCGCCCGAACTTGTACGAAGTCAGAACTCGAGCTGTGGTAGTATTGACACTTTGTTTAGCACTGCTACAGTCAGTAGTTTCTCCTTCGTTGCTCCTACGCTTTACCGCCCATTTGGCAGCGCGAGCCAGCCGGAAAAGTGCATCGCCGTCGGTGCCGACACCGACACGTATAGAAACCGTCTTCGGTATCGTGACCGAGCTCGCGAATTAGACAAAAATCTTACACTAAAGAAAAAGTACCGTTTGTATGCCAGTGATTCACTCAGTACAATTACTACGCCGAATGCGAGTCCGTTGCTGAGAGCCCGGCATAATGACGGAACGCCAGTGAGAGAACAAAGGAAAGTGAACCTCACCCCTTCTCCCGGAAGTCACAATTCCACATTCGGGAGGAAGAAGCGTAGGGCACCACCCCCTCCTAACCTTCCCAAAGCACATTACAGTGATTACAGTCTTCCAAGCACGCTAGAAAGTAAAGCCAAGTTGACTAACGGGATTATGAACAATGATGGAGTGGCCAGCATAATAAGGACACATCATCGCAGGTGTGCTAGTGAGTCTGCAAAAGATAAGAAAGCCGGTGCTTATTGCCACGTGAAGGGGAAACGCAAAGCCCCTTCTCCGCCTAAACAGTTTACCGACGTTGAGTCCGAGAACTCGGGAACACTAGAGAAACTTCGAACCCCCGTCAACAGCGTGGGCAGAAAGAAACGACTCGCTCCCCTTCCGCCTCTGGTAAGCGGCAAGGAAGACGTAAACAAGAGGAAAGTGAATAAAGAAACACAGTCTGGCCAGCACCAGGATAGCGCAAATAAGACAACTATTAATAATCTCTCGCCTGCAGAGAGAGATAGACTCATCGCCAACATTGCCAAGCTGAAGGCGCACGCGGATAGGAGGAGCATGGGGTCTCCTCCCTCGTCCCCACACTTGGACTTTAGGTCGTCGCAGTCCGAGCAGGTAGTGTTCAACGACACGCTCAAGCTAGAGAGAGGGGTACTCAAGTCCAACAGAGTGGAGTCACCTGTTGCATCTGCAGTGGAGGTCAAGGCGGCCCCGGTCTCCCCGCGACCTTGGTACAAGCGGAGTCTCACCAAGGGCGATAGTGGGAGCAGCGGCGGAGGTCTGCTAAAGATGGACATATTTAAAAGCCTGGAGAAAAAGAAGGACCGTGATAAGGACAGAGATGATGACTGGATGCCAGAGGGGGGAATAGCAAGAACCTCTATCGTGAGCACGTCGTCTGAAGCGAGCAGTAGTAATATAATCAGTAATAGATTTAACATATTTTCAAGACTTGACAAAAGTGATGACAAAAAGAAAGACAGCGAGAAACGAAAGTCCCAGATATCAATGCTGGCGAACATTAGTGAGCTTGATCGCGAGGCGGCCGAGATTGTTCAGAAAGAACAGGCAAGAGAGACGGCTCTACTTGAGGCACACCACGCTCAGTTCTACTCGTACCCGGACATGCCGGGCGCTGATGCGATGGAAGAAGACGCCCCTAAACGAAGTTCTGCCCGGGAGCTTGTATCGTTCTTCAACGCAATAGGTCACGTCACTCGAGTAACCGTCAATACGTCGTTCTTCAAGGACGGAACGAGCATTTTCTCCAAGGAGGGTATTGAAAAAAGGTTCTCATTTTCGGGCGATAATGGGGCAAAGACCACTGAAGAAAAAGTTGTTATTGTCGAGACAAAGACTGAAGGCTTGCCCGCATCTCCTGTGGGCTCGCCTGGCGTAAGACAAAGAACCGACAGTCGGGCAGTGGCAGGATCTGGTGTGACAATCACAGAAGTGGAAGACGATAATGAAAAGACGTCCAAAGCTAGAGCCCTATACGAGGCAAACAAGTCGCGACGCCACCGCTCACCTAGCCCGAGTTTCCCCACCATTGCTGAACAGTCGGAGTCTGTCAGCTCGGTGGCCACAACACCAGCCTCAACTATCACTGTGCCCAAGAGCAGCCGAGATGCTGACGTCACGAAGCAGAGCTGGGTATGTCCCCGGTGTACACTGGAGAACCCTCGCTGGAAGATCACGTGTGACGCGTGCGGCAGGTGGAGACCAATGGCGGGTGAGAAGACGGACGCTAAACCAGCTGATGAACCAGTCGAGTTACCTCCGTCGCATGTTCCGGTTTTGCAGGAGGCGAAAGCGAAGACGTCAGACAAACAAGAACAGATTGATAAGTCTAAAAGCGGTATTAATTGGGAAGCAGAACTGAAGAGGTACTTACCAGATACGAAAATTCCAACGGGATCGCCTAAATTAGGTGCGATGAGAAAGAAAAACGAGACTGAAAGTAAATCTGTAGGAGTGATTGATGAAAAGTCGGTTGACTTGAAAACGACTTTAGCGGTAAAAACTGCATCTTCAACTCAAACGGATGTCAAGAAAGTGGCGGTTCCTGCTGAAGTATCGAAAGAAAACAAGACTGTTGACGTTGTAAAAACCCCCGGCAGTGTCGCTGCGCCGTCAAATTTTATCGGAGGGAAATTAAAGCAAGACGAGAAGGTTTCTGCGCCAAAACTTGCACAGCAGATTCCGTCAAAAAGTGATCAGGTTATTGTTGGCGGTGATGGACCAACAATAGAAGAAACAGACGTTGATGAACTGAGGAAGGCTAGGCTGGCATTTTTCCATCAACCACCAGTCGCGAGTGGTTCTGTATCTGAAAAAGTCCAGGCGGAAACGGATACTGATTCCGGAAAGAGACCGATTGATGAAAATGAACGATGCAAGTTACGAGAAATGTTAAAGGAAATGAGAAACTCGCTTCCAAAACGCCCCAAAAACAATGGATCTCAAGAGCCAAACGATAATGCAAACGTAAAAGCAGACAAGAGCGAAATTTTCAAACAAATTGAAACTTCAGCCATCTCTCTTAAGAGAAATAGCTACAAAAAAGAAGATTTGAAGCCACAGGGGGCTGTGAAGAAAGTTGCGTTTGAGAAAATACAAACTGAGCCACACTTGTCCACACAGGTGCCCGTGCAAGGCAGAGCCCAGGAGACCAAACAGACTGTTCAAAACGGTACAGCTGGAGCAATATTTATCACAAATACAACCGTGTATGAAAATATTAAAATGAAGAAACCCGACAGTGCTAAACCCCTCAAGGTGTCCACGTCTGCCCAAACTAGCGGCGTTGTCCGTAAGATTGAGCCTAGCGTGAGTAGACCTCCTAGAGGAAGACCCTATCCCTCCGATCCCAATAACCCTCCACTCGTCGAGGATTACTCCTATGCCGGCATCAAAGACGGCGTACTTTACATGTCACTGAACAAGGACGCGCGTCGCATCGGCAAGGATACTTTCGAGTTGATTCAAGCGAGGGACTTTAAGAGCATCGAGACGGTGAAGGTGGGCCTGGAGCACGTGTACGCCAACATGCCGCCTCCCCTCGACACTAACAACTCTGCACGCCAGCCTAAAGGTGTTTTAACTCAACAGCCCTCTGCGCCGACGCTCGAGGACGTTAACGGTCGCGTCACGTCACCGCTGACCGTTGTGGCCACACAACACAATGTAGTCGAGTCTCCGCTGTCTCCGGTGTCGCTGGTCGAGAGCTCGGACCAGTGGTCGTCGGCCACGGAGTCGCCGGTGCCGCCGTCCCCGGACTCGAGGTCGTCGCGGGGAGGCGGCAGCGTGACGTCAGAGGGCAGCGGGCGCAGTGGCGACACTAGCGAGGTGGAGCGGCTCACCGCACAACTAACGCTGCCCAAGGGACTCGCAGACTTTAAAGGTAAGCGTTATTCTTTACAATCTTGTCGAGTGTCTTACTAACAGACTAATGGAAGTGGAGCGGTTGGAAATGGGTAATGGATGTCCCCTAGATCCAAGATGCGTCCTTGAAACCTGTGGACGTGCATTTTATACTATATGAGAAGTTTCCATACCAACATGCCACACCAAACTAGTGATTAAATCATTAACCATGTTGAACCAACCTTACCGTACCTGGTCTTGCAGTACATGCTAAGTTCATTTAGTGGAAGATTAATGCATTGTTGTAAATGAATGAGGCCAACAACTAAGCTAAGGATAAAATTGTCTACCTAAGCCCTAGTAATCTAGCCCGAGTTTTGAATCTATACTGGTAAAATACCAGGCCACATCGCAAATGCTTTTTACTGTTGTTTTCTATTCTATATAGGCCTAGATATGATAAGTTAATCAACAATATGATGTCCGGATATACTTAAAAGGATCAAAATTTAACAATTTTAGTTTTTCAGCATCTAAACATCAAACAAATAGGCTAAATTAGGAACTTTTCATCAGAGCCATTCTGGTTCTACTTCAACAGTGAAACATCTACAGTGAAAACCTATGCTTTCTTGTTTAGTACTTTAGGACTATTTAATAGACTAGATAGTATTGCAAACTAATTGAGTGCAACTCGCTCCACAGCCAATCTCCAGTGTGCGTCGCCGAGCCAGAGCATGAACACCCTGTCTGTGAACCGACTTCTGCGACGCCTAGAGGCGGCCATTGCTGGTGGGCAGCACACGCAGGCGGCCGGCCTAGCCAAGGAGTTGGCAAGACTGAAGATCAGCTGTTCGGTGACGCGACAGAGGCGCAGCCTGGATTCCAGTCCGGCGGCCATAACGTGAGTCACCCACACACCCGTATTATTTCTGATTCGAGAGGTCCCGGGTTCGAGCCCCGTCGTGACCGGCAATGACACTGAAGTTTTTTTCCTGGGTTTTCATCAGTCGGTTATGCGAATGCAAAATATTGAATCCTTATAAATAGCCATCAAAAATACATTCTCGATTGTCCTAGCTCCAATATAGTTAAACGTCGGGGCGTGCATTGCACTCTGGTCAGATTTCCCATAGAAAAAGTTAAAAGTCCAAAAGGAGTGTTGTAATCTAAAATCGAATAATAACGTGGTGGGCTTCTAATAAACGCGTAACTTGTCCGCTCAAACGATGTGTCTTGTGTGACCGCAGGGTGGACATGTATGTGGAGGACAAGGTGTCGCACCAGGGACCGCTGCCCCTGCAGGTTACGCCGACGATGACCGTCGCCCAACTCAAGCTGAAGGTAGAGCAAGAGTTTGAGATCCCCGCGAGGGTTCAGCGCTGGATCCTGGGCAAGATCCTTGCGTCGGACGACTCCAAGACGCTAGAGGACCACAACGTCAACTCCAACGGGTGTCCGATGTTCCTGTACCTCGTGGCCCCAGGTGATGCATAATAAATACAAAGGTTGTTCCAAAATAGCCTTGTTGATACTAGCGCTGTCCGCGGTAGATTGTTTGGCTCATGTTTTCTACTTAAAATATCGGTTTCTAGTTGGTCATTGATCACTTGTCGATAGTATCGTCGCCAACAGGGTTGGCTTGGTCTGCTTTAAAATGTATGTCCCCTACTGAATATCAGTTATGTGACTAAGTGGGCACACTCTTAATACGATTTTTTTTATTAAATAAAAGTCAACTTGTATTTCCGAGTAGGCCAAAAATTCCATCAGTAAACCGTTACCCCACACAATTAATGTATAAGCCTAATTAAAACAATTGCCAAGTTTGGTATTTTGTATTTCCATTATAGCTACCCAGATCAACCCAACCATCCACCACTAACACTAAGGTAATGCCTATTTCATGTTTGACCTGTCCATAATGCACAAACTATGCCAAGGAAAGTGACATTTCTATAGCCCTCCTTTTTTTCAATAAAATTAAGAGATTTCGGGAGAGATATCATGCAAAGGTTATTGATAGAGTATGAATGTGTGTGTGTGAATCTGTTTCCCTAAGCCTCTCGTCTCATTCCAGAGGGTGAGCACGAGAGCGATGCTGGTAGCGAGGCCGGTGTCGCGGAGCAACCCGAGCAGCAGGCGGCGCCCCTGCCTGCACCCCCCGGCAAGGGGTGGTACTTCAACTACGAGGAAGATCACTACAGCTTCTGCGAGTCGAGCGACGAGGACGACATCTCGGAGGAGGAGATGCGGTGAGTAGGCTCACACATCTTCATCGGACGAGAAGATTTGTTGCAATGATGGCTGTCAGTCCGTTAAGTTTAGTTATTGGCTACAAAGTTATACGAAGTTTTAATGGTGACTTTACTTAACGTTTTAATCTATACTAGTAAAACCCTAAAACCGATTGAAGAATGGTTGTATGGCTTTTAATGAGTGCCGGTGTGTGTTCCAGTGTGCATGATCAGCCACAGCAGGACGCGAGTCCGCAGACGAAACCAGCGACGCAGATCCCAACTCTCGTAGAACAGGATGAAGACGAAGAGGAAGAAGAGTATGAAGAAGTGGAAGAGGAAGCCGAGGAGGAGGAAGAAGTGGAGGCAGCGGTCGGCGCGGCGGATGCTACAGCCAACGTTGTCGTGGTGAACGACAAGCCGGTTGTGATCCAGGACGCCGGCCCGTCAGCGGCAGGCGCTCGAGTAGCGGCACCCGCTCAACCCAGGGCCGCACCGGCAGAGAGCACGCCACAGCCCAAGGCAGAAAACTCGACGGGCACTCTTAAGCATGGTATACAACACACACATATTAATATTGGGGACAAAATAAGAGTATAAAATTCTATCTGAAGATGTTGCAAGTGGCTGGCTGTAAGTTGCAGAATACGGGCTCGCCTGCCTAAACAGCATTTGGATACACCCTCAGTTTGTTTGTCTATTGGAGACGTTTGATACTTGGCCATTAGTAAAAGCAATATAAATTAATTCGTCCATTTTACGTGTAAGACGCCAGCCACCAAACATTTTTCTTTACCTTTATTTACATTAAGTTTTGATTCAAGAACCAGTGTACGTACGTACAGGGTAGTAACAAAAGTTTTGATAACAATAAGTCGAAACCATGTGCTAACATTCTCTGTAAAATCCCATTTTACACATCGAAGCAAGGGAAACATGAGTAAGCTGATTATAATGTGTTTATGTGCAGGGTGGCAGTGCCCCGTGTGCACCCTAATGAACTCCCCCACACGGCCTGGGTGTGCAGCCTGCACCACAGAGAGACCGGTCACCTACATCGTACCCTCAGGACATCGAGCCAACCACCAGGAACAACAGAGAATGCACAGGGAGCAACAGCTTGACCAAGACATGCAGCAAGTGAGACTTACTTACAAATCAATATCTAATCCAACAATGCCCTTGCTTTAAATCTCAATAAGAGAAAGCAAACCAATGACTCAAATCTTCCTCGTGGAAAAGATATAGCTGGTGTTAAACAATAAGCCAATTTGATCAACAGCAGACCTCAGTTAAATTAATAGACGATTTTCAAAATCACCAGCGCCCTCTATATCGCACGCGCAAAGCATTACGGGAGAAAGGGCATTTACACGCTAAATGCCATTATGCTCGGGTGTGTGGAGAACTGCGTTTCCAACAATGGCAGTGCAGTCAGCCACAATCCCAATCATATGGCATTTAGCATGTTAATGCGCCTTTCTCCCATAATGCTTTGCAACGGAACGCGCATGCGCAGTCAATTCTGAAAATGGTCTATTGCGTCCAAGCAAACCCTATAATCATTGTCTCGTTCATTCTAGGCAACGGTGGCTGAGAAGAAAAGAGAAGTCGAGGAACAACACGAACATTACCTGCAACTCGTGAACCTGGACAAGGCTGACCTCGTTCCTAACCTTGAAGCGTTCGACTGTTCCGTCTGCCTGGCTCCCTACCCGCCCCGGGAGGGGGTGGTGCTGAGGGAGTGTCTGCACACGTTCTGCAAGTAAGTCACCTCGATCCTCACCTTGAAGTCTGCCTTGTTCCGTATTGTGTAGTTCGTTATCAACATGGTGGGCGATGTTGCAGGCCGTGCCTCGTCAACACGGTGCAATTCAGCGAAGAGGCGGAGGTGCAGTGTCCGTTCAGGGACGCGGACTACGCATGCGTGAGCGTTCTGCAGGACAGAGAGATCAAGGCGGTAAGTGCGTATGCTACAAGATGAAGGTGAACTAGACTTCTAGCTTGATAGCCCTACACTAAATAATTCAGTTTGATCACACAGCCCCTGAGGAATGACGAGCCTAATCTGGGCAATCTGACGATTACTGGTTCATATTCCACGTATGCTAGATCGGGTCTGTTCCAGGATAATTATTGTCCATGAGGCACAAGGTACAGTCTACAAACGTATACACACCACGAATTCTACTCTTCCCTTTTAGTTTTATGCCATGTCGCTTCACGCGTGTCCCAGATACTTACATATTTGACACCCAATTGACAATGAATCGTAGTAAATAATGCCTAACATGAGCGAATGAAAGCACCTGCTACATATTCTGCTACTTTGTTTCCCAGCTGGTGCCTCGAAACGTGTATGAACAACACTTGGCCAAGTCCGTCGCCCAGGCCGAGAACAAGATACGCAATGCATTCCACTGTAAGACGCCGGACTGCCGCGGCTGGTGCATCTTCGAAGACAACCTGAACGAGTTCCGGTGCCCGGTCTGCATCAAGAACAACTGTCTCACGTGTCAAGTAAGAGAGTAGGACATGCTAGGGACGATGTCGACGAATCTAGAATGTAATGAGATAAAACTGATGAGAAAAGAAGGACGTTCCGTCAGGCTCCAGCAACAACATTCAGTATTCAATGATTCTGTTATCAGATCAGTATTTTATCAGCATCTGCTTGGATGTGGTAAGCTGTGAATGTGATGAACGTTATGGGTAAATAATAAATTTGCAGTGGTTTGTGTACTTCAGATTTTGTATCACAATAATAATAAAAACAATGTGTTGAATGAGTAAGTTGTAAGGAAATTAAAATTATAAATTATTAACTGCCTTTGAACGATATGATGGAACTGAAATGATCGTTGAATAAATGTCAGTAGCTTACTACCAATGTGAAATTTAAGACTATACTCACGCTCCGTTGTCGACAACACCTTGCAAGATCTCTTTCATTTAAGGCCCGAAGGTCATTGACAAACCTACATTATTAATGACAGTGAAAGGGATAGTGAAGACAGTCTAGCTAGCATCAGTATTCAGTAGTTCTGTATTGTTGCAGGCGATACATGACGGCATGAACTGCCGCCAATACCAGGAGCACATGAAACAAGAGTCGGAAACCAACGCCGAGGCCCGAAGAACGAAAGACCTGTTGGAGGTGAGAGAACAACAATAAGTCGTCATACCACAGGCAGGAATACTTTTGCTAGTATGTCTTTGTGTGGTGGTGTCTAGTTTTAAAAGCGTAGATCGTAGTTTTGGAAATATACATCTGCATGAAGCTGTATTCATTGGCAAGTAATCTTAACTCAGTAGGCCTAAACTGTGTGTTTTGAAACAAGCAGCTTTATCGTGAACGTCATGCAAACGTGTTTGTTATCTCTTACTTTGTGTGATGGGAAGTTACATAAATCTAAGAAAAAGGTTTAGTTAAAAAAGTATGATATTTAGCATGTAAGTAACTAACATTGTTTAACCAATACCAACTTTACCAATAGTTTTGAAAAGGCGTCATGTGTAGAATTTGTACAATCATGTGTAACACTTTACCCACTTCCCATAGCATTGTTCTAAGGGCCATCATTTTCTGGATAAATGGTTCTACTTCATATGATGCTCACTACAGTTATAGCAGAATAATTCTGTGTTCTATACGGTCCAGATAATAGAGTGGTGCCAACGAAAGAATGAAGGTAGCTCGAAATTGTTATCCCAAACATAACAACTCTATTCACGCTAGCTCAGCGTGGATCTAGCACACGCAGGCACTCCGTGATCTAGCACAGATAATTATTGCTTGTGTTGGCTACTTTCATACACAAAGGCGTAATTCCTTTTACCGCGCATTCACACTCCCCACCATTACCACTTGTGACAAGAGCGTCTGCATTCTATGGTTGGAGCTCAGCTAGTAAAGCTGCCTGTTTTCAGGAACTTTTCTTGAACGATTACACTGTTGATACTTCAAGGCTAGAAACGAGGGAGGAGCAGTGGCGTTACTAGCCCTAGGTTTTCAGGGGGGCGAACATTTTTGTAATCTCCCTCCTAAGATCAATGGTCAGAACAACTAGTGAAAGGAGTACAGTCAGTGGTGTCATCCAAAAATAATTTATGGGTATACGCTCTTTTCTGGGTAAAGAACGAACAATAAGGGCCTGGAGTTGCTGAGTATCTGGGGCGCACAACCCCGGAATTTGTTTCGATTGTAATATTTTGACTTTTTTTAAAACCTTTTAAAAGATGTATGAAAAATTGCGAAATAAGACAAATATATTAATATTTATAATCTTAATAATTAAATGATGTAAATAATAATGTAAAATAAAAATTTTGCTCCCCTCGCCCCCTTCTGACTAAATTTGAGGGGTCGGTCGCTCCCGCTCACCTTCCTCCCCGTAGTTACGCCACTGGAGAGAAGGGTAATGTGACATCCTATGACGGGGGTCGCATTCTTGTCGCAAACTCAAAGTAGGTCTGATGTTATCTATCAAATGAAAATGTAACTCGAAGATTTTCTCAAAGTTTCTTCAACGTAGGAGGAAATGGTCGAAGAAACACTTTAAAATCGCACGAAAAATACCAAATAAAATACCCTCAGTTATAAGTCGCCCCCGAAGAGGAGCATGTAGTTGTTCCGACGGGGCTGGCTTTACAAGGAAAACAACAGGTAAATAGCTACTTGTTGATTACAACACAAAGTTAGTAGATTCGTAGTGACAGTCTGATAAACATGGTCACCACCTGCGCGCATGTTCGAGGAAATAAAACTCCCTGGGTGGACTTGTTGTCTGTTGTCTGTTGTCTGTTGTCTGTTGTCTGTTGTCTTGTTGTCCGTGGTGGGGTCGAGTGACTCGAGTCTATATACCCAGAGACGAGAGCGTGTTGAGAAGGTTACTAGCAGAATGACACAACAAACAGGAGCGCATGAACTCTTTTTCGAATGGGGGGAAAGGAGCTTTAGCATGCCTCTGCACAACAGCCACAAGTCAGTACACCTTATTACACTGACTGCTGCTAGTTGTTCAGTTGTAGCCGTGGGGATGAACAGCGAACTGGATGTTTAACATTCTAAAGTGGGGGAAGATTAACCCCCCCCCCCTTCCCCTACTCTCCTACGTGCCTGACAGTTTTTATTAGTAATTTTTATTTATTTATATATTTTATTTATTTATTTATTAAACGTCTATCTTCAGTGG
Source organism: Sweltsa coloradensis (assembly GCA_024449915.1). Classification (NCBI taxonomy): domain Eukaryota; kingdom Metazoa; phylum Arthropoda; class Insecta; order Plecoptera; family Chloroperlidae; genus Sweltsa; species Sweltsa coloradensis. The sequence continues at coordinate 27,765 of JAMZAV010000326.1, forward strand.
CGTCGGAACAGGGGGGGGCAAGGGGGGCATTGCCCCCCCCTAACTGTCATGCCATGGGGGCATAGGGGGGCAGATTTTAGAGTTGAAAATCAAGATTTCTACTCTACTTTTTGGGAAAGCAACGTCGGATGATCCTAACTATTCATTTCCAGGAAGAAACAACCCAACAATAGCAGGAATGTTAGGTTGGCTGACGTACCCCATGCCTGAACCATCTACAATCCGACTATCTTTATAACCAGCCACCCGTCTTGTAATGTGTGTTGGTCACTCACTTCAGTGAGAGTGGACACGTGACTCAGACTCACGTCTAATCCAAACATCCCTTGAATGAGTTCCTAGGTAGAGTTATTAGCAGACGCAAGTTTGGGATTTGGTTCGCTCGTGTCGCACGTTATGAGTTCTGTCATCTTTGGAGTGGTGTAGTAAATTTAAATATAGCGAAGTGGTAAGTGGGAAGATTGGTAAAGTAAAGTAAGTGAAGTATGTGTGTAGTGTTTCGTGTTTAAAAATTGATATCGTAATTTTAAATATGAAACGTACTATACAGCCTTCAGTATTTGAAGAAGGTAAAACAAAAATATGTTTGTCTGTATGCTTCGTCATTACATAAAAAATAATGTTGTAATTTATTAAAGTGGTCCATTGCACGTTAATTTTGTGAGTTTTTAGATCGCAGATAGTTGATGTAAAACATTGTTTACAGAGTCCGAATGCAGTTAAAACATGACGAAATAACTGTAGTATAGTGAAAATGTTTTCGCCTTTGGCAAAAAGGGCCTCCGGCGGCTGGGGCTTTGCCCCAGACCCCAACGGTATCCTACAAAATCTGCTAATGGTTTGCCCCCCCCAACTTTCAAACGTTCCGACGCGCCTGTCTATCTTATTCAGTTATAAAACTGATTTACAAAGGAGGACAACTAAATAAATCTAATTACATAGATGCATTGAATAATATATTAAATATGTAATAATATCGAATAAGTATAAGGATATTTGTGAATTTGTAGCTGCTATATTATATGCACTTATTTTCATTGGTATGCCATACAGTAAAATGAATCGACTATTACGTAACCTGGCTGTGTGCATCACATTACAGATAATATAAATAAAATTAACTTGTAACAAACGAAATGACACGAAATAATTGTGCAGTTATACAATCCTTGTACCGACTAGAATGATTTCACATATTGCAATGTGCAATGTAAAGCAAAAGCATACTGAAGGCTAGCGGCATTGCTAGGGTTGTGATTATTGATTGTGATCGTTATTAGATGTTAATTTTGGTATTGTCACCTAACGAGGCATATAATATAGAGAAGTCCATATCTACCCTACGCGATTCCGTCTCCGATCCCTTACACACATTTTTAATGATTTTTTAAATCATGTAGAAATCATGTTGGAGGCCAAGATTTAGAGTGGGGCATTATGACCTAACGGTTGACGCCAGTGGCGGAACTAGGCGCCCGCAGGGCCCGCAACTGCGGGCGGGCCCAGGCCCGTTTAGGGGCCCCGTTAAAAAAACTCAGTAAAAAAAAAAAACAGTATTTCACCCCGTTTAGAAAATATTCTAATAATTTGTTTTCGTTGCTAAAATAACCGTTTTGTGAATCAAGCGGTTTGAAGGTGAAATCTAGCGTATATTTAGGAACTTTCAGAGTCCATCATACAACCACCAAAGCTACATTATTTTGGTCTTGGGCATTACGCCACGTTTTTTTCTTAAACGCACCAAACGCACTCAATAAACTTGATTTTTCAAATTTTTACCTGCGGCGCTTTGTTGGGCCCCCTATACGCCCCTCCCCCCAACCCGGATGAAGCCTGAATACAACACTAAGCCTATATGTGTGTGTATTGTTAGGGGGACCCCATATAAATTTTGCGGGCGGGCCCATGAAACGAAGTTCCGCCACTGGTTGACGCGCCCTTAATCCAAATAAACTTCAACGTTATAATCTATGATGGCGGGTCCTGCTTTACACTTGTCACTGATATTAAGATTTGAAACTTGAATATTATTGTGGGAATATTTTAATAAATTATTTTTGTTTCTGATATTGCGATATCGAAATCGTATGGCGTAAATATTAATTATTAACAACCCTGCCTCTCTTCAGGTGATTAATTAGGTCAAGTATGTGAGGAAACTTCTAGGGTTACGCCTGCTGTATACGACTAAAACCCAACATTTGCATGGTGACTTCAAGAAAACTTCCAGTAAGGTTTGACATCAGGTATAGAACCACTGACACTTTGAACATATAAACTTATTTAATGTCTATCCTATTTAGTTTCAGGATGAACTATCTATAGAAGGATAGTTAAATTCTGACGATTATAATCAATCAACTCAATGATCACACGTTGTTGCAATTTGAGTTTACCAGGTTTTATTTCTTAGGCATTTGTCCCAGTTTGCATCAAATAGTAAAACAAATTTGTATTGTTCATGGAAAACTATTTGAATTACAAGGTAAATAAAATCTCCAAGTTTAGCCTCCAATAAATAATTACGATGAAGATCAACAAAATTTTAATTTTATACGGCCTTTTTTATGAAATGGGTTATGCAAAAGTGTAATAGTGCACCTACAAAAATGACTTCATCTCGGTACCTGTTCAAGATACATATTTAAAACTTTGCAGAAATATAAATAGACCTTCTAGCTTCCTACTCGTCATGACTTTTGCTTTAATGTCTCATACTTTCGGCTGGAGCGATTTATTTATGAACGATTAGCATCCCGGCTTGGTGTGGTGTACAGCGGGCTGCCTGCGCGTCACCTTGCAGGGGTACCGTGCAGTGCTGCGCCCTAGCGTAGATAACCAGCACTGCGTTGTCTTACGAGCCCTCGACACGCGAACAAGGGAGGCTGCACCAACTACACCTCCATCTACTGAAATGGCTCTAACTCGAAACCTGCTTCAGTTACATCTTTGAAACTTTGCTGTAATATGAATAAACTTTCTAGCTTCCTACTCGTCAAGACTTTTGCTTTAATGTCTCATACTTTCGTCTGGAGCGATTTATTTATGATAATTAGCTTCCCGGCTTGGTGTGGTGTACAGCGGGCTGCTGCGCGTCACCTTGCAGGGGTACCGTACGGTGCTGCGCCCTAGCGTAGATAACCAGCACTGCGTAGTCTTACGAGCCCTCGACACGCGAACAAGGGCTGCTACACCAACTACACCTCCATCTACTGAAATGGCTCTAACTCGAAACCTGCTTCAGTTACATCTTTGAGCCTTGGCAGTAATATAAATAAACATTCTTGCTTTCTGCTCGTCAAGACCATGGTACAAGGATATGAATATCCTTAGATCATGCGTCATGACTGTTGCCTAAATGTCTCATACTTTCGGCTGGAGCGATTTATTTATGAGTAACACTAGCTACGGTGTTGTACGGCAGACTGCCTGAACAAAGAAACATGATCACCCAAGCATTTAATCGGGGTATAGGGGATTCAAATTTTGTTATGCAGGCGCCTAAGGGCTGACGTACCCAAAAACTGCACTTGAATCTAACATTGCGTAAGCTGTTCATTCTCTCTCTCGTATCCCACAAGGTCCGTTGTCTACTCGATGAGGAAGGAGTTGGAGACTCCGAAATATTGCAATATTTAAAGTAAGTGACCCAGGTTAGAGTTCAGTGTGTGTTAGATTTTGATTATTATAACGTATCTGGTTTAACGAGTTGTTAAGTAAAATACAATTAAAATAAATTATTTGCCTTTTGGAATGTGTGTTTTAATATGCCACGTAGTCTACTTCTTTGCCAGAGGTTGTTATAGTTTTGAATTGGTGGGTCGAGTTATTCATTATTTTTCTTTGAAATGTTAGTGACAGAAAAAGTAAGTAGAACACACATCATTGTGAGTCATGTTTGTTCTTATTTAGCTATATAAAATGACCCCCCCCCCCCCCGAACTCACAAAACCTTCTAAATTTAAAAAAACATACATTCAATAATAATCAAGAAAGGTGTGTGTTGTGTGCAATATTGTCACCATATTATGTTGGTAGGCGACACCCGGAGTGCATGATGAGAATATGTCTCTATGTTGCAGGAGATGGTGGAGAGGGGCGAGGCTATGAAGTGTCCCACGTGTCAAGTGGTGCTCATGAAGAAGTGGGGCTGTGATTGGCTGCGATGCTCAACGTGTCTCTATGTTGCAGGAGATGGTGGAGAGGGGCGAGGCTATGAAGTGTCCCACGTGTCAAGTGGTGCTCATGAAGAAGTGGGGCTGTGTGGTTGCTCGATGCATCGATGTGTAAGACGGAATCTGTGGGTGACACGGGGACCTCGGTGGGGCTCAGGGTAGTAGTGCAAAACCAGACCAGTGATCTCTGCTACAGTTATTACTCTGTTCAGGTAATACAATCCCAGTATAAAATCTACTGACCGGATGAACCCTGGGCTAATGGATGGCGTAGCGAGCAACGAAGATTCCATTTACTAGAGAGCTGGAGAAAAAAATCCGGAAGTTTTTTTTGTGCTTATTTTTGTTTGGTGCTTTGTCACGTCGGCTACTGATCTCACGTGTCTGAATAGTGCAGAGATGTTGAAGGGTAGAGCCAGAGTGCCCGTCAGATTTTTTTCTCGGAAATGGCCGATTTACGATTTTCAACGTGTCTCTTATGTTGCAGAGATGGTGGAGAGGGGCGAGGCTATGAAGTGTCCCACGTGTCAAGTGGTGCTCATGAAGAAGTGGGGCTGTGATTGGCTGCGATGCTCGATGTGTAAGACGGAAATCTGTTGGGTGACACGGGGACCTCGGTGGGGCTCAGGGGTGAGTAGTGCAAAACCACGACCTAGTCATCTCTCTACAGTTATTACTCTATGTCTTCTAGGTAATACAATCCACAAGTATAAAATCTACCCTGACCGGGATTTGAACCCGGGCTTTACAGTCACAACACATTCTACCTACAAGTGTTTCCTGACTAACCAAATCGGGAATTGTTGGCACTATATTATAACAGAGTGATGTCAATGTCACCGAAGACAGTGGCGGATCTAGCCCTGATTCATGGGGGAGGGGGGGCGGTTAATTTTATGATTATGAAACGGAAACGAGCTTGGAAGCAGTCAGGGTCGAGGATAGGTTTTAAATGCATTAAGGGGGCGGATGGGGGGGATAGAGTATCATGTTTGGAGGGGGGGGGGGCCTCAATATTAATAAGTGATGCTCTTGAAATTACCCCCCCCCCCCTTTATGTGTCGCCGGATACAATTGTCTTGTTTTTTTTTTGCTTTAAATAGGGAATTATATTGTTCGCCTACTTTTGATGATCGAATAAAGCGCAATCCTGGAATGTTGGTGCGGAACAATAAAGTGACCCAAGTCATCTTGCTTATTATTAGAGATATATTTAATAGGAAACCTGCCCAGGGTGCAATGCATGCCCCTCTTCGGGCGGCTAACGAAGTATTTTGAGTTTAGACAATTGTAAATGGAATATCAAAGCGCTGTTTTGAGGACTCAATACCTTGCATTTGCAAAACCTCGTGCAAAACGTTTGTCATGATCGCCGGTGTTGAGTATTGAACCAGAGTCTCGCACTACGCTTGAGCTACGTCAGCTGTTCTGTTAAAATAAATTATTAACCTTTCTCACCAAGGATATGACCGAGTCAAACCTCGACATGGGCTATTATTGTACCTCAAAGAGTGTACGTTTTATTTCTACGAGGTGAGTGTATTCTGTGTTTTAATTAAACAAAATTTGCACAATACAATTGTGAGCTAAATTCGTCCTAATAAGTCGAAATAAAAAACTTTGTCATCGTTACACACAAAACACAGTCGAGGACAAGATTAGAATCGTCGTATGCCTTATTATTACAATCTGCTGATTTAAATTCAAATTAATTGCATTGCGTTGGAATATAGTATCACACATTGGTTGGGGGCGAAGATGGCTAAATATTTGTGAATTTACAACTTTCAAAGAACTTAAAAACACTTTAAAAATCTCTAATGGCATAATAGATGATGGTATTCGAATCGAAATTGGAATCTCGTGGGGGGGGGGGGGCGACCGCTTCTGAATGACTGAATCCGCCACTGACAAATATAGGAAGGAGGTAATGGGAAAGATGATTTGAATTCTCGCACTTAAGGTAATAGACTGACGATGAGTGGTACCTCTCGCACTTAAGGTAATAGACTGACGATGATGGACAGTTACAAAAATGCCATGTTGCCTTGTGCGGGATTCGAACCCACGTCCTCGTAGCCATGCGCTTCAGACTAACGCCCTAGTCGTACGTGTCAGTGTGTGTGGCTGGAAATGGTGGTGAAAATCACTGCATATCGCTCGCTTACCTGGTCTTCACGCGCCGAGAGTGATCAATGTACACACACGCGACACATGAATGTTGAGGCGAAGATAGTAAAATGTCACACGCAATACACACTACACAGCACGATATAAAGTAAAAACACTCCACGATGCCACTACAAACACTTGCACTCGAGGCAACTACGAGAAACTAACTAGAGTACTGTAGACAGACAGTCGGACTAACCAGTTCTAGCACTAGCAGACCAGAGAAGCGAGTGAATCACTAGTTGTGTCGTCGCGATAAGCGGTGCGCTTACGTGGTAGGCGTGAGGGGGGTAGGGGCGGGGGACAAGCAGGCTGACTGGCGCAAATACAAACACAATAAGAATATTACCTAAGGTTGACATCTTGTCAACAAACTAGTTTGAGCAGCTCAGTCAGACACACTCATGTATAAAACCGTTCATAATAATATGTGTTTATTGTAATTGAGCATTGCGTAGACTGGACTTTATTATCTTCACAATTTGTTATAAACTTACCGACAGTGTTGGCTCGAGCGTTAAACGCGCGACTCTGATTCGGGAGGTTTCGGGTTTAAATCCCGTCGAGACCACAGACCGAGAATCCTAACTGAAGGTTTATTCTGAGGTTTACAGATTCCAAGTGATTCTGCCCTTGGATTTCCCTTCACATTTCTCCAAACTCCAATAAACTTAGTTTAGATTTTTAAACTCTTTCATGCTCGGTGGTTACGATGTTGACCAACAACTTGCTGATTTATGTACTTAATGCTGGTGAAGCATCAATAACCACCTCTACGGAAAATGACAGGACTTCCCTTTTACTACCAGTTTTTACCCCAAACGTGAAGTGCTCTGGCTGAGATCTTATGGACAATCAAAATAGAAAGTGACAAAATGTAAAAGAAACGGGAGTTTTTTATGAAATGTCCGAAATTTTGGTTCAATTCTATAACTGAGAATAGAGTTGAGATAAAATAAACAAAACGGTACCAAAGAGAAAAAAACAGATTTTTGAAAGGTTGAACTCCGAAAATTGCCACTGCTCATTCGAATTAACAATTTCCAAATACAAATTTTGAAATTTGTAGACCAAATTAAACCATTACAATGAAAATATTTGAAAAAAAAAGGAATTTAATGAATGATTAATTTTGAGAAAATTACAATTAATTTCCTGCAGGAAGAGTTTTAAGGGCATGAATATATAATTCTAAATACCTGAGCAGGTTTCGCAAGGTAATTTAATAATTTATTACTTTGTAAACAACCTTAAATCAGTGGCACCGGAGCCGGGGGGCAGAGAGGGCGCTTGCCCCCCTCCCCTCCACCCCCATCAATATCAAACAAGAGCATCGTTGAATTTTGAAGTGGCAAGATTTTGTAAACCAGCAATATGTGGATTATCATTTTATAAATCATCGACGAATGCAAGCTATAATCTAGACAATGTCACCATTTACAATGTTAAAAATAAACATTGTGATGCTATGCGCCCCAGATCTGCATTTGCTGGGGAGAATTCCCCCCAGTCCCAGACCCCCTATACTAGAGACAGGATACACACTTTTCCTCAAACAATTGTCTCATGAGTCGTTGTAGACATTTCTTATTGCCCTTCCCCACCAGAATACACTTCCGGCGCCACTGAACCTAATGTAAATTATTTCAATCCACTTCATGCTGATTTACCTCGTCGTCGTTGCCTTTCTATGAAATATGATCGAACCAAGATTTTTAAAAAAAAAGTATTTTTGTTTTACAAATAAGGTCAGCTAATGATATGATTTATTTTTTCAGCCTGCTTTTCATGTTTGATCTCAGTTGAGAACATTGTCGGTGTTGTGTTGCAGGGGAAAGGAGACGTTAGCGGCGGCTGCCAGTGCGGGTTGAACGGCATCAAATGCCACCCGAAGTGCAACTATTGCCATTAGTTTGCAACGAATCTCATTGCTCAATAATTCCCCCATCACGTGTTGCGCCAACATTTTCATCTTATTCGTCTGATATCGATGTCTAGTCCAGCTGTAATGTCTAGTCCCAAGCTATTTATGTTGTAAACAATTATCTTATCTCATCTCTGTTAACACACGTATTTTAGTTTAGAATTGTTGTCAAAATAAGCCTTTAAATAATATATTATAGTAGCTGGATTGAGTTGAAGGTTTGCCAACTATAAAATATAATTACTCACTGTTGTACTTTTGTTATTTAAAATACAACAATCATATCTGTAATATTTTTTGTGATTGAACTAGTCATTAGGTACCTACAAGAGTATGGTCTACTAAATTACCAGACATTAAGAAACAATTTCCAGTACGTTACCTCTAAACTTGTACTATTGTGTTCAAGATCAACACATACTGAATGTCATATAATAATTATTAAAATACTTTATATGATAAGTTTTAACTTACAAAACTAGTAATTCGTTTTCTAGAAGTAGCAAAATATTGAACTTAAGCAAATATTAATTTCCGTGCCTAGCCCTATTGAGGTTAAACCGCACAATTATTAACAACATTAGAGCAGTACAACAATGCATGATACAAATTGTACCAAAATGCTTTCATTAGATAGTCAAGCAGAGATTTGCGTTATCCAACTTGATTGGTAGTGAGAATGTCCTCACAATGGACAATGATACAGGTAAATTTGAAACATATTTTGTTGTTATTACGTGGGTAAGGACTAAGGAGCTAAGTTACCACAAGGATTAAGGCTTTGTACTTTTAAATTAAGGTTAAGTGGGAAGGCAAGTATTGTAAAACACATTTATATTTTATAATTCCATTTCATTCACTCCAAATTGGACAATATAGCATCTTGCAACACAATGTGATGTTTTATTTAAATAAAGTCTTGTGATTTGTAAGGATTGTTTCTTTACTTTCTCCTCTCAATATTCAAAGTTGACTTAACCCTTTACATTTACACTTTATACAGCAACAGAATATCATGTAAAATGGGTAAATAATTTCAGGTAACAACAGTAAAAACTCAAATAATATACTTACTGTTCTGAGCAACATTCACTGAACAGCAATTTGTATATAACACCAAATACAGTAGCAAATGTACAGACACAATTTGGAATTGATATTCTCCCGTGTTGAAACACGACTTGGATTTGTGTGTGACAATAAAAATGAAAAATACATTAACAAGAGGAGATTGTTCCCTTGATCACCATCAAGCCGGTGTTTTGATTCTCCAAAACGAGTTGATTGGTTCAAACAAACAATGACCGATCATCACTGAATGACTACGCACGCACATGCACCGACCCGCTCCTCGCCTACAAGGTGTAGTATCACAGTGAATCAAGTGGGGACCTCGGCCAGTCCCCGGATTGCCCCCGTCCCAACAAAACACACATTCAAACATTAGCGTAGAATAATTTACATCCATCAGAATTTGTAAATGTCCCATGATCCATGTCACCAATGTGCGGGGAAGACTCCTGCCGAGCGCAAAGAAAAACAACAAATAACCCGACAGTGAAACTTTACGGTTGGTTGGTGCGGAATTTAGTACGCTGCTACATTGTTTTAGACAATAATGTTGCAATGCAGCTTTAATATTATTTACAATGGTAAGGAATGGTTGGTTTACAAAAACACTGGTGTTTTTAAGGTATTGAATGGGCAAAAGTCTTCATGTACATTTACAAAATTAATTTTTCATCATTCACGTGCATTGGCTTTTGAACATGCACACAATAATTACATGTGCTGTAGTACTGTACAATTTAACCCACTAACATTCAATGTCTCATTTAATATGTAGTGTTTTCTTTTATATAGTTAAATATACACATTTTGTAGATTCATAGAGTTCATTTGTCTCTGTCTCTCTTCTCTCTTGAATTATGTATAAAGACTAGTTTCAAAATAGGAACATTGCAGCCACAGTGTTGTTCGATCGCCAGCATGAAACAGCTGTGATTCAAGTCTGTCACAGGAGCCACTTGATCAATGTTCACGAAACACACTGAACGAATAGTTATAGAGATATGTAAATGTTGCGACCAAGTCTCACACTACGCGGCTAGACCCTCCCCGCGTGGGGTGGGGGGTGGGTGCGTGGTCACATGACCGGGGGGCGACGGCGAGACGTCCATGGCCTCGTCGCCGTTGCTGAGCGCCGGCTTGCGGTCGTAGTGGAGGTCCCACATGCCCCGGGGCATGGGGTCCCGGTCCCGGTCCCCGTCCCCGGGGGGCGGGGGGGACACGGAGGACGGGGGCTTGTCCGACAGGGGGGAGTTGGTCTGAGATCGCTGTCGCTCTGGTATGTGGTGGGGGTAGCCCCCGAACCCGAGGAGGCTCGCATACTTGTTGGCGGGGGGGCTCAGCCCACTGTTGCTGTTGACGCTCTGAATCACGGAGATCTCATTTAGCTAAAACAGCAGAGAAAAAACAGTTGAATGCTGGTGTTTTGCTAGGATATGCTGTATTACTGATAATGGATTGGACCCAGGCAGTTATGTACTTGATTGAATGTGGTTCGAGAAAGAAGATAATACATAATGTCACGTGTATATTAGGAGGATAGTTTTATTCACATGATCCTACAGCCATCACGGCCAATCCTTAATGAACCATCACTTCTGAGTTCTGACCCAGGCAGACTGGTCAAATTATAACTCAGTACTGCACTTAATCAATGTGCTTACAAATTAGAATCTATACATAATAGAGCTACAAATTCTAAGCTCTAATTCTTACCACCAGCAATGTGATTGTCTAATGTCATGGTCATGTTGGAATGAATAATTATAAATACTAATAGTAATAGGAACTCTATGTAACTAACTACAATTCTTGTGAACAGAACAGAAAAAAATTGTTCATTGTAAATTTTGGATGTACCAATGATAGACGCAATTACCAGTAACTCGCATTCAAAAAAGTAACTATAAAAAATTGCACTAACAAGTGAAAACCATCCAGGATAACATGGACTTGGATAATTAGCTTCCCGGCACCTCCACCATCAGACTACCGGTATAACTTTAACAAAATACCACTGATACAAAACATGTTCATCAAGACTGTTGATGAGCTCTTGCAAACCAGACTTTAACGAGAAATGAAATGGTTTCTAGGATGTTTTTGCCACCCCTCCCCCAAAGATTTTAAATTGTAGTCTGTTGTTTAGGAAGGATATGCGTTTGTTTCATATATTACTGGGAGTAAATGTGTTATAATAGAGATATTGGTAGCACTTTGCCAAGCTTAATAAACATTGGTAGCACTTTGCCAAGCTTAAAAACATTGGTAGCACTTTACCAAGCTTAAAAACATTGGTAGCACTTTGCCAAGCTTAAAAACATTGGTAGCACTTTGCCCACCCCCTTAAACGGATGGATTTTTTCATGGCTCCTCGAGGCAATTTTCTTGTTATATTGTTCTGAGTATACAATCCAAAATTCAGCCCTCTACCACAAAACCCCTAATTGTTCTTGTATTTTCCTTTAATCCGCTTGACTATTAACGATCAATCGATTTTTAAATAACATTGTAGACAAAGTTGTCCCAAGCTTTACTTTAATAGGTAAGTTTAGAAATAAAGCAAACATGACATGAGACGAAGCTTTCACCGTCATTTTATTGTGTTTGCCTATCTTTTCAAGAAGGTATTGTACAAGATAGGCCTCTTGTTTTGTGGACACTGTACACAGCCCCATGTCTCCCCATGTTGTAACACGTACCTTCTGTTGCATCCCGTTGAGGAACGGCGCTGGTAGATATGGGTAGAAGAGATCTGGCCTCCGTTGTAGGAACTCGGAATCCTTGGGCGTCATCGGTATCGGCGGCAGATCCAGCGACATTCTCCGTCCGCGTCGCGACGCCCCATTGCTCCACATGTGTGTGCCCATGTGCACCTGAAGACACGCCAACAGCCGCCAAACAGGACGCATGAGATAAATACCGAGCACATTCACATACGTACATGTAGGGGGGAGGAGAATAATGCAATTACTAGCTACATGCCTACAGATAATAAAATATGTTTCATTGTATCAAAAATATTAAAAGATATTGCATGGGTTGGGTAAGATGTTTTGCCATATATTGTGGTGGGTCAAGCATCTGCTTATGTCATTTATTTTTATCAAAGTTCTATTGTGTACGGGCCAATATTTCAAGCACAAGAAACAAATGCAATGTTATGTAGGTTTTTCATGATTAACAATTTGTTAAAGTAATCAATTGTTTATGGAACGATTGATTAACTGGTCGTATGTTAACGTTAAAATTATTATAATTATAATTATTACTATTATTATTTATTATTTTATAGTTTTATGAGCTTTTAACTAAAGAAAGCCAGTACACCCTAGATTCTAGAACATGGAGTCGACCAATACTTTCAACCATTCATTATTTGGGTAAAATTCATCATAGTCTTGACAAATTATGAAACTGTATATATATTAGTATTTTAAAATGTAAATATTGGACCTTGCCTGCATAATAAACTTTGTATACCTGTAAGCTAATTAATGAATGTAAAATGTAAACGTCTTTACAATTATTCTACCACAATAATTGCATATAAAAATTGCTGAGTTCTTAATAAAGGTTTAGAAGACCGTCACCATGCATGTAGTAGTGGTACACAGATGTAAAGTTACCTTAAGGTTGCCCTTAGTGGTGAAGGACTTCTGACAGACATGCAGTATGTATAGTGGTACACAGATGTAAAGTTACCTTAAGGTTGCCCTTGGTGGTGAAGGCCTTCTGACAGACGGTGCATCGGAACGGCTTGTCGCCGGTATGCGTGCGCATGTGAATCTGCAGGGCCGACGAGGAGGAGAAGTTCTTATTGCAAACATGGCACAAGTGCTTTGGAAAGCCTGCGAACACACAGCCAGTATTAGTCTACGCTCTACAAGCTTTAGTTCAGCCGAGGCAAGGAATGCTACTTTTGTAAGTGCTTTGAAAGCCTGCAAACAGCATTAGTCGGCAATATTATTGCATGGTTAGTGCTATAAACAGGTGTTGCTTCTACTTTGTTAGTGTTATTTACATTTCAAGTTATTATTTCTTGGTTGACACGTTATAATAATGACAAGAATAATATGTCTTCTATAAAAAGAGCTTATTGGCCCGGAACAATATTAAAACGTAGCTTAAAAACTTATGACCGAGGCCACTACTTACTTAAAAACGAATTTTCGGGTGAAACTTCCTCACCCATCATCAGGTTGATGCCCGACCCGAAAAATCGTTTTTAAGTAAGTAGTGGCCTCGGTCATAAGTTTTTAAGCTACGTTTTAACGTTTTAATAATATGTCAAGTGGTATCTGGAGCCACATTGTACTACAATAACAAAAATATCTAAACAACAGCTGTTAGTGAGAACAGCAATGGTTACACTTTTACTAATATGTTTTTAATAAATCAATAATTACGAAACTTATTTTATTTTTGGTACTCAATTTAATTTGGTGTATAAAACGTAGGCCTACCAACTACATTTTCCACTCCATAATATTTATGAACCATTCGTTTTAGTAAAATAAAAAAAAACATAGATAGCCTTCTTTCCGGAAGAAGTAGTATGAAATTAAATGGAAGTATGGTAAGGGTGCACAGAAGTCAGGGCTCCCATTCGTACCGTTTTAGCCGAGACAGTCCCTTTTTTGAGGTGGTGTCCCGCTTTTTAGTATGGGTAGCGACCGCGCTATTTTTACGGTCTAGCATTTGAATCGACGCGCCTGCAATGCAACTCTTCACTCCAACCATGGCCAGTTACCAGTCACTCACCAAAAACGAACTATAAAGATTCAAGAAGTCAAGGTCAAGATCCAGGCTGCCAACAGTAAGAAGAAAGTGTCATTTTACCGATAAACTATAGACTGATTTTCCTCTTTTGCGAAAAAGTAACAAGAATATTGAAGGGAATGATGAAAGTACAATCATGTGTTATGACTCTAATATATCTCCTAATTTTCGTTTCAACGTTAACATTTTCGGGAATAGGCGCGTAGGAAGGGTGGGATGGGGGGGAATCCCCTCACTTTTTGCCGTGAAGAACTTCAGACTTCAACTTGAACTTCAGAAGAGCGTTGACCAACATTTCGGCAATTTCCCATTATTGTTGGACGTCGGGAGCGTAATGATGCATTTCAATGGTTGTAACATGATCTATCTCGTCACTACCCCAATTTTTTTTTATAGTTTTATAGTTTTTACTCCTACAAAAATGCATTAATTTGGTATCGCATTCAGACCACTTATTTTTTCTAGAACGCACCAAACACACTCTAAAAACCTTATTTTCAAACGCTGTAGTTGGGGGGCACGCCCCCTAAACCCCCCGTGCTGGTTCCCTAAAATAGTTGTCCCGTTTTTTAGTTTTTGTATTATGGAAGCCCTAACAGAAGTCCTGGTGTTACCGGCATCATCCTGTGTTTTGTGGTTTTTCATCCCAAAACTAGTTATCAGGACGAGAAAATGCCCGGGATTTCTTAATACAATCAACTACAAAACAAAGGTACTTCTCATCTGAAGAGACAGATATGCTCAATATCATGATTCCAATTGCCCACATTAATAGTTGCATTTCTCATATTCTTCAAGAAAGATTTAAATCCATGTTCATTATATGTAGACTCTAGATCTGAATGTGACTGGACCATTCCCAAGTCTTCCTTGTTCACAGTAATGGCAAGGATGTCTTGATGATAACATACCCTACAACAAAGTCTACTGGGGCTATGTCGCAGATCCTGTTTCCAGCTTGTGTCAGGCTTGTACCAGGCTTGTACCAGGCTTGTACTAGGTTTCTACCAGACTTGTACAAGGTTTGTACCAGGATTGTACCAGGCTTGTAGCTGCCTTGTACCAGGCTTGCACCTCGCCGGGAATTAGAAACAATAATGTCCCGGGTTTTCGTTTTCTATGAATGGTAACTATAATTAGAAACGTCACCAACAATAAATAGATTGTTGACAGCTACTTTTATATCATTCTATATTAATTCCTAACTATGAAAGTAACCTTCGTAGTGTTTCCTTACAATATTCCTGTGCGGGGAAATGTCACGTGTAAGCCAGTAGTAGTACACACAAATTAAATACATATTTACAGCCTACCCATTCAGTACATATTACATATTGCAAAACAAGTATTTGTGTTATTAACCAAACCTGTTTATTTAACGCAACACACACATGCACTGGGACTTACTTTAATATCAAGGTTTGCTGTCAGACTCAGGGAGTTTGTCAATCTTCTATAACCATGATATGACCAGACAAAGATCCGACTCGCTACTTGCCCGGTGATAAGCTAGTTTCCCATGTAGCGGCTCGGATTAGAGCCCTTGCTAACCGGAGAAGAAAGCGCGACGGAGCTATAGTGGTTCCAACGCAATAATGCAGATGCTTTTGTCTCAAGTGGTAGGGGGGGAGGGGGGAAGTAACAGTATGATGGCACAGTTAAAGGAATGTTGGCTTTTACTTTGTTTTAAGAGAAGACTGTGTAGCCAACACAAGCAAAGCAAGAAATATCTGTGCTAGATCGCAGAGTTCCTTGCTAGGTCGACGCTGAGCTGAGCTGAGCTGAGCTGAGTTGAGAAAATTGTTATGTTGGCAAAACAATTTCGAAGTTATCTGCATTGTTTCGTTGGCACCACTATACAAACTACTCTCAGAGTGGCTACTTACTTGGATGTCTCTTTGGAATCGGTAGCATGGCCTCTCCCTCTGGCGGGGATCGCTTCACTCCCAGGTCTGGTTTGAGGGGCGGCTCGGAGGTGGGGGGCGGCGGGGGCGGGGGCGGCGGGGGCCTCGAGTCCTCGGGGCAGTCGTCGCTGGGGGCCAGCATCTCGTGGTGGACCGAAGAGGGAGGCTTGATGCTCTCGAACAGGTGCGAGGGCATATCACGGATCTTGTGCGTCAACATGTGCTGCTTCATGTTGCCCTGGAAGAGAAGGCGGAACTATTAGGATTATGTGCAGAACTAAAATAATATGTTTCAAAGTGGAAAACAAAGAAAAGTGCTCATGTTCCCTAAAATAATATGTTTCAAAGTTTCAAAGTGGAATCAAAGAAAAGTGCTTATGTTCCCTAAAATAATGTATCAAAGTGGAAAACAAAGAAAAGTGCTCATGTTCCATAAAATAATGTATCAAAGTGGACATCAAAATTAAAATTAAAATTGTATTGAAATCAAACTTAGGGCAATTAAAAAAAAATACATCAATCAAGCGTTGTTTCCGAGGAGTTATTTTCCATTCAGCAATCTATTCTCAGTCAGAATACATGACCTTCTTGTTTGGCGTTGAAACTACAACGAAAACATTGTTAGTAGGAGTCGGTTACGTCACCGGCAACAGTTGATCAGTGACAAGCAAGGAGTGGCTTGCTAGTCAGTGTCACTATTGATTAATTCAGTGTGGGAAAGTAAGCCAAGTCCTAGTCAGAAGCAGATGTCCAATATCAGCTAAGCTGAGTGTATTATTTTCCCAATCAATAAGGACAAATTGCATTAATAAAGTCTGAAATGGTAATGGCTTAATGCAGGGTGCCAGTAAGAACTACGACTCAACGTTTATATCTCCCGCGCCAGTGTGATGTCTAAAAGGTTCGTTCTGTTGCCGCTAGATGGAAGCAGCATGCCTCATTTCTCCCTGCGCTATTTCAACTACCAGCCAGCGGAAAATACCGGCAATAGCTAATGTGACGGAGTGGTTCAACCTAAGGGCGGATTGGGGGACAAAAGTAGTCCAGGTAAACGGTCTGGTTTTATACGTTCATGACGGGGGATGGGAGATAGTTGACTGAAACTACCATTTTCAAATATTATTGCACCCACGGGACACTGCATTATTATAGTTATTTACTGGGAACGATAGCTTTTATTTTTATTTTCTCGTCTATCATATTCATAGTTATAAAAACTGAAATTAAAAACAGGCTGAGCTACCATGTCGATAATTTTGTAATAATTTGTTATCCAGAACCAAAATATCCATTTGTGTTTACTTAAGGATGATCTTCAAATGAGTATAAAAAATGATTAAAACTTTTTTTTTAATATGAACCATTAGGCTGTTCCTAGGCTGCAGACTTGAGGCGCAACAAAGATCCGATGTTTCCTCATTTGTATTACCATTCCTCTCAATGACGTAAAAAAAAAAGAGTTGAGAGGTATTTATTAATTTCTTTGACTAAATGACTAAATATGTCTAATATGTATTTGGGTAGTGAGAAAAAAGATTATTTTGAATGAGTGTGTCAGTATCAGAAATTTGTACCACCCACCCCCATAAACTATCCCGTATAGGCAGTACATTAATTTACAAGTCATTAAAGGTGGGCTGTACTCAAGGATTCGAGAATTTTCTTAAGAATGACAATGTAAAAACTATAATGCCGAAAACCCCATCAAAAATGGATAAGAACTCGCGAAACGACAGCGCGTTGAAGTTCTGGGGTGGCCGTCCGTGACGTCACCGCTCCCACTCACCCAGCGGTCGCAGCCCGCGCGGACCTCATGCTGTCTGACCTGACTGTGCTAGCAGGGAACAACATCTTCCCTTTAGTACATGTGTGGGCGTTATAGGGGTAGCAATGCGAAGTGACCATCGGTCTAATTCAATGTAAAACGTGTGTAGCCTACATACTATGTAGTTATCGAAGCGTTTAATTTTATTATTCTTATTGACTGAATGCCAGGTGGCAGTGTTGTAATTTGTGCTAAAACGTATTTTATTGTGTATTGTATTGCTAAATGACCCCATGATTATGAACATGAACACGCGTTAATATGACTATATGTTGTGTATTCGGGTGCAGTAATCAGTCAGGAAAATCAGTGATCGTCGATGGAAAGAAAGTTAGTTTTCACAAGTTTCCAAATCGTGATAGATCGCCAAATCGCCATAAATCTTGGTTGAAGAAAATTAATCGCGTGGGGTTTACACCTAGTAAATATTCAGTTGTATGTGCAACCCACTTTACTGACGAAGACTTTGAAATATCATCTAATTTCAAAAATCAGTTTGGCTTAATAGGCTCAATTTCAAATCCCGTGTTAAAAAAGGATTCAATACCGTCAATAAAATTAAAAGGGGGTGATTCATCGTTTCAGCCAGTCACAAAAAAGCGCCGAGTGTCGACTTACCTAAGAAGAAAGATAGTGAGTGATGCTGTCACAGAAAGCGAGAGTTTTGATACGGAGTTACAATGTTTAGATGTTGAGCCGGAGGTAGAAATTCATGTCGGCTCAACTGTGTTGAACGAGAAGTCCACCCAGGAAATAGGAATTCAATGCGAATTAATTGGTTTTGACTGTCGTTGGCAGAACATCGAAGATGACGCCCCTGTGGATGATAAAGACGTGGATGTATCGTCAGAGTGTTCTTCCTCCGAGTGCATTACTGACGACGACGTGTCTAGCTACGACGACGTACCATCTAGTGATGACGACGTATTATCTAGTGATGACGACGTGTCATCTAGTGATGAAGTGACAGTAAAAAAACGTTTTCCAAGTCGAAAGAAAGGCCAGCTACAGTGTATTCTTCGTTTTTTGGGAATGTTTGAAAGAGCTGTTTTTTCGATGTTTAAAATGCGGCAATTCGGTTACAAGTGTAGAACAATCAATCAAAGGATCGTCTTTAACGGTGCAAACTCGATGTGTAAAGGGTCACGACGTAACATGGCGTTCGCAAAAATGTACCAAGAGATTTGGCTTAGGAACGATAAGGCTAGCTACGGCAATGTATACCACTGGCATGAGTTTTGCGAAATTCAATTATTTTGCGCAAACAATGAATCTGTGTTTTATGTGCGAAAAAACATTTTATAACATTGTTCGTCGATTCATTGGCCCCGCTATCAAGCACACCGTGGACAGAGCACAGAGACAACAACATCCGAGAGCTAACAGAGTCCGAGTCAGGTGCGCGTCTCGCCGGTGACGGTCAGTTTGATTCCCCGGGGTATTGCGCTAAATATGTCACTGTAATGAATGTTGACAATGACAAAATAATAGATTTCATTGTCCTTCAAAAAGGATGGTAGATGGAGAGTTGGATAAGACCGCCTGTGATAATCTATTAACAAGGATTAAAGAGTACGGTATACAATTGAAACTTTTTCTTTCTGATCGGCACCGTGGTATTCGAAAACTCTTGAGAACAAAGTATCCATGTGTTATTCATGAATTTGACGTTTGGCACATAGCAAAAAGCTTGGCAAAACGATTAAAATCAGTTACCAAAAATGCACCTGGCTTGGAAATGTGGAAATCTAGTGTTTTAAACCACCTGTGGTTGGTCGTCAATGACATGTGAGGGTAATGAGGAAATTTTGATAGAAAAGTTTACGTCTATTCGGAACATATAACTAACAATCACACTTGGAAAGGCAAGAAACACGTTCACAAATGTGCCCACGCAGATCTAGATGAAGACGACGAACGTGATTTGGATTGGCTGAATAAAACCTCTCACGATTATAAGCTTCTCCATCATATAGTTACCGAGAATAGATTTCTTGAGGACTTAAAACACACCAAACATTACTGCCATACCGGGAGCTTAGAGTCGTATCACAATGTTCGATTAAAGTACCTGCCGAAGAAATCTCATTTCTCGTACTACGGTATGGTACTTCGCGGAATGCTTGCAATAATAGATCATAATCTAAATATAGGTAGGGATATTTGTCGAACAGAAGTTCGATATTCGAAATCAACAAAAAAATACGTGGAGCGGTCAATCCGAATGGACAAAGTTATACTTGGCGTGACGAGATAATGGAGAAAGTGTGTGCATATGCCAGTGGCCAAGTGAATCTACACATCGAAAACGATCCATACATCGCAATGTACCTAAAAATATTGCACCGATTCCCGCCCATCTGACGATGAACTTCACTCATCTCGATTCAGGCCGATTCCACAAATACTAGATCTGTTCGTCAAAACTGCTAATGGTAAGTCAAAAGAATACTCTTGCAAGCTTATATTTTAATATTTAATACAATCCAGAAATTAAAAAATCCATCCCGATCGGGGTGGGAGACTCGGGTTCGTACCCCGATCGGGATGTTTTTTTTAATTTCTGGATTGTATTAAATATTAACAATTCCACTTCCACCTACGGGAGTGTTTCCCGACTATCCAAATCGAGAAAGCTTATGTTTGTTTGGGGGGGGGGGGGGGGGGGGGTCACAACATAAAGTCCTCATAGGACAGCCCTTGTGTGCCACTTCGCCTCGTTGTGGAATAATTTAGTACATCTCTTGTCAAGCTTCGTTTGAGTTCCTAGTTTCATTGTATCACTCATGTATTTTCAAAGAAAATCAAAGCGTAACGCAAGACTGAAGACTTCAATTCACGTATTCTACCCTATTTCCGTTTCCCCACCCACGCAGAAAGAGTTAGTAATGGAGTCAACAACTTCCATACACTGTATAACATGACGTGTATTTGTGTAATGGCGCAATATATCTTTCAACTGTCCAAAATGATTGGTCACAGTAAATGGGGGTTAAAAGGTTGGGGGCTCTTCCGTGAACAATGACCGTTTTACACAATAAGACACCCAAAGTTATTTTCTGGAGTCTTCTGTACTGCGTCATAAACTTTCACCACGCAGTCAGTACGATAGTATCTTGTGAGTGTGATGGCTGGTATTCAACCCTATCGTTTTGAGCCTCGACGTTCTGATAGAAAGGAGAAAAAAAAGCAGGACAAGAGACCACCAAAAAAATCACTTATAGGCAGATCAGGGAATATTGATTGGTGTAATTGTGGGGAGTGCGTAATCACGTTGATAGACGAAACTAGTGTGTGTTGCAGTGACAGTAAAGTAATAAGGGAACATCGGGGCAGTGCTGACTGTATCACAGAACATATATCTTTTGAAAGTGTCGTGTTAAATCTTGATACACTGAACACAGCACGTCACTTATTGGCTTTGCATGCGCCTGATAGCCAATTACTAATTCTAAACGAAGCATCTAATAATACATATCGCTACGTTGCTTACAAACAATTTGTTTACTGGATGAATTCATGGTCAACATTTGGCAAAAAGAAAAGGAAAGTTATTCCATCGTTTGTTGTGAACTGTATTCGCGAAAGGTACCCAGAATCAACAGGGTTCTACGTTGGTTTTAAAGCAGCTGACGGATACGAGCCAGAGTATTTTGAATAACTAATTGGTGAGTTTATTATTTAGTTTGTTATTAAATATATTTTGCATTATACTATTATTGTGGTAGTGAGTCCGGCGAAAGCACGGGCTTGAGCCATGCACGCATAGTGTGTAGTTGGCTGCAGCCAGCGACCCGCGGCCGTCGAGACTAAGGAGCAGGTGGAACGTAGGCACCCCCACCCCTCCAACTTTGAGGCGGGCTAGCTCTTGAACGGCTCGTGCGTTTTGAGCTCGGGTTTTAACTGGGGTTATCGAAATCGTGTCAAAAATGTGTTTAATACATAAAAACGCGTTTTTGAAATCTAACCCACTTTAACTACAGCCCACCTTTAAGGGGTTATTACGCCAAACATTTATTTTTACAACATAGCATAATAGTACACTAAAATGACTGTTTACAAATTTCATCTTGTGCCTGTGATTTTACTCGTTTAAAAAAAGGTTTTTGAACCAGAAATTTGTGAAAATTAGCGTTTTGGTGAATTTCTTAAATCGGTTTCAACCTGTTAATTTTTGTTACATATTTATAATTTATCCTATCAATCTAAAATGGGACTTACTTGAATTGTGTCTTGAAACTGTGCACAAATATAAACACGCAAAAAAGGTATTCCGAAATTACACCCCATCTTAGTAATCTGCATAGCACTTGCCCAAATTACAAAATCTTTACAGAAAAAATAATCAAATACGTCGGCAATGTCCAATATCTTTTTTACTCAAAATCCTCCAAGGTCACGGAGCCTAAAGATGGTCTCAATGTTATTAATTATGGCAGATTCTTGCTGATAGTACTTAGCTAAAAAATTACCAAGTTGTGTGAACCCAATATTTTTTATGTTACTCGGTAAATTCATGAGTAGTTGGCCTGAATGAATTACTCTTTTTTAGTTTAGCGGTACAATACCCCTTACTTAAAGATGATCACTAAACCGGTAATTTTCCGAACACGTCAATTTTTGTCGTAATTTATCCAGATACATCACATCTTCGAATGCCGTCCCTCATCGAGCTTCAAAACGGTTCAAAACTGCATTTCTTAACATTTTCCCTCCCCCGCAACCTTTGCCGTAGTCCTTGGCTGATTGAGTCGGACCATGAGAGGTTATGAGCGGCCCCGGAGACTGTAAGAGGTGTAATCATTAACTGTTATCGGCTCGTTTCAAGATAGGCCTATACATGGAGAGAATCCCTCCCTTCGTCGTAGCTACGATGACAAACGACACCCTTAGCCGTCGTAATATCTGCCACCATCGCGTCACTGAGGTCCCCAAGACCCGCGTCACCGAGGTCCCCAAGACCCGCGTCACCGAGGTCCCCAAGACCCGCGTCACCGAGGTCCCCAAGACCCGCGTCACCGAGGTCCCCAAGACCCGCGTCACCGAGGTCCCCAAGACCCGCGTCACCGAGGTCCCCAAGACCCTGTGACAACTACCAATACTTTGGGCACAGTTCATCATTTTGTAACTTGCCCTAGAACCCAGGCACCCAAGGAGTGCACCAAACTGCCAACAACACCGACAGAATGCACAAACTGCATAGATGACCTCCCAGCCTTCACGACAGTGTCCACAGTCCACAGTATCTGCAGAGAAGAGATCAACAGCACCAGGCTCGCCAACCAACTTCCATAAGTAGACGAATCAAACAAGGAATCGACCTCCCTACTACTTCCACCTCTTCCTACACAAACATTCACCCGCCAGGGCCGGTCCTACTCCACAGCTCACCAAACTCTAATAACTCACAACACTCTCCACCCCAAGATAGAATGCACTACCAACCTCCACATCCCACATCAACAAATAAAGGTCAATCCAACTCTGGGCCATCCCCTCATCTTAGACATCGTATAAGCAAAACTTTAACGTCCACCGAATCCTGTATTCACAATACTTGCGCGTGCTCCGCGAGATGACTCTTCAACATCAAAATCAATTTAGACACAAGGCCACTAGTCTGTCTTCCACAAATAAACCCCTGTCTCTGACCCAAGGCTATCTGGGACACCCCAGATTACGAGTTGACCCCTACAGGTTTCGTCAATCATGCCGCATTTTATGGACATCAGAGGTTGACCATGAAGAGGTGGGCAAAGAGCCCACTCAGATTCAGTGTACTGTGTTGTTACAGATTCTAGAGGAGAGACGGTGATTGTTAGATCAGCTGCAGCTACAGGTGTGTAGACTGTGGTCCCCAGGAACCTTTGCGCGAGCCTGCATGAAGGGTAGTGATGAAGAGTAAGCAACGAGGTCATGCACGATGAGGATTTAGGCATATCAGGTAGTTCACTTTAGTACGCGAGTAAAGTATGTCGCCTGCGGATGTAGACCTACCGCACCGACTCCCCGAGTGGTTCGGCATATCAATACACAACACATGAAATCTTAATCTCTGTTGATTGTTGGACGCTCGGTATTTGAATGGAGTGTGGAGGGGTGTGATGCGATTCCATGTGAGAAGCGATCTCACTAAATTAATTTCCTAATGATTATTTGTCTAGGCTTCAACGCAACTTCAGGATACGGTGACATTATTAGTTCCTTATAATTGGATTGAAAATCGGCATGAAATAGCTTGAGAATATTTTATAACGTCGTGACAGATCGCGATTCGTTACATTTGCATGCACGAGTTGATTCATAAGAAAGGGTAAATTAAAAAATAGAACATGAGAGACAAAATGTGCACTGAAGCAGAGAAATTCTGTCGTAGTTGCTTTTGATTATAGTTGATTCGAAGCTGACACAGCCCAATGAACAGAGCGAATTTGGGCTTCGTTGCCTTGTTTTTATAAAAGCCCGGTGATAATATCGAGACAAGCAAAATTATGAATCAATAACCTTTATTTAAATGAACAGCTTGAATAACACAACAAGAACCCTTGGTGGTTTACGTCTGCTGAAAACTGAAACGACATTTTACATTTTACGGTTGAAATAAAGTTAATAACTTCGCTTTTGATCATGACCATTTTCTTAAAACGACTTTCGCCACAACAAATGCGTTTTTCATAAAAGATAATATTCCATTTCAACTCGTGAAATGTAAAATGTGAAACCTGAAGAACAAAGAAATGAAAAAAACGTAGATAATTACATCTAAACATCAACACTAGTTACACAACAAACATGCACTGAGCTACAACATGACGAGCGGTCATCACAAGCACTACTAGATGCATGAGCAGTCACTCCCAATCTTCCCACCCCCCCAGAAGACTGTGATCGCCGGGGACTCGACTGGGAGTGAGCGGCAAGAGGGTGGGTGGTACCACACCTGCACCCTAGCCTACCTAGCGTACAGCGAGAGTAAGGTGGAGCACCCTTACCAATAAAGGGTTCCAGTCAGCGGCGTATCCAGGGTTGTACAGCAGAGGCAGGGGGGGCAGCCTAGCCGTGTACTTCTTGAGGCTCGACCCGCCTCGCTCGCGCTTTCTACTAGCATCGCCCTCTCTCTTTCTGTGTCTTTTAGGAGGTGGGATGTCTCCCCCACTGTTCTCCCGCTGGATACGCCACTGATCACAGATACAATCTCGGTTTGATTGGGCATCAAGTGGGGTCGAATTGCCCTGAAATTAATCCAAAATAACACCAAGTCACAAAAATATCACTCAACATTTATAATTGCACTCGAATGTGAGTGGAACGCTAGAATTACTTGTGACAATTCAAACTTACTCATTTTAAATTGGTGTTAATGTTGTTAGTTTATTTAAAGGGCTAATATAAAATTATATCTTAATATTGTTTGCTGGATCTTGTTGTAGTGTAACATTTTATCTGACCACACTAATAGATTAAAGAACAACAAGCACGTTAATTAAAATCCGTATGATAAAGCTAGATAATGTAGTGAAAGTTCGGATGATTTATGAACCTGATGATCGGTGTGACGCTACAGTTACCCCTACCACTTGGATACATGAACTGAAAACATATGAACTCTCACGTGTCTAGTCACAAATAAAATGGTTTAGCAAGGCGTAAAAAATTCCGGCATTTGGTTTTGTTCCAACAGCTAATTTGAGATAGAACAAAACCCTCCAGTAGTAATCTAATTTCCCCTACCAATCTTTCTATTCTATTGTTCTTCATAAACTAAGAATAAACTTTAATTTATCTCTGTTTCAACCCATACGCAACCATTAGAGAAAAACATGCAAAAAATATCACATAGCATGAGCAAAGATACATCGTTCAAACAGAGAAAAAGGTCTTTGGGTTACTAAACACATGCCTGAAATAAAAACACACATGTCTCAACATTTAAACATAATTTCTCTTGCAGCTCAATGATAATTATATAGAAAACTATTCTTTGAAATGAGACTTCCAAGAATTCACGGTCTCAATAGAAACCAAGATGGAAATGGACGGTCATGCCACAATCAATAACCGTTAGACAAACGACTACGACGGTACGTCTGGGAAATCAAAGGGAACCCGAAATCATGCAAAATCAACTATTATGTTGTTTTTTATATATCATTTGTGCATTATAGTTTGTATTACTATTTCTAACATTATCAACCAATTGCCAACATCACTCATGATACAACCACTAACGAAGTTTAAACTACATCTGTCCGGAAGTCTTGATATAGAAACTCAGCGCATGGACTTCATCCTTATATCATTTCATTAGGATAAGTAGTGTTTGTTTGTTAAGAATTTGTGTGTGCGTGTATTTGAGTTTGGGGGGTGTGTGTGTGTAGTTCAAGCAAAGTATGGTTACCTTGGTGGAGAAGCCCCTGTCACACACCGTACACTTGAAGGGGCGTTCCTTGTGTGACTGTGAGTGCGCGTGTGTGCGTGTGACTGTTGTGTGTGTGTGTGTGTGTGCGTGTGACGTGTGTATTTGTGTATTCAACAAGTATGGTACCTGTGAGAGCCCTTCACACACCGTACATTGAAGGCGTTCCTTGGTGTGACGCGTATGATCTCAAGAGCAGAGTTGCAGCAAAGTCTTGAACAGATGTTGCACGTGTATTGCAGGACGACTGCAGAGAGAACTTATAGTCAGTTCAACATTTCATAATGTGTTATTTTAATTTTAAATATACATTGCGTCAGTGGCAAGATGGATCATTAACCTAAAGAGCCCTGAGTGGGCGTGAAAGTTACTTGAAAGAGACTTGTTTAGCAAATAACACCCAACGCGACTCAATTGCTTTATCAAAACACAAAACTACTGCTTCTAACATCATCCACTAAATGATTGTATTTGTTATGCTTAGTATTAATGGAGTCAGTGAACAAAATGGTCTAACAACTTCCAATGGCATGCGATTACAAAACCCTATTCACATAGGGCAACACAGAATTGCTTAACAAGGTTGGACTTAGCTCATATAACAATGTTCCTACTCTGAACAAGCAAACAAATATATTAATTATAATCACGTTTTCATATACTTTCCTCCACCATCACGACATTTAGATAAAATTGTTATTGTATTGGTTATATAGTCCACTCTTCCGTGCTTTGTTTACTAATAAAGCCGTGACTACACAATACAAATTGTCTTTAACCTTTTGATCTACTACGCAACGCTATAAACCAAACAGGCAACTTCGCGCCTTCAGTTTTATTGATTGCTTGATCATGTTCTAATGTGTCTGAAGTTGCACCTACGTGTAATTGAACATGAAGAATAGCCCAGACCGAACCTGACGGGACTTTCATTAGAGGTTATATTTCTGAATCGGAGCCAGAAATTCTTATGTTGTTTTTAGATTCTTGATCGGTGACCATTACCCGACATGTGTTCGATTATTTAGCACCGCCGAGAGGAAGACACCGTCACTTGTCTCCTTAATTAAACTGCCCAACACAAACTACTATATTTAAATGAAAGTACATTGCACAGCGCTTAGTTGGAACTGGAATATTCAATACATGCTCGGCGCGACGTTACTAACATAAAATGGCATTCTTCCAATATATTTTCGATGTCACCTCTGTGGTGTTAATGGCATTGCCTCGCTAAAGCACTTCCATTCGTCAATGGATCAATAGAGATTATGTACTGTTTATTTCCAGACATCTCGCATGTCGGCATATCTTACTCGGCAGAGCACGGAGTGGTCAGTGAAACCTATAAACTGGACTAATCTCTTAATGTCGGAGGCGATGTATGTAATAAACTCACCTATGTACACGAACTCCGTATCTTATTCCCGACTACAACAACCAGGCAGCTTATGTTGTTGACTAGCTAGATGATGTAGGAAATAGAATTGTCCTGTATACCGGGAACTAGATCGCTAACAGGTATTTTCGTCTGATTTACTTTGCCCAAAAAAATATATCTGGCGTTTAGTTTCTCCAAACACACTATCACTATCGGCTACTTGCGACTCTTATTAGTCTGTTTGCAAAATGTATGTTCTAAAGAAAAATGTATAACAGGAAAGTGCGTTTCAATTCTTAAATACTACAAGCTGGTAGTAGACCTGGTCAAATACAAGCAGAAAATAATACATAGCAATAGCATTGTGATTTATGCTGACCGTGGGATTGGAGTCCACTTACACTACTCACTTCTATTGGCATAGCAAACGAGTTAAACATATTGGCATCGCGATTAAATTTTTCCTGCCTAAAAGTTGACTGATATTTGCGCCAGTAAAGAAAGGGTATTGTCTAAAATTTAAATAATAATGTATGTTATTGGCAGTTACCTCGTGGCTCTGAAGAACAGAAGAACATATAAATTGAAAATATCTCGTGGTTAGAATAGTATTGTAAACATTTAAAAATAATCCAGGCTTTCATTCCTAACCTTTATTCATTTATAGAGTTCATGCAATTTTATAGTGACATCCCGGCCAGAATTGGACACAAAACATTACTCACGGAAAAAGGTCTGATTGCCAAACTAATGGAGCCAGGAGACTCAAGTAAACACTGGATTGTAAAGAAAAGCTAGATCTATGCTCCTATGCTATTCAATGTTCAGTACCTAAGAATGCGTTTTCATGTGCAGAGTGGTTGTTTTAACAATATTTTGCGCAAGTTTGGTGTATTTTTAGTAAACAAACTGTTTATAAATCAAATTCTTTAAAGGGCATACAAACATAGATCTAAGCTTAATAAAAAAAAACTCGTATAAAGTGTAACGCATTATCTTTAATCATTCGTCGGTCAGACCTTTTTTACTGGAGTAATGTTTTTAGACAAATAACATGGGCAAGATAGGGCGACCGTGGCGCGGTAAGTGCCTTATAAGCGTGACCATACACCGAACTAACAGACACACAACACAACTAACTATGACACGGGAGTGAGAGGGCTAGCTAGGTGATGAGCGGAGCGGGACGGGCACGGGGGGACGGACAGAGCGCCTACCTGCCGGGCCGACAGCGAGTCCGATGGGGCTGAAGGCCGTAGACGTGAGGACCGACGACGTGAGCGCAGAGAGCGCCGAGGGTGGCAGGAGTCCGAACCCCGAGAACACTCCTGTCTGCGGCGCGGGGCCGGCGCGAGGAGTCAGGTCCAGAGCACCCAGGGACGAGTTAGACTCGGAGCCGGCGGCCGTCGGGCTGTCTTCTTCGGGTCGCGGCGGAGGCGACGGCGACGCCCGGAGGTCAGACTCCGCGGGGCTCTCCGTCGCGACCGGACCCGGTGACTTGTCGCCGTTCATCGGCTGCAGCTGCGGCGGCGGGGGCGGTGGTGGCGGGGGTGGAGGGGGGGTGGCCGTCCTGCTTCTGTGCAGCTCGTCCACGGACCGGCTCAGTCCGGAGGCGGACATCTGCGACGCCATGGTCGTGATGGTCCGCACCTGGTTCTCGAGCGCGGCCAGGGAGGTGGAGAAGGAGGGCATGGCAGGACTACCGCTCTCGTTGGAGGAATCGTCTTCGAGGAAATCCGAGGACTTAGTATATTCGTCCCTCATATCACGGTCTAGGTCGCGTCTGTCGTCAAAGTCCTGGTTCAGTCCGACGTGGAATCCCGGAGGAGGTAGTGGCATCCCGGGGATGTGGAATCCTTGCGGTAGGAAGGGATTCATGGAATTTGGAA
Organism: Sweltsa coloradensis; assembly: GCA_024449915.1. Taxonomy (NCBI): domain Eukaryota; kingdom Metazoa; phylum Arthropoda; class Insecta; order Plecoptera; family Chloroperlidae; genus Sweltsa; species Sweltsa coloradensis. The sequence goes on from JAMZAV010000326.1 coordinate 57,301, forward strand.
GTGGAAATGCTGGCGGTGGATATTCTTTGATTTCGGCCGCCTGAATTTGTTCGGGAGTGAGATCGGTGGGTTCCCCCGTGTGTAGCCTGATGTGTTGCTGCAGCACGAGCGCGTTAGTGAACTTCTTGTGGCACACGGGACACTGGTGGAGAACACGCATCGGGGGCTTGGCGCGATGCACGCCCATGTGCGTCTTCAGGTTGCCCTTGGTCGTGAAGGCTCGCCCGCAGATCTTGCAGCGGAACGGCCGCTCACCGGTGTGTGTTCGGTAATGCATCTGCAACGCACTCTTGCACGACAACACGCGGTGACAGATCACGCATTGGTTCGGGTCCGTCAACTTGTGCTCGATATTGTCGACCAACTGTTGGAGTTTGGACGTCTCCGATGTTTTGGTCACTTCGATGAGACTCTCCCAGGAGTTGTCGTTGCTGCCCGGCCGAGGGAGGAGGTTGGTGTAGATGGCAGGATCTTTGGAGGGGTCTATCTCGTGCTGATAAGGAATGTTTCCGCTGGACATGTTATTGGCACTGCCCGAGGAGGTACTACTAGGAGGGGAGACTGCGTGCGAGGGGAACGGGAATGACGGTGGTAGACGTTGACCTACAGACTGGTCCGATACCGAGACGCTCTTACTGGAAAGATTCTCTGGCTGTTCTTGTAAACTCTCGTCATTCTTGTCCAAAAGAGGACTGTCGGGTTCCCCCATCAGCATGTCTTCGTTGCTGTACTTACTGTCTAGGCTGCAGTCGTCGTACGGCGAGGGGTCATAGCATCCCATGTCCTCCTCGAGGTCGTGGTCAGTGTCCACTTCCTGTTTGGGAGAGAGTCGTTCCTCGTTGTCTTCCGGCTCGTCTTCCAGCGGCTCCCGCTTGCAGTGGTCGCTGAGCTCCGAGGGCGGGGGAGGGGAGGAGTGGGAAGACTGAGGTTTGCTGAGATTCTCGGGCATATCCTGCTCCACCCGGGGACCAAACAGGGGAAGAGAGGGGGGCGAGTCGTGGCGATGTGGTGGCGGAGGATGGGCCATGAGGTCGTGGGGAGGTGGGGGCCGGTACAGGGGCATGTTAGTCGCAGGGAAACTAGAACCCGTGTGGAATGGGTGGTGAGGGTGGGGCGGAGGGGGGTGGTGCGAATGTGGGTGGTGCGGATGGGGAGGTAGACCGGGGGATAAACTCTGTCCCATCTGGGCAAGGAGGGGCGGATGATACTTGTCGAGGTGTTCGGGTACGGGATTGGGATTCATCTTGATGTGCGGGAACTTTGAGGTGTGTCTTTGGAAATGGACTTTGAGGTTGCCCTTGGTCGTGAACCGACTGCCACAGACATTGCACTTAAAGGGGCGCTCACCTGTGTGCGACCTGATATGGATCTGCAGCGCAGAGTCGCTGCCGAACACCTTCCCGCAGTAGCGACACCGGTGCTTAAAGAACGGCTCGTTACGACCGCCGGATTTCGAGTCATAGGGCGAGAGTGAGTTGGACTTGCCTCCGTTCTTCCTGAACGCGAGCTCGTCGGCGAGATTGTTGGCGAGCAAGCCCTGACTCGCGTTGTCGAGCACCTCTTGGGCGCGTTTCTGCAGCATCTCGAGCGTGTTGGGCTCGTTCAGCGGGATGGGATCGTTGTTGTGGATGATTGTGGACGCGAGCGAGGCGGAGATGGAGCACATTGACATCGGGTTGGGGTAGACGGGAGGCGGGGGTGAGGGGGTGCCCAGCGCGGGGTGCGGCTTCAGGGGAGTTGTGCTCGATACGTTCTGTTGTTGCTGCTGCTGGTTCAACTGTTGCTGATGTTGTTGTTGTTGCTGCTGCTGCTGGTGATGTTGTTGTTGTGAATGTGAGGAAGGGATTGACTGAGTGGTTGGGGTGAGAGTAAGAGGTGGTGCTTCTTGTTTTACAGGGGTTGGGGTCCTCACAGGCTTTGGAGTAGCCGACTGAGGAGGTACGGGCGTTGTGGGGGGAAGGCTGGATGGCGGGGGTGAGGGCGAACCGGAATCATCGTCCTTCGGTCTCGTGATTGACAACTGTTGCTGCAGCTGCTGGATTAGAGACAGTTGCATCACTTGCTGATGCTGCAAAGTGAACAGCGTCGACTGCAGCACTGCCAGTTCTTGCAGAGCGGCCGCGTTATCACCGTTGTTGGCCATGGCTGTGGCGGCGAACTGCGCCACCGCCACCTTGGTGTTCTGCAGCGCCTCGAGCGTCACGTGACTGGCCGCCGCGGGGACGGGGGGGACGGGGAACGGGAACCCCCCTACCTCCCCCTCGCCCTCGCCGCTGTTGTTGTTCTCGGCGTCCTGGCGCTGACGTCGGACCTCCTCGAGACGCTTCCCGCTGCCGTCGTCCGCCGCGGAGCTGCTCTCCTCGTCGTCCATATTGTCGTCGACATCGGACGCGGTCGGGTCTTTCCGGTCGGCCTCGTCCGCCGATCCTCGGGCGGCGTCCGCGTCATCCTCGGAGCCCGAGGCGGAGCTCTCCCCTGGAACAGAGACGCACGTTAGGAATACTACTTATGCCACGTAAACACAACACGATCTGTTTACACACACATCACGCCGCGGTGTCTCTCTTTACATATTTTACGCAAACATTTACTCTCCATAACACCCATGAAGAGAGCCACGTCTGTGCCAAGTACACACGTTGTCTGTCAAAACTCGGCATAAATTGTGTATTACGGCTGTTCAAACGTGAAATATATCACTGGTTGTTAATGGATTGAAGGGGCCGAAGAGAAATAATAACATTAATTGATTCGTTCGTGTTCTCCAAAGCTCTTTCGCTCGGCTTCAAAGTGAGGCATTAAAATCGCGCCAGTGTTGTTTAGATCTGTTCTTTAATGCGCAACTGTTGGGCGCGTACTGTTCAGGAAACACGGAATAAATGCATGTTAAATGGGCCAGAGGTGAAGCTATTTGCATTCCTCGTCTCTCACCAAGTAACATTTTTCAATTTATTTCATCAACTCGATCATTATTTCACATGAAAGCCTTTATAATCTTTGTTTTCCTTTACAGGACGCGGGGCACGGTGTAGCCCACCCAACGTTTAATATGGATTGAGTCAACACCCCCCGGCCGAATTCAGCCCAACACAAAAATAACTTTATATTTTATGAGGAGAACTGCGAGGTGTTTTCCATCAAATGAATTGCTGTTATTCTTTCCTTGTGTCGTCTCCTTTGTTTGAATGTCCCGCCACGCACCGCCGCGCTGATGATTCTAGCCGAGCGTTCACGCTATACGAACCAATATCAAATCCTGTTTTTATATTATCTTTCCAATGGTGAGTACTCAATTTGGAACAAAGATAAACTAACGCTCGTCTGCTAAAACAATGTAGGCCTATTTTATAACCAAACTGAGTTTATCTACTTGACATAATGAAATGTAATGTAATGTAATGAAATTGAAATATAATGTTATGTAATGTAATGAAATGTAATGTAATCTGATTAATGTAATGGAATCTGATGTAATGTAAATGTAAATGTAATGTAATCTGATGTAATGTAATGTAATGTAATGTAATGAAATGTAATCTAAATGTAGTGTAATGTTATGTTATTGTAATGAAATCTGATGTGAGGTGATGTAATGTGACGTTGACGTTATCATGTGTGATGTGACGTAGTTTAATGTAATATATAATGTAATGTAATGTAATGTAATATAATCTGATTAATGTAATGTAATCTGATGTAATGTAAATGTAATGTAATCTGATGTGAGGTGATGTTATGTGACGTTGACGTTATCATGTATGATGTGACGTAGTGTAATGTAATATATGTAATGTAATGTAATATAATCTGATGTAATGTAATGTAATGTAATGTAATCTATGTAATGTAATGTAATGTAATGTAATGTAATGTAATGTACTGTAATATAATCTGATGTGAGGTGATATGTGATGTAATGTGGTGTAATATGACGTGACGTGACGTGACGTGTTGTTACGTGATGTGACGTGACGTGGTGTGATGATACGTGATGTAATGTAATGTAATGTAATGTAATGTAATGTAATGCCTAATGTAATATAATGTAATGTAATGTACTGTAATATAATCTGATGTGAGGTGATTGTGATGTAATGTGGTGTGACGTGATGTGACGTGACGTGATGTTACGTGATATTACGTGGTGTGATGATTACGTGATGTAAAGTAATGATATGACGTGACGTTGACGTTTGACGTGGTGTGTTACGTGATTAGTAGTGTAATTGGTGACGTGATGTTGTTACTATTGACGTGTGTGAGTGATGTTATGAATAATGTATACGAGGTGATGTGACGTGATGATGTAAGTGATATAGTGGCGTGTACGTGATGTATGTTTAGTGATATTACGTACGTGGTGTTGTACTGATTACGTGGTGTGTGAAAGTATTAAATGAATTAAATGACGTGACGTGACGTGACGTGTTGTTAGTGTATTACGTGGTGTGGTGTTACGTGATGTAATGTAAGTAATATGATGACGTGACGTGTTGTTACGTGATATACGTGGTGTGATGATACGTGATGTAAAGTATGTAATATGACGTGACGTGACGTGATGTTACGTGATATGTACGTGTGTGATGATACGTGATGTAAAGTAATGTAATATGACGTGACGTGTTGTTACGTGATATTACGTGGTGTGATGATACGTGATGTAATGTAATGTAATATGACGTGACGTGCTGGTCCCGCTGAATCCCCAGTGTTCAAGACAGTCTGATATATTTGGATCACTCTGAGCGCCGAGTCCCTCAACATCGCGGGATTATTAATCGGCGCAAGTTGAGGCGACTTCTGTTAATATCTCCGCGCCTCTTTGTTTCCCCGGCTGATGCGAGACTTTTAGTGCAGACAGAGATTCTTCTGCCAGAAATAACTCCCCCCCCCCCCCCCCCCTCAAGATCGTGAAATAGAACACAGCACAAACAGCTTTTCTGTCAAAATCCGCACCGTATAGCTTCAAATAACTTTATGGGCGATGCCGGATGATGTTGTATAGGGTGAACAAATGCTGATTATGAACAACCTATTCTTAGACTCGAAGAATGGGTGGCACTTTTGACAAAAAGGAAGTTTTATTTCTGATGCAGTTCTGGATATTTTCTGGGGTGTGCCGCGCACTTACTTCTTGTTTTCGTTTTTAATGTGAACTCTTTTATTGTTGTTAGTCTGAAAACCTCTGGTGGATTTGGTATTTACCGTCGAGAGGAAATGGAGGGAAGAAGATGACAAGAAAGAGCCTCTCGGTTAATATAAACAAGGTTTTCTGTAGGAAGTACTCAAGGAAAACATCCAAAGTAGCTCAATTACTCAAAGAGCGAGAGCTCGCTACGTCTTTCTGCTGAGCTGAACGATTCCAAGTGTTGGACGTGAGACCGTGAATGTGGTGATCAAGCTATACTTGTCGGGCGTCACAGAAGAGACGTATAGTTGCTAATAGAACCCAGGACTCACCCATGCTCGATGGACACTGACTTGAAACCAGGGAAAATACATAATAATGTATGTACCTACAAACAATAATTAGCCAGAAACTAACATTTGAACCCATAACCTTGTTCAAGTTCGGTGGCAATAATGGGTGTTACATCAGATTTCTGGTGGCAAAATGTGTTTATGATTTCCAAACAAATGTCTCTGAACCAATGATTCTGATTTGGTAATAAGAATGTTTCACAATTTAAAATAATGATTGAGCATCAATTAACCACCAATACTCAACAGAAACTTATTAATTAAAAACTATCTACGACAAAAAGTGCCTCGACAAAGACCGTCACGTTGAGTGGCAGGGACACCTGAAACCCGGCACCTCCACCATAGAGTTATGCAACCGTTGTGTGCAGCGTTGAATTCTAGGTACTAAGAACGGGGGGTTAGGGGGACAAGACCCCCCCCCAACAATAGTGGCCGGAGACAAAAATTTTGAAAAACTGATTTTTAGAGGACGTTTGGAGCGTTTTAGAAAAAAGTATTGGGCTAAATGCCATACCACAAAAAAATAATGAAGTTTTTGTGCAGTCGATACTAGAAACAACAAACATTGTGTGTCAACTTGTATACGTTTATTTGATTGTATGATTTTTGGTGTGTATATATATATTTTGAATTCCTTATTCATTTTCAAAATAAAGGCGTATATTGAAAAATACTGTACATATTGTACTAAAATACTACTTAAAAAGCTTGGTTATTTTTCATCCGGGAGGGGGGAGCAAACGTAACCTCCCGGGAGGGCTTTGCCCCCCCCCCCACTGGAGTATGCTGGTCGTGTGGCGGAGACATGCAAGGGTCCACTATACTGGAACCCTAAAACAACATTAACTAACTAACTATACTGGAACCCGGCACCTCCACCATAGAGTCATCACACCGTCAGTCTGTTCGGAAAGCCAGCACGAGTGTGATCGCTGGGTGTTCGGGTGCGACGCTTGCGCGCCAACAGTGGTGACAAAGAGTTGCCGGTTATGACAGGTGGGCGGGACATAAATAGGCCACTTGTTGCGCAATATCTCCGCCTACAGTGAGAGGAGGGGGAATAACGTGAGGTTATGATTTAGAGAGAAGACAATGGATCGTGAGGGGGACTAAACATAGGTGCACGCCAACAGCGGGCGTACACGCCTTCACTCAACTTTCACAAAATCATTATTAGCTCCTTTATTCGCTACAAATTCAAATAAGGCTAGGTAGATAAACACAATTAATAAGTGCATTTCTTGAATAAGTAACTAACTAACTCGTATTGTTGTGCAGCTTTCAGAAGATAATGTCTACTTTTGTCTCTGGATTATTCAACAGTTTAATTAATATTCTCGTGATGAATCTGCCCAGGACGGTGTCTAACTAGGTACTTAGGTTTGTGACGGGTATGCCCAAAGGTTATGAAGAAGATATTAAATTCCTTTGCGTTAGCATAGACTACTGAATAGAACCTTGGAAGTAACTGTCAGTCAGGATTGGCGGTGGCGGGAATCGATCTTGGGACCTCCCGAATCAGTCTCGCGTATTGCTCTTGAGCCACATCGTTGCGCTGGAGGAATATTCTACAGAGTTCCATCCATGCTCAGAAGTGGAATTTATGAGATCCATTCTTGTTCAGAAAAGTGATTTATATGTGCTCCATTCATGCGCATAAGTGAAGTTCATGAGTTCCATCCATGCTCAAAAGTTGGATTTATGAGTTACACTTACACCATGCAAAAAACTGAGATTTTTCAGTACTACCCATGTTCAGAAGTGGGAATTATGAGCTTCAACCATGTTCGTAAGTGGGAATAATGAGCTTTAACCATGTTCAAAAGTCGAAAATTATGAGCTTTAAACATGTTTTTAAGCCGAAATTATTAGCTTCAACAATGTTCATAAGTGGGAATTATGAGCTTTAACTATGTTTATAAATGGTAAGTAAGAGCTTCAACAATGTTTATAAGTGGGAATTATGAGCTTTAACCATGTTTATAAATGGTAATAATGAGCTTCAACCATGTTCAGAACTGGGAATTATGAGTTCCACCCAATGAGATCCATCCATTGGAACTTATTATGATACTTTCGCCCACCGGAAGGTATACACAGGTCTCTGGTGCATTGTCTATGTGGTGCTCAGCGTTATACGTTGGTGGAAACATTACAACAAATAATAGATTTTTACAGTTTAGAATTTTTCAAAAACTAAAATCTATGATTTTTCTATTGTTCCAGGCTGCTTTGACTATAATAAATGTTTATAATCTATGACTGAATTTTAGTCTCTCCAATATCTCGAGTTAACTACACACTACATGAAAACAACGAGCAAGTTTGGCCTTCCTAAATATAAGAAAAAATTGCAGACGTCGTCGATATAATATGAGATTGAAACAAACAACCAGTGAGGATGGAAACACAACACTTGGCTGGAGGAAGAAGAAGAGGAAGCTTGAGAGAGAGAAGAGAGAGCGGAGAGAAGATACGAGAGATGATGAGAGAGAGAGAGAGAGAGAGAGAGAGAGAGAGAGAGAGAGAGAGAGAGAGAATTAGTCACGCAAAATGATTTTGGCACGATGAGCCTTTGAGACGTGAAAAATCTTACGTGTGTATTCATGTTAATGTGGCGAAGAATTTTAAAAGCCTTCATAATAATAACGAGCGTCGGGGACTTGGATTTGAAAGAGTGCCATCTCTCACCCCCTCCCCTCTCCCCTCACCACCGCCCCTCCCCGCCCCCGCAGCCAAGAGAGAGCTGACAAGGTGTTACGAGATATATATATACGTAGAAAATATTTCCACATTTGTAAACTCCCCTGAGAATCCTCCCTTATATTTCTATATCTGCCGTTTCTTTTATACCTTTTTCCTCGGGTTTTCTAAAAGTGCTCGCGGTTTAATGGAAAAAGGAAACAATAACAGGCATAATAAACCTCCAGTTCTGGGATATAGGGTTCTGCTCGTATTATAAGACATAACATACGTCGTGATTTGCTGCGCGGGCCCGGAAGTCAACTAAACACAAGTTATATCCGCAGTTCTTATATTTCGAGGTGTAAATAACGTAGGCTACGCAGCTCTACAATATACGTGAAATATGAGAGTATTATATGAAACTATAAAGTATTTTATACACCACACGAAACAAGTCGGTGGCTCTGCAAGTATAGCTAGGCTAGTATTCCGGTATGAACAATCGAGTTAAGACACTCGGGGACAGGACAGGGGTAATAGGTGACCACAGCCCATGCATCTCCATTCGGTACAAAGTATTTACCTCCGGTTTACGTAATATAGCAGAAAAACAATTTTTAACTATCGATTGTTAGATTTCCTAGATTATCCTTTACACTCATACTTTAATTTTTGCGATATATTTTGTATTCATCTTTTTTAGTTTTGAAAAGCCAAGTCGAACTCGTGTGTCTGTAGTCCACCAACGAGGTTTTGAATGAATATAATACCCCCCCCCCCCCCCCTCAGATGTGTGAAGCGTGCGTGCGTGAGCGTGTTGTGTGTGTGTGCGTGTGTGCGTGCGTGTGTGCGTGTGTGCGTGTGTGCGTGCGTGCGTGCGTGTGTGTGTGTGCGTGCGTGCGTGAGTGTGTCTAGCGCCTATAGCCAGTCAAACGGGCAACAATAAACCTCCCCACCAACCAAGCCACGCGTCTCAAGTCTCACAGATTTGAAGAAACCCCTAGGAGTCACCCTGCACCCTTGGCATTAAATCATCCGGCGAGCAGCGATCTCCTGGTGACATTCTCCCGCAAGCTACGTCAACTGCGAGGGAGATACCCGGCTAAACAGGAGGATATGGACGTGAGGTGTGGGTTGACACGGGAGCCGTCGAGTCACCCTTTTCCTTTCCACAAACCTGGAGATATTACAGCACGCACGCTCGCTCGCACCCCTTGCTCGGCAGACAGCGCGCACGAGGATATCTGTCATATGTGGAAACAGAAGCCAATATCTGTTCACTTCCTGTATCCTATCCACCCTCATAACGAACGAGAAATGTTTTTTCTACATCGAAATTTTCTATTTTATGCGGCAGAATTATCCCGAACACGTGCATGCTTCCGAGTTATTGGGGGTAATTTTTTAGTACTTGATACCCTCGCCCATCAACTCTGACCTGTTGCTTGTGTGATATTCCCCGGCCCTAGGGAGCGAGAACATCTGCATTCGACACCTCGTCCAGGAGCTAATTATAAGTTAATTTATTCATAATGGTGGGTCCACACACTAACACACAGTCATATCACATCTACTGAACGCTTGGAATCAATTAATTCATCAGTGTTTGTCAGTATTGAAAACAAATAATTATACTTGTCTGGAATTTAAAATAACAGTTAAAACAAATATGACCCATGATGTCGGCCTTGCTTCTGTGCTCGTGATATCACAAATCGACTCATTCTTCATTCTTTACTATTGTCAGTGTTTAGGTATAGCCAGCCTATATGGCTCTTATATTAGAATGTCCATCTTAGGCTGAAAGCTTTCTAAAGCTATAGTTTCGTCTTGTTATATCACAAGACGGAAATTAGTAGTTATACCCCCAATGATTATTTTGAATGAAGAGCGTAAGTGAGGTCCTGGGTTTGATCCTAGCTTCTGGCAATCCTGACTAAAGTTTCCCGGAGGTTTTCCTCGGGTGAAATACGATTGATCCTTGTCTTTACACCAGGATGTTGACCTTCCCGACCTAGGAAGGCCTAATCCTTGTAGGTCCGTGCAACCACAGATGTACGCTATTATCTGTGGTGCAACTATGTGGACGACTTGGCCCACCTCACCCAACAAACGAAACATCAATGACGTGCTATACAAAACCCACCATGCCTCTACATTTGAAAACATATTTAACTAATACATATATGAAAATCAGTTGATAAAAAACAGTAGCACATCTTTTTTTAGGAGGCATAACCTCGATTGATGAATCTATTTTGTTCGCGACGACGTGAATTAAAAATCGCGCTGAAGGAACTTTTAAACAGGAACTTTGTTATTTCAGGAACTCAAAAGTTCCTTTTTATACGGAGGAATTTTTAAAGTGTTATATTGTTAAGTATGTTGTTGAAGTGTGTGTGAAGTTCCCTTTGATGGCCAAGTAAAGTTTCTTTCTTGGTGGGAACTTACCCAACACTGCGATGCTGGTGCCCGCTATGACATACAACCAAAGATTAGTCATATACAACGTCAGGTCGCGGTCTCTTGGCACAAACCACATTGTCCGTATATTGGCGCTCACATGTTTTAATTAAGCGTGTTGTGATAGCCCATGCACGCCCGCACGCGTCCGAACGTGTGAGGCTTCAACCTCCACCCTTCCTGTGTCAATACAGCTTGAGAAGCCATGGGGCGCCTGCCAGAGAGCAGCCCTTCAACGCATTCGAGGCTCATTCGCAGGGCGGAAATTAACAAATAATGGGGGACAACGTTGTAAGGATTCCAAACCGAGACAAAACAATGAAGATTTTTAATTGATTTGTTATTAACGAGATCTAGATGTACCCTACTATATTACAATGAAGGAACTGACAGTTAGTGGGTGTTTGATTTCCCTCTCTATACGCGTCTGATCTGGTCCTCTTATAGTGATTGTGAGAATGTACAGTAAATATATCGATGTATAAACAGTCATCATACCCAACAACAAAACTGCCCAGAGTGCAATGAAATGTCCAAAATTGGATGTTAATAAAATATAGTGAGGGAATTTGCACTGGAGTTTTCAGTCCGAGCCGAGTGACGGGTTCGTACCTCGGACCTCCGGAAGTATACATCGTTAGACTTGTTCACCACCGACGGAACGCCCATATTTTTATGATCCATTTAATAATAAATTTATTTCTTTTTTATCACATCTTCTAACGCCAACATCAGTTTCAATAATAATAAATGTCAATTCAATTTATAAATCTAATCCATTCAATTAATACAAAGTTGAAAATTAATACAACATAAATACAAATTTTGTTGATACAAACACCGATTGAAGACGTATGAAGTAAGCTATTCGACTACGGTTGTTATGGATTAATGATGGTCAGTTTAGCAACTCGCAATTTTCAGTGTTTACAAAAACGTAAATTTTATGTTCGATCAGAGGGTCAACCAAGAGACCAAAACCAACTTGTAAATGTATCAACGACGCAAGCCACGCCAGCGACGGTCCTGCGATGCCGCATGGATCGAATTAATATCATGTTCATCACTGACAAGCTAACTGACTCACAATTGAAATTCAGTTTCTTTAGTATAAAAAATATTCAATTAAATTTTAAAAATCCATTCAATACAGTAACAAAGTTGAAAACTTATACAAGCAGATAAATACAATATTTTGTTTGATATAACGCCGGTTGAGAGGGAGGTAGGTAAGCTATATTCGCTACGGTTCGTTTGATTATAATGATGGTCAGTTTACAACTCGCAATTTTCAGTATTTTACAACCTTACATGTTTTATTTGTCGACTATATTATGCAACAATAAACTAAAAACAAGCTTGTATAATGTATAGTACGAGACGGCTATATGGGCGCCCAAGGCGACGGCCTGCGTGCCTCATGGATAGAATGTTATCTGTCTATCACGCACAGACTAAACTGACTCAACAATGCGGAAACACAATCCGTGATGGTTTGTTGTAGTTGTACACAAAACAGTCTGCATTATAGAGCGAGCGTAGCGAGCGTCTCCACTTGACTCTTATGGCTCGAATGTCTGTTTTTTTTTTTTTTTTTTTTTTTTTTTTCCTGTTACTGCTTCGATACAGGTCGCACCGTTTCTCTGATCGACCTGAAATTTTTTACACATGTACATACCACCTAGGCGGGTTGCTGTATAGTTTTTGAACAAAATCCGATCGTTGGTTATAAAAAATAAAAAAAATAAAAAAAAAAAAAAAATAAATAAAAATGTTCCGATCGTTATGAAATTTTGCAGGGTCAATAAGTACAACATTCTCTCCTATTTTCCAAATTTTCAGCTAAATCGGTTAAGACCTTAAAGACTTATTGGTAATCATAATTCGAAAAATGATGTTAAAAAATGAAGGAGGCAGTGAAGATACAAAGATACACTTTAGAAGGCATGACGTGAATTAGTACAATGCAAAGATGTTGGAATAGTATAAAGTGTACAATGTCAATATCCAGTTAGGCCTACAGTTTGTGGTGGGCCTTATGGGAATGTCGTACTCGGGTCATGTTGCACGTACCGGTGCTCGCTCAACAACGCGTCTAACTGAGCGTTTTCCTAGTACTCTAATAATCTGCGGCTTCTCTTAGCAAGATTCAGTTTGTTTTAAGAAATTAAAGCAGTGGCCAGAATAACGTTGCAGTATAACGCATGTAAAGACACCAAGAGACACATATAGCATGAGCTATATAGAAATAGTTACTCTGTTAAATACCAAAATAAAGGTAAGATAACGTAAATAATAATAATAATAATAAACAGTCATAAATATTGTGGTCAATACACGTGGAAGTGAATACGTCGAAATGAAACAGAGTTGTCCGGTTGATTCATAGAAAATACGTTCGTTGTAAAAAAAAAAGTTGTAGTCCACCATCAATAACCAGCAATTGCTATTTATGTAGTTTCTATCTTGAGAATTACGTTTACTTATGAGTACGTTTAACTTATTTAGAAAATGCTTTTAAACTAACAATAGATAGAGCTATGAAAAAATAGCATTTATATTCTCAATATTTAGCATTAATTTTTCCAAATTTAGCATTTTGTAGCATTAATTTTCTTCTTTCCACCAAAACCCCAAATGTGGGAAGTTTCTTGTATTTTTAATGGGGAATGAATTCAAATTATACTTTATAGGAACATTTCAATTCAATGTAGTCACTTTAAACGTTAGAATACAATGCTAAACCAATTCTCAATTGGTATAGGTAAACCTTATTTTCAGTAAATTTAGCATCTTGTAGCGTTTAAAGATGTATACTCACTGATTAGCATCAATAACCTAAAACGCTAAATTTTCATGCCTCTAACAATAGAACCTGATTTGACTGAATACAACGAAATACAAATTTCTTATCAACACCCACACGTATAGCAATGGAATAATGCTATTAATCCACATTAGGTTAATGTTTAGCAATAATTCGTGTTCTGTACTAAATTGTAATACAATGAGGGCAAAATAGATCTTATGTTTGTGTCTGTTATCTAAAACAACATATTCTCAATAACTTTGAACCCTAGTGCCCGTGGCAACCCAGCTATATCTGACCAGTAATGGATGTGTTTCTTATTTATTCATGTATTTATTTATTTATTTTTATTTAACGTCTATCCAATTCAGTTATTAAAACTGATTTACAGAGGAGGACGGTTTTTATTACGTTTGAGTTCTGTATGGATTTTTCGAATCTTTGATAGTTGGTTTACGCAAGTTGTACGAGGGCTTAGTATAATGTAAAGACAATTGCTACCTTAGAATGACAAGGTTCCAACCATATTACCATTTGGACTTTGGGGCAACTTCCAAGCTTCACAATAGCTATAAAGCAGATGAACCTTGGTTCATTCTCATCACAGTTGTGATCGTAGAATGATAAGTTCTCATCTGCCTTTTAGCAGGCATTCATGCCTTTTAGCCCATTGCAAATTCAAAATGGATAAAAAAGGTTGGAACCTTGTCATTCTAAGTCACGAATTGCTGTACACACCATATTGGTTACATTACATACCACACATAACCTGGTCATGCAGGGGGGGGGGGGTTGCAAGCTGGGTCGCTGCTCATAATGAGCCGCATTAGGTTAATTCCTCTAGCGGTGTCGGCCGCAGCAGCAGCTGTCCCCCCCCCATACACACCCACGCATTCAGCCAAGAAGACCATTCAGCTTCTTTTGTCACCGTTCCTTAGTTCACGTCATATTTCCAAAACGTTTGCCATTCCCTACAATTTCAAAAAAGAATTGTCTGGTGTCGACTTTTAATTTATGGCGATATTTACCCGGTAAGGCCCTAGCAAGCTGCATGAGCGTATTGTGCTCGGCTTGACCAGCGCCCTGGCCCCCTGCTTCGCTCTTGTAGAGCCAGGACTGGTAATTACTCCCTTGTCCGGGGAGGCCTTCGCTTTCTAATGACTACACACAATAACCAGCGATATTTTACATGTCACAAATGAGCTGTTGCCTTAGTTATTTAGCTCCGACGTCGCTCCAAACATCCTTTCTCGTCAATGTCTGTCACAATTTTTCTTTCATGGACGAAAAGGGTCGAGTGGAGTATTTTTTTTGTTGTTTGTTCGAGAGAATGAGCTCTTGGGTGAGTTATTGGAATACATTGTCCCCCTAGTATTTACAAAGATGACAAGACACAGGGGAGTTTTTGACAAAATAAAATAGATTTGTTTGTCTCGCTATATTGTCCTCGGTAAACTGTCGTGGAACTGATATTATTTCTTCAGATCAATAGAATCTTCATGTAAGTTCTAACCAAGAGCTATTTGCCCAAAAGATAAACATCTCGGATTTCGTTTCTTCCTCGTTTCTGGGATTGTAGTTTAGCGAGGGTCATTCTCTTTGAAACGCGGGACAGGCGAGGTCATAAGCGGAAACACTAGATGAAAGAAAGCAGTTCATGTTGTGCAAAGATTTGAGATCGCTTTCTAGCTCAATGAGCACCCAACGGTCGATCTGAGCAAGGTCGGGGTGTTATGTCCATGTAGCCATATTAATTCTCGTCGGATTATTTAATGATTTGAAAGGAGACATATTTTGCCACTGGTTGCAAGATGGGGCGATAGCCGCGGGCATTCTCCGTGAGCATCCGACCAATGAAGCGTACGGAAGGATTCAGCCCTGTGGGTGTCTTCCCACAGTGCCGCTTCCCGTAAGGCCATCAACCTTTTTTTTCCCCCTATGCCATCATTTCTACCTGTCGATAAAGACCATGTTACAGGAAGCGTTGATGGCCTAAGGGGAATTGATTTATTCCCGTTTGGCCAACACCCTGCATTTCATTATGGAAAATACAAAGAAGGTTTGTTGGCGTTGGGGTAATTGATTTATTCCCGTTAGGCCAACAGTGAAAATGCATCGTTTACGGTAAGGAGTGGGGCGTTGTTGGCGTTGGGGTAATTGATTTATTCCCGTTAGGCCAACACCCTGCATTTTATTATTGAATATGTAAACAAGGTTTGTTGGTCTAAGGGGAATTGACTTATTACCCCAACGCCAACAACACCCCACTCCTTACCGTAAACGATGCATATACTCTGTTGGCCTAACGGGAATAAATCAATTACCCCAACGCCAACAAACCTTCTTTGTATTTTCGATAATGAAATGCAGGGTGTTGGCCTAACGGGAATAAATATATTCCCCTTAGGCCAACAAGTGTAACATGGTCTTTATCGACAGGTAGAAATGATGGCATAGGGGGAAAAAAAAGGTTGATGGCCTTACGGGAAGCGGCACTGTGGGACGGCTCCGCCCTGTGCTGTCACCGGGTTTTGTGCGGCTGTCAACGGGCCGGGCTTCAACCGGGTCACGGGGACGAGACAGATCAAATGATAGGGGGGCTACATAAGCTCATCTCATCTCATAAGGCGAGGGGAGTTCGGTTATGATCAGCATTGCGCACAACACAACGTAAATCCCGTTTGATTTCTCATCGCAGGCGAATCCAATTACACACTGCCATGTTTATCATTTATCTTTTGACACAAAAGACTTGAAACAAATATTTTCCTTTAGGAATGTTATTACCCTCTTATAACACGAGATAAATAGCATTATTACAAATTAAAGATCGCTACGAGAACGACATCCACTTCATTTCGAATCAAAATTCCGTTTCGCCTCTTGCTCGATCTAAAGCCAAAGGTTCGGAGTGAGAGGGCGTCGGTGTTTGCGTGAGAGCGAGAGAGAGAGGAGACGATTACAGACAGGTTTCAATCCCCCTCTTTGTCTCCCGACTCAGTCCTCGGACGCCTAAACCGACCCCGAATTTATGACCGTTGTATATGACGAGTTACACTCAACGAACCCACCCGTCTAGATACAACATTAGCTGTAAATTTATGTGAGTCAAACCTCGTGCGATGGGATTGTGGAAAGATGGCGGCCCTTGTCTTCTCAGTTCCTTCGTTTGGTGTTTGTTCATACATAA
The DNA here is from genome assembly GCA_024449915.1 of Sweltsa coloradensis. Taxonomy (NCBI): domain Eukaryota; kingdom Metazoa; phylum Arthropoda; class Insecta; order Plecoptera; family Chloroperlidae; genus Sweltsa; species Sweltsa coloradensis. Next base: position 73,935 of record JAMZAV010000326.1, read on the forward strand.
AATACACGCAGCCAGCATTGTATGATGGTATAGGTAATAAACTCCGGACAACCTACCACGCATATAACGTAGAAGAGCCGCATGGTAGATATTCCACACTAGACAATTTACATGTCCCAAGAATCTCATTTTCATTTTGTTGAACGCAGGATCGTCGCGCGTTAGAAATCCACACCCTTCCCGCCCCCGCAGACTCGTTATACATTGTGTGTCATACCAGGAGTGCCATGCCTTTCCCTGGAGTGCCCTGGTTGGTGTGCCCTAGTTGGTATGCTTATAACAGGTAAGGTGTGTCATACCAGGAGTGCCATGCCTTTCCCAGGTGAGCCCTGGTTGGTATGCTTATAACAGGTAAGGTGTGTGTGTCATACCAGGAGTGCCATGCCTTTCCCTGGTGTGCCCAAGTTGGTGTGCCTAGGAGTGCCTTCCTGGTGTGCCAAGTTGCTGTGCCTAGGATGCCTGGTTGGTTGCTTATGACAGGTAGTGTATTCTACCAAGTGCATGCCTTCCCAGGTATTCCTTGGTTGGTGTACTTAGATGTGCATTGTGCAATAAATACCATGCCGAACGCTCGAGAAAAGTTGCTTTGCTAAAGGTTGCGTTAGTTATCTTCCCAATCAGCTACCGGTTGTCTTATTGTCATAACGTCACAGTGAACAGTAGTTACCAGTCACAACTAAGTCCCTGGCCATTCACACAATCATCAAAACCGTCGAAATGTGGATTCACTTATACCACTTATAAGTGGACTTTTGAATTAGTAGGGTATTGTCGATTTAAATGAACATGCTTAGATTTACAGTGTGTGTGTGCCGCGCTGCCTCGGCCTACAATGAAAACTCCCGGGCAACAACAGAGCACTAGTGGCGACATAAAGTTTATTTCGACCCCTCTATATGAATATTTATTTTATTTATTTTATTTTATTTTATATCTATAGCTTACAACAACGAAAAAAAACGACAAAGTAAGCAATAAGACCTTGTCCGTTTAGTTGTACCCGTAAAAACAGCTTTGACATGAATGAGCCATATGGGAGTGTTTTTTACCTCTGGAATATCACATGCAGCAGTTTCTCTCTGCGTTTAGTCAATTTATTTATTAGTTAGCTACTATATCGGCCTACGTTAATTTAAATATGCATTTCACTTTTTGAAACTTGTAAGGGTCATAAGTATTAACTAAAGGGGTGAGGGTGGATTGGCCGATTAATCTACACTCACCCTCACAATTAATGCTCATGACCGTTACAAGTTACAAAAAGTGAAATGCATATTTAAATTTATTGTAGGCCAATATATTATAAATTAATAAATAAATGCACTAACGCAGAAATAAACTGCTGCATGTGATATTTAACTGGTAAAAAACACTCATAATGGCTCATTCATGTCAATGATATTTAATATCAATACTTATGTAAATAATTTAGATGTAGGCTTATTATGGCTTTATATAGATAGGTAGGAATAGGATAGTCGTTAAATAAGGAGAGAAAGAAAGACATAAAGAAATATAGTCGCTCCATGCATGCTATAGCCTCTGTAGATATACAAAGATAGTATGGCCTACGGCTGTACCTAAGTTGCAAAAATAAGCAAGCGTTTCTGTCGCAAATGTTGTCAACAGATTTTAGGGCAAATAAAAAACAAATCGAGTATCGAGATAATAACCGTGACTAAGCGACCGTCTCAATTCAATTGAATGCCTGTCCCAAAAAACGTTGTATAATTCAAATTATGTGATGTACACCATGCACATTATTTATTAATTTATTGATTGTTGATTTGTTGAACACTTTCATTACTCTACATGAACAACTTAAAATATGTTGTTTGCAACGTTATTCGGGAGAGGCAGGATTTACTGTAAAAGTTGTTGTTTCCTCGTCTTGTTCCCGCGTGCGACCCACGTGTAGGGGGGGGGGGGGCAGTTAGCACGCTCAGACGCGACCCCGGAAGTTTTCCCATGAATTGGGGGTAATGCGAGGGTTACTTGTCACCCCACACACGACACGAGCAGCAGATTCTGGGGTAATTTAGCCCACGTGGGCACCTTCACACCCCGCGCGAGCGAGGGACCATTAGCTGCTCGAGCTGCCGGAAATTATAAATTCCGTTCTTGTTCCAATGACAGCGCAACATACACATGGCTATGCACACTTGGATACATTTTATGTTTTGTTTGGGGTTTGTTATATATTTGCAGTGTTGCGATTAGCTGAAAAGGCAACCTATTTGTAAGGGAGAAAAGCTTTAGCATAAAAGGTAGAAATTCAAATTTAAATTTAAAATAATAATACGCCTATAAATAAACCATGAAGTATAAATCGGTAAGTTTCAAAATGTTATGAAATCACGTAATTTAAAGCCACCCTGAATCTAATAGTTACACTGTTCTATCATAGGCATGGGCGAAAGTTTATATTTCACATTATTGGATTTATTGGATTGAATAATTACTCAAATATAAATTAATGTTTCAATGTGTGTAAAATAAACTTACAACACAAGAAGTGTTCACAAGAAACGTATTGTCTGCGTATCAGAGTATACCAACACATCCAGCAGCATCCACCTTTGGAATCCTCTAATGTGCTGGATGGCTGTGATTGTAATGGCCGGGTCGTTGATTGGATAGCTAATTTCATCTGACGAGGTCGGCGGACGCGGCTCAGGAGCTTCAGCCTCGGCAGTCACAGTGCATGTCCAAATGAGAAAGAATGCGCCTTTTTTCTCTGGCCAACTGAACAATGAATTAATTTTAGATTCAAAAACTTATGCCGGCGGTTTAGTGAACTTGACAAACAATTTTTGCATGGGGAATTCGGCAGCGGGATTGTTTTTCTCGCGGTTGTCTCACCTCTCGAAAGTAGACAAAGGTGGTCTTATAAATAAGTTCAAATGCAATCATAAATATCGTTAAGTGTATTCTATATATAAATATATGGAGCCGGTGTGCAGCCAAAAACGGTTCTGTAAATGTGCCGAGACATTGGTTGTGTTTTTCGTGTGATTGATTATCAATGTTGTCCGGAGCACGAAGCGCACATTAGCAGCGCAGGCTAGCGACCATACCATGCAGACAATGGCAGCGTGAGCAAGGTGCAATGCATGGTCGTTGATCACTAATATAGCCTTGAAACTCAGACCAGGACCGAACCTCGACTAACCCTATCCCGTAGTGATCTACAACGAGCCAGCGAAAACTCGAACCAATCATAATTTATTGAAGTATCAAATATATTTTAATTGGCTAGGAGACCATCAGAAACAATAAATTAAAGCAGTGATCATGATTAAATGCGCTGCCTAATGAATGGCTGTCTCCAGGAGTGAGCATCACGAAGTACAACCGGTAATTGGAATCAGGGCCGTCCCTCGGACTCGGAGAGCCAAGCAAATGCAAGTGAATCGCGAATTGCAGTTACAAATTCATGTCTTGCATGTTATTTTATTGAAATGCAACTTTGAAAGGGGCCTACCTATCAGTATGCAGCGCGAGAGGGAGAGAGTCGCCGCCTGCGATTGGCTGCTAAGATTATCATGCTCTGGCAGAGACCACATCAATATGCCCGTTATGGGTTATGACGACGTGAGCGAGCCAACATCATTGGCTAAGCCACCTGGATTCAAAGCACCTCCTATAACCCCGCCTCCACTTTACCTCACTCCCCTCCAACAATAAATTCTCTATGCTTTTTTATAAACCTCCTCTTCATCTTTCTCTTCAGACAAAACACTCGATAAAGAACGTATGTCTGCGGGCAGGTACGCGGTAAGGGGGAGGGGGGGTACCTGTATCCCCTCCCTCCTCTCTCCAGCGTGGACCACATCTCATCTTGCCACCTGACAACGTTCAGGCGCAACGGGCGGGGGTGACTCCAATTAAATCACTGGCCTGACAACATAAACAATACACTGACCACAGTGACGCCTATACCTCCGCCTACCTATCTATATCGCATACGTCATGTTAGGCCTATCAGCCTGGCTGCGGGGAGGCGATGTCCTTTGGATAGCCACCTGGATTGAAATTCTAAAATTGTTTTCCATTTCTCGGTGCAATTTGGTGCATTGCAAATGTTGCTTTGACGTAGAGTAGAGAACCATGCAACGTATAAGCATTTTAGACCATGAACCACGCAATGTGTAACCATTTGGACCTGAACCACGCAATGTGTAAGCATTTGTACCTGAACCACGCAATGTATAAGCATTTGTACCATGAACCACGCAATGAATAAGCATTTGTACCATGAACCACGCAATGAATAAGCATTTGTACCTGAACCACGCAATGTATAAGCATTTGTACCATGAACCACGCAATGTATAAGTATTTGGACCTGAACCACGCAATGTATAAGCATTTGTACCATGAACCATACAATGTATAAACATTTGGACCATAAACTACGCAATGTATAAGCATTTGGACAATGTTGAAAACATAAAGTAATGCAATAAGTATGTTCTCATCAATTATTATAATTATTGTTTCTGACAGAAGCAATACTATTTTTAAAATGTGTGTTGCAGATTTGCGCATTCAATGTGTAGGTTTGCTGACTTATTGTGCTCTTACTGTTGTTTATTTTGTTATGTTCATTAGCTCGTGGTAATAGGCCTAAGTAATTTCTCCAAGCCTGAACTGATCATTCAAACGCTTATATCCTTCTTGAGAGGGGTATAAGAGTACAATCTCTCTTGGCTCTTCGCCGCATTCAGCCAAAATTATGTTGGAACCTTTTCACATATAAAAGAAACTTCTTTATCAATTGCCACATAATGGTTCGGGTGGTCCATGTGCTGTGCTGTCGGCCACCCACCCACCCCCGGGTGAAGTGAGGTCCTGGGAGATGAGGGGGATGACAATAGCCGGGCTCGTGACTATAGGGGACAACACCGTGGTATCGTACGTACATCGTATTGGAACAGTACGGTTCACTTCGCGCGTTGATACAACAGGTGTTGGTAGTTTGCGACCCTCGGGCGGGGGTGGTGTGAGAGCAGGGAGTAGGGACTATACGCGGTGATATCGTACAGTTTCATGTACAATGTTATCATTACACTAAGCCTATACTAGTGTGGTCTTCACAGCTGTAAGTTGCCACGGTCTAGACTTCCCATGCACAGTTCGATCCCCGGCTAGGACACTTCCTATCTTCATCTCACTCACTAACTATCCAAGATTGAAACACAATCATCATCTTTGTCACTACTCACTCTAAATCCAAACAACTATAGGGCTGGGCTATGACGTAACATTAACGAATATTTCGCTATCGATGTCGAAATTTGAATATTTGTAAAAAAATAAGTCTAAATTTTACAAATTAGAGTTGGCCTGCTATTAAAAAGGTGTGACGAAAACTGTTTGTTGTTGGGAAATGCTAAAAATGTATAACGATTTTTACGATCGCTGACTCGTGTTTAGTGACCCGGCACCTCCACCAAGTGTAAAAGAGCAAATAGACTATGCTGATACCCGGCACCTCTACTTTCATGTTAAAAACAAATCGATATGAAGTCCAAACATCGATATGAAAAATATCCCAACATATCGATATCCTTTCCCAGCCCTTATTCAGACTAATGCAGATTGACAATGATGACAATATTGTCAAAAATAACAGTATACACCTTATATTTTTTTGTAATTGCTTTTAATAAACATGATTCCTGTTCTGTATGTGTCATTCACGATATCGTAGACATACAATAATTCGATAGTTCTGCATTCTTAGTTGATTATACTTTGATATTGTGAAAGATAATAATTAACATTCACATTCAGATTTCAGATATATTTATTCTCAAACAAAATATACATAATATGTTTTTTTTAAACAGTGGTTGGTACATATAATACCATTTATTTCATTGCCCGCAAAGTCATAAAGTCTTGTGGGCGGTGCGGGCCATTTGCTAATAATGTAATATATTATCAGATGGCGACAAAAATATGGGAAACGGAATTTCTCATAATATTTAGTCAATGTAAAACTGAAGTGTAGTATATATTTTTTTTTTATAGAAGTAAAGTAAACACTAGTAAATAATAATAAATAATAATATATAGTGGTGGGTTTGTTATAGGTTTGCAAGTACAAAGTTGGAGAAAATGGTATACATTATATGGGATGTTTGCTTTGGTTGATTGATTACTTTTTATTATTTATTTAGTTTATTATCATTAAATCCTAGTAAATCAATATATTTCAGGGTATAAAATCAATATATTGAGGTAACGCCCCACAACGCGAAGTGTTGGTCACAAGAGAGGCCAGCCTGTTGTCCCCTGCTACGCGCGCAATAAGACCAGACCAGAGCAAAACAAGTTAGCATGATAGTTAGTTAGTGCTCATCTTCAGACTCAAACGTGTCCTAAAATAACTCCCATACGTCGTCTTTAATGTATTCATATTGTTTTGTTTCGCCCTCAACTGTGCCAACTATTCCAAAACTTTACAGTTCTAGTTTTATATGATCATTATTTTGTGTGGGCTTAGACGAGACAAAGCATTTTTTTCCAGTTCCTTAGTAAAGTGTGTGATTCTGGTGAGACTGTTGGCCCATACGAACACTGACTGACATGGACTGAGAAAGGCAACTGTAAAACGGTGTTTATAACGCAAACCACACAATCAGTTCTTGTATGTGTGTTTGGTGACTGTCCTAGGACACAGAGACTACTGGCTTTACTGATGATGATGACACTAGCCAGGCATTTCTGACGAGTATAACCGGTTTACACTGACTGACTAGCTGTGCTTTTACTGACTGAATAGCCAGGAATATACTGACTGAATATAACCGTGTTTATACTGACCGACTAACCAGGCACATACTTCCAGTTCCTTAGTAAAGTGTGTGATTCTGGTGTGACTGTTGGCCCATACGAACACTGACTGACTGGCACTTAAACTGGCTGTTTTAACAAACCAACAAGTAGACAGAATTTAATCTGTTGTCTTCATAGCTCAGTTGGTAAGAGCGTCTGTCCGGACAGCAGAGGTCCCGGATTCAATCCCGGTGGAGGCACTATTTTAATATCTGTCTATAATACCACTATTTATAAATAAGTTACGATACATAGGCCATATTGGCTTTCTTGACCGGCTGACACTATACATATAGCTTGGGCTTTGTGACCGAACCAAAGTGATTTCAATGCTGGAGGAAATAATGTTTAGTGTCCTTGTGTCATTGTGCCCATGTATCTGTGATAGCCGTCACCTCTGTCTGTAATAACATTGAATGCAACAATGCATATCTCACAAGTCTGTCTGCAACTCTTTCAAGGTCTTAAAATAATAAGATTTGTTACAATATGCGAATAGGAAATTTATTTATATAATTAGTGTATGCAAATTGAATGTGTGATCATTGATAATACGCTGCAGACAGGCAGCTCGAATTAACACTGGCATATACGTGTCAATAATTTACTAAGAATTCAATCAGGCTTGGCCAGTCGAAGCGAAGGTCGAGCGGCTGGACGGGGGGGGGGAACCGGTTACCGGGACAAATGGCCGGGACAACAAATATAATATATAATGGCAATGCTTCATGAGCTATCACGCTCCGTGTGGACACGTTTATGTGCTATAATATTAGTGGGACGTAAAGATGATAAAAATAAAATATACATCATGGACATTGGGGCTGGGAAAGGTTCGGCCAACAATAAATTGGGACGTAAAAATTATATATGTTATCACTTAAGGTGTCCGTGCGCTGGGACGAATGTAAATATCCCAGGCCGATTATGCTATAAAACTGGACCGACGAGGGACCGAACCGTAGGCGTGGATGTATGTATATATTCTTCTCGGCAATTAATGGCTTAAAATACTTGTTGCTTATTTTATGAATAATGAAATAAAAGTTTTAATGCTCGCTTGTGTCTGCATGAGCCAACATGTGTGGCGCGCTCGCACATGCAACGCATACCTCGGCCGGAGATGTATTAGTTTATGGCCGGGATGGTTTCGTAGGATACGGCCCATAAACACGTAATAATACCGGGCCGGGGGTGGATGGATGGGAGGCTGCAGGCCGAACTTTATCGGATGGAGCCTGGTTTTACAATCGCGTTATTAATAAAAAGCATATCGCAGGCTCAGGTAGATAGTTGGGAGTTATATGGCCTAGCTTTAATATCTTGGACACAAACGCTAGGAACATTTTTTCGGGTTGTAAATTTTGTGGATTTCGCATAGTCTAAATTCTAAGAAACACGTGAAGCAATGTGCATTGACCATCTGGATCATGAGCTTACAAAAGAAGAAAGGAGAATTTTTAGTGCAGGGAATTGAAGTCATGTTTTTAGGATTGAAAGCCTTGTGACATTATTTTAGTGCTTAAATTTCAAAACATTTAGGACCAATATTTTGAAATGTAACTACTTTAAAAAGTACAATTTTTGATTTTATACATTCAATTTGGTGAGTTTTAAGGGAAATTCTACCGAGAAAAGCTGACTAAAATGAGAGCGTCACTCGATACTTGTTACGACCATGAACACCTGTGAAATTTGAAGCTACTATTTTAAATTCGTAATTGGTGTGTGTTTATATATTTGCTACCCATGTCACAATGGCTTTGGAATAGGTGTGCACGTTTATAATATATTTGCCACCTATGTCAGCATGGTTTTGGTAGGTGTGTTTATTGCCACCTATGTCAGCATGGTTTTGGTAGGTGTGTTTATTGCCACCTATGTCAGCATGGTTTTGGTAGGTGAGTTTATTGCCACCTATGTCAGCATGGTTTTGGTAGGTGAGTTTATTGCCACCTATGTCAGCATGGTTTTGGTAGGTGTGTTTATTGCCACCTATGTCAGTTAGACGGCCTGGAATCGCACCCGTCACAAGTCACTCGCTGCGTGTAAATATATCCAACATGACGCGCACGTTATATGATGTTTGTCAACCACGGGGCATAAGTCGTGATGTATGGACGCGAGGGAATGTGTGACAATTAACTAAATGAGCCGTGAACTTAATTAAAATAATTGTGCGCGGGGAAAACACAACAGGTTAATATTTTGGCAGAACTTATAGTCGATTCGCCTCAACTAAACGTCACGATATTTAGCAATTGTTCTGGAAATGTACATTTATTTTCTTGATGTTTATGGTTTATGTATTTATAACCTTACGCCTCACTGGTATCATATTCGCCGCCATGTTGTTATGAGACGTATAGCTCGCCAAGCTGAGCCGTCGCCGGCGCCAGAGATGATATTATTCATTGTTTCAGAGCGCGTATATAATTGTGCGCGTAAATAACAAGTAGCAAGCGTCAAGCGCGGATAGTTGGCTGTTGTCTCTTAGATCTGCAGGGTCCGAGCAATCCTTGAGACGCAGCATGATGCGTGCGCCATATTTTACACCATTAACATAGTCTTCTGATGAAATCTATGTAAACGCGAACAGTGTGGTACTAACGATAGTTTGGTTACTTCACTAAATAACACGGTAAAAAAGTGTTGTTTTTTAATGCCTTTCCCCCTTCGTTCATACCATTCTCAATTATCATCAATCTGTTTTCTTTCGTTTGTCTAAAATACACTCAAATGCACACAAAGCACATTAAAAACTTATCACATACAAATTTTAAATAACCGACGGTCTGAATTTCTATATATTTTTCATAGTAGTATATTGCCCAATTAAAAGAAACTTAATAATAAGCTCCTTAAATTGAACAGGAAATCTACTAGACGTAGAAAAATAGTCAAAAATCTAGGATACAACAAAGTAAGAAGTGTATTTGTTGGAAATTGGACGGTAATAATTAATGTTTTCAAATCCTCATCGTGAACGAACAAAGGGGTCAACTTTGGACAAAAACTTATGAAATTGGGATAGTTGCCAGTGATGGACCTATACCCGGCCATACAGGAACGTTTCTATATCGTTCTGTGAAGTGAAGGCGATAAGAATTACGTTATAACATTAAATTTGACGTGAATTGATGAAATCGAATGTCTTCTTTTGAAAGCGCATCTGTCCTTCTGGTCGGCTGTAGGGGTGTGTTAATGTCCTCGAGGAGACAATGCTGCTTGTCAAGGTGTCCGAGACGCGTGGGCGTGTGGTCACTGGTCAGCTCTGTGTAGCGCGTGCCCAGGGCTGGGGCGAGGGGATTGTGCATTGTGTGAGATCGAGTTACCAAGCGTGGGCACCGCGGCCAGAGAAGCTTTACGTCCGACACTTTAGCGTTAGGCCTAAGCCGTGTGCACGCGGATTAACACGGTTCATTTACTCATTTAGTTGCGATATTGTTAATTGATCGATTGACTAGACTGAGGATCGAACCTAGAACCTCGTACGTACCAATGCTCTTACCAATAGGTCGTTGAAGAACGGGCTTACGCCTAAAAGAACATGTAATTATAAGATAAATCAACATAAATAGCCTATACTACTTGTCTGTAAGAGACATCATGAATATCATATCACAACTATAGCAATTTAGAAAGGTAACGTTTGGTGAAGTAATGACCAGGGTTAGTTGAGAATGCAGATTTAGGCGAAGGGCCGTGGAGTTTAGTATATACAACCTAAGCAAGTTGAGTTGCTGTAATCTACCGACACCGACAGTAACACAGTGTGATGCCCACATACATAAACAAGTATAATATGCACTCAAATGCAATGTATGGCACAACTTATAAAATCATAATACATGAGGTTGCAAACATTGCTCAGTAATTTCAATGTCAAAATCTGAATGAGTCTCGTAAAATGATTAATCGCGGTTGAGAATGTCAGCGAGGTTAACCCGCACCAGTCTTGGGCGTTAATATGAATTATTTTTGTGAAATATGACGTTGGGTGTACATCAAATGCACACAAGCACATTAAAAATTTTCACATAAAAATTTAAATAACGACGGTCTGAATTTCTATATATTTTTCATAGTAGATATTGCCCAATAAAAGAAACTTAATAATAAGCTCCTTAAATTGATCAGGAAATTATTTCAACACTCAAATACTAGACGTAAAACATAGTCAAAAATCTAGGTGCCCGTTAGGGCACGCAGCCAAGCCGCGGTGGGCGCTACACACTCAAGCACCTATACACCAAGCCAGAGTTGGGGTGATTTCGAGGTGTTACCAGCCGTCATGTAACGTGATGTGAACTTGAAAACTATCACAATCGAGGGGATTTAGGTACCTGACAAACATGCCAAATTTATGGGGTACGATTATTCCTTCTTGGTGAAAAAATGTCTTCAAACATGCCAAAATCACTTAAGGATGTGCTACTGCTACTACTACTGCTACTACGCTAACATAATCGCGGCCGCGATTCTGACCGAGGGTGGGACTACAAGTTATTTTTACATGACATTAGGTTATAGAATGATAGTCTCTTTGAAAAAAAAAGTTGAAAAAGTTTGTTGGAAGGCTTCCAAATAAAGGTTTTAAAATAAGCCTTAAACACTTGGCATATAATCAACAAGTAACCATAGTTACTTGACACTTGTTGACGGTATAAGCAGAGTTAGGCGGGAAAGTGCGATACGTAAACAAATGGCGGACATTTAAAAATTTTCTTCTTTGTGTGGAACGAGAAAAGGTGTCATTATACTCTCATAAAACAAATCAGAAACCGTCCCTGGCCTAGGCCCAGATGTAGAAAATTATTTATAATACAACAGTGTAGGTCTAAAGTTCCATTTGGCTACCTAGTAAAATTCATACTTACATTACATGTTTGACAAGCCTAGCCAACCCTATGCCAGCACAACATTGTTTTGATATGAACTTGCTCAACTGTTTGTTTACATAATTGCAACAATCAAATCATTTCATACATCTTGTCTTTCGATTGGCCCGCGTTTATGAAGGCACTGCCATCTAGAATAAATATAGAACTTTTTCGAGCTCTTTGCTATACTCAAATCTTTTTAAAGTGTTTGGATTTCGTGATACTCTTTCAACCATAGGGGTTTAATATCAATGCTTTCAACTCACAACCCATGACGTTTTCCACGATACCGTTCAAGAATACCAATTCCTTCGAAAACGAAAACGACTTCGTTTTCAAATTGCGTTTTCAACTCATCTCCCACGAACTCAAGAATTGGGGTCCAGTCCTTATACCGTCGTTATACCATGGTTATACCACCTATACCCAGGATGTACATGAATCCGGGTCTAGATATTTTACATCCTATATTGTTACTGCTAATACCATAGAATTTAAATCAACTTTGATAAAAATATTATATTTTAGCAAATAATTTTGTAATGGAACTTGAAAAAGTAATGAGATCACACACATAACAAAAACTTGTAGAAATAAAGCCAAAAACCTTACACACTCAAAAGGAATGAGATCTAAAAAAAGGGCCAAGCTCATCTACCCTTCCACATAAACGTACAGTGTCCCATAACAGCATCCTCGAAAAGCTTGGCAAAATAGAATTTGCATGTTTACGTTTAAATTAATTACAAAAAAAGAACTTTGATAAACTATTACGTTAAATTAATAATCGCAAATTCTATTTTGAAAAGCTTTTCGAGGATGCTGTTATGGGACACTGTACGTTTATGTGGAAGGGTAGATGAGCTTGGCCCTTTTTTTAGATCTCATTCCTTTTGAGTGTGTAAGGTTTGGCTGTATTTCTACAAGTTTTTGTTATGTGTGTTCTAGCATACAACAAAGTCAGAACTGTATTTGTTGGAAATTGGACGGTAATAATTAATGTTTTCAAATCCTCATCGTGAACGAACAAAGGGGTCAACTTTGGACAAAAACTTATGAAATTGGGATAGTTGCCAGTGATGGACCTATACCCGGCCATACAGGAACGTTTCTATCGTTCTGTGAAGTGAAGGCGATAAGAATTACGTTATAACATTAAATTTGACGTGAATTGATGAAATCGAATGTCTTCTTTTGAAAGCGCATCTGTCCTTCTGGTCGGCTGTAGGGGTGTGTTAATGTCCTCGAGGAGACAATGCTGCTTGTCAAGGTGTCCGAGACGCGTGGGCGTGTGGTCACTGGTCAGCTCTGCGGAGCGCGTGCCGAGGGCTGGGGCGAGGGGATTGTGCATTGTGTGAGATCCAGTTACCAAGCGTGGGCACCGCGACCAGAGAAGCTTTAGCGTCCGACACTTTAGCGTTAGTCCTAAGCCGTGTGCACGCGGATTAGCACGGTTCATTTACTCATTTAGTTGCGATATTGTTAATTGATCGATTGACTAGACTGAGGATCGAACCTAGAACCTCGTACGTATCAATGCTCTTACCAATAGGTCGTTGAAGAACGGGCTTATGCCTAAAAGAACAATTACAAGATAAATCAACAAATAGTCTTGTCTGTAAGAGACATCATGAATATCATATCACAACTATAGCAATTTAGAAAGGTTACGTTTGGTGAAGTAAAGCCAATGACCAGGGTTAGGTGAGAATGCAGATTTAGGCCGTGGAGTTTAGTTACAAACTTGCAAGTTGAGTTGCTGTAATCTACCGACAGTAAAACAGTGTGATGCCCACATCCATAAACAAGTATAATATGCACTCAAATGCAATGTATGGCACAACTTATAAAATCATAATACATGAGGTTGCAAACATTGCTCAGTAATTTCAATGTCAAAATCTGAATGAGTCTCGTAAAATGATTAATCGCGGTTGAGAATGTCAGCGAGGTTAACCCGCACCAGTCTTGGGCTGTTAATATGAATTTATTATTGTTGTGACACAGTGACGTAATAGGGGCAGATGAAGCCGCGTACTTAGGCCATACTTGGGGTAATTTACCATCACTGGCCGCAGCGTGCGAGTTGTACTTTGAAACACGTGTTGTTGTAACACCACACACATACAGGCAGCTTGCGGTACAGATGGAGGCAACGTACAGGCGTTCTCTTGCACTACTGGACTGGATGAGAGAGTAATCAGAAAGTCGAAATTGATCATATTGGTTAATGGTTCTGTTGCATTGAATCGCCCTCAATACAGAGTGCGAAGTTAGAGTGTGAAGATATCTTCCATATGCATGCACATTGCACATGCATCCAGTCACATGCAACTTGCTCGGGGCGCCACATGCTGTCCCGTGCCGCCCGAGGCGAGCCTGACCCTTGCCCGGGGCGCCACATGCTGTACCGTGCCGCCCGAGGCGAGCCTGACCCTTGCCCGGGGCGCCACATGCTGTACCGTGCCGCCCGAGGCGAGCCAACCCCTGCCCGGAGCGCCACATGACACGCTTGACTAGAGAGAGCAATATCATACAGATAGGTTCCCAGATGACCTTATTGTAACACATGGCACTTAGCGAATCTGATGGGGAAGCAATGTTTTATTGGCTGACGGTTCAGTAGTGTGTGAAGCTGGTGCTCTGGTTTCGGGGTTTCTTTGATGTGCTGGTGCTTGTTTGTGGTTGTTCCATGGTCGGACGGAGGAGGGGCCTTTTTATTAAATGAAACGACGCGGCCTGTTTCAATTGTTTTGCCCCCTCCCTTAGTTCTAACCCTTAGCCGGGGGCAGGAAACCCAAAGACGGAGGTTCGCGGTGAATGGGGAACGAACATGTTCTTTGGCCTTGTCCAATTAATTTTCTGAAGGAATTCAACAACTCATATCAGGTTTGATATCCATATGGTTATTCAAAAGATGATTGGGCGAAGGGACAACCTATAACGGATTTCAAAGACAGGAAGTGAACGGAAAGATGATACCATTTTATTCAACATGGCCGCCATAGAAAACTGATTAAACCTTGAACCGAGGAATGTTTTACACAGTTTACATTCAGCTGATTTTCGTGCGTTTGTACTTCGAACTAGCAAATTATTAATATGCAGATTATCTGTTGCACGTTTCTTGAGATAATGTGAATGTAATATTTCGAATCTCTTGAGTAATCTTTTTCTAGCTTGCTGAAGGTTGAACAAGAAAACACTTTCAACATTTCAATTGAAATAAAACATAAACAGAACAACGACCATGAACAATTTCAGGAAATATAATAGGAAGAAAATAAAATAGGGAAAAAACAAACCGAAATTAAATAAGCAACAGACTAAAGAAAAAACAGATAGAGATTAAAATCTTTGTAACGTTATTTAGAAACCTTAAGTTGGAGACAAAATTATCTTAAATTATATAATCCATTTTGTCCATTAGAACAAAAATACTCTATATCGGTGGACAATGTGTACTGGGAGTATTTAGGGTGTATGCCATGAAGCAAGCTCTTTAGTCTTTATTTAATCTTTCATGGTCAAGATGGTTTCATCAACAGAAAAGTGGTGCCAATCTAAGGAGGATTCGTTTTTCAAATCAAAAATTGGTGGTCACTGTCTTGGCATATGCAGTTATATCCCATCCAACGAAGTTGTGTTTTTTATGTTCCGCTGTTTTGAAAGTATGTGCTTGATTTCATTGTTTGTTACTTAAAAACACACATTCGTACATAGCCCTACATCACACAGAAACTTATTGAATGAGAAAGGAAATCAGGTCTTTGTGGCCCATCCACTGCACTGCAGTATAATACTTATTTTTTCACCCTACTTCTATTGTAACGAATTTAAATTAATGCTATTTTTAGTCAGCATTTCCTAAAATTTTCCAGTTAGCGAACAAAAGAGAGAGACGAGCTAAAAGTGGTAAAACCATAATAAAATCTCGAAAGAGAATGTATTGAAAGCCCAACGTGACCCTACACAAAGCCGTGTAGACTTGTAATAACATAATAACGAAGAGACGGATAATGTTTCCATTCCCAATGAAAGGTTGCGTCGAATAACATTGTTACGTGTTAATCTGATAAAAAAGATCCTATTATGAAAACACATTATATGGGTGTGGCCAGGCAATTTTATGAAAGTAATTTTGGCATCGAAATGAAGCCTCGATATTGATAGCTTCATCTGTTGTTGCTGCTGCGATGTTTAAGCCCCGGCTGACACGCCACACCGTCCTCTTTGTGTGAAGAGACGGAGCCATCTTTTATGGTCACTCCTCTATTTCGTCATTGAACAGAGAAGAAATTAACGTCAAGTAAAATAGTAATTATTTTATGTTTATGACTTAACAACATTTGAGATTTGATCAACCCCGTGCATATAACATAATTCAAACCTATAATAAAGATAAGAGTGGAAACTTACCTAATATAATTCAGATTTGAAAAGGTTCTTTATTGCCAATTAGCGAGGGCGCGCAGGTGTGGGTTATCAGCTTATTGGTTATCTTCGGTGTTTCAGACGTTCATACTGGACTGATGCGTGGGACTGGAACTTCTCGAGTGTGATCGACAACTGAACGAGATCGTTCGTAAACCGAGCGGTTTAGCACCCAGCCCCGAGGCGATATACGTCTCCGCTCCACCGCGAGTGTCCATCAACCATCAGGATGGTTCCATCTTACCGCTGCTGGTGATAACTCGAACAAACTGCGCCGATCCGCTGATCAGACGTGGCAGGCTCATTTCATCCACTCAGTTCCTTATTGCTGACTGCATCCATCGGGTATCAAGGAGCTAAACGCCATTTCCTAATCAAGTTATTATGAATTTATGAAATGATAAGTTATCGTCTGCGGTGAGGAAGAGCATCTGTTGTCTTTATTATTGGGGTGCGGGCGACGCAGACCTATAATTCAGCTCGTGACAGCCAGAGTGCGCGGGTGCGCTAGACAGGTGGACGAGCTTGCACGCTGCTTGACGCGAGAACGCAGAACTTACTCTTGTTACAATCGAACATTTCACGAACATCTGCACAACATCACAATCTCATCACTCTACTTTGATTGATTGATTATCGTGCTAAAAGCATTTCACATTTTTGTGCAACAATTTCATTGCTGTTGTAAAATTGTGCTTAATATTACACTTGGCAGAAAAAAACAATCATTATCGTATCATAAGACTCAAACATGTGTTCTGGAAATGAAAAATGATTTATCTGAGTTAGTTTTATTTGTTATTATAGAGTAGCTTAGTTTATAGGTTAGGTGTTCTGTTTTACGTTCGACTGACCACAATACGCTGATCCCAAAGCAAAACCATCTCGTTCACGCCAGAAAATATTCCAAGTCATGGTTTATTAAAACAAATTTGTATGTTGTAGATAATTTCCACCTGCAACCAACGACAGTACCTTCATATATTTGTGACTGAAGTATAGAGTTGTGGTGCAATAGTTTATTATTGACGACACGTTTATCTAAACGACAAAGATAAATATTGCAATGAGTGACGTTCTGCATAATATATGTATTGCAAATAAGTGAAACTGAATCAATACCAATGACTTCCATCGCAGTTAAATCCAGATTAGTTCACGCCTGTGATCGCAGCTTGGACGCGATCCAGAGAATAACAAACCACAACATTCTGCAAAACTAATTGTTTTCAATCGAGGTTCGATCAGAGAAATTCTTCCCGCTCGGCGCCACAGCACATATCGCACCGAGGTAGCTAGCGAGCAGTTGCTTAGTATGCGTTGATAAGTCTCCGTCATAAAACCACGCGGTTGACGTGCGAGACACGTGGAGGTGGATCGTCCATACTAAACACAACGAGACTGTCACCTCTGCTCTGTCTGATGATGAATGCCTGCCTTGGCCAAGCACTAACAAAGTTCTGACTAGTCGCCATTAGGTGGCATTTGACTCACAATAACAATTTTTTTCAATGGTATATTTAAACAATAGTTAAATTGACAATAAATTAAGAAAAAAAGTAAATCAATTTAAAAAACTTAAATTATATGTGAAATATGAATTATGAAGTACAATCATGAAAAATACAAATAATGATTTATACATGTTACTTCTTGCTTTCGCCTGCATAAGAGATTTATAGAAATCAAAATAGATCCCTTCAAAACAATAAGTACCGCGAGTCAAAAATTAAATTTACATTTGTTTGAATAGTTTGCCAAATTTAAAAATAAGTCCATCTAAAAGAAAATTATTAAAATAACATAGGACGATTGCCTATAGTATAATTATATATTGTCTTTCTTTTCTTGATCCACCTTCTCCGCATGTCCAGCTTCACCTTCGAATCGTATGGTAGGAGGGTCAATCAATGATATTATATAACCCTGTCTTGTTACCATTAGCTCCCAAGCACGCGACTTCTTCACATACCTCTAAACTGCACTTGGATTAGTTGTGTGTGTTATTAGTTATTACTTATTATTCACTCGCACTGATTCCACTAAGCTGCTCCGAGATTGAGTCGAAGACTAACACGCAAAGAATATTAATTGTATGATTCTAGATAATCTCCCTCATCAACTTGTCGCACGCAGACACTTTACATCGGACGTCGTAGCTATTTACACCTTTCACTTCTGTGACAATCTTTTCCTAGCTATCCGTGCATTATTTAACATAAAGTGGATGAAAACTAGCGATTAGATTTACATGGCGGTAATTCAATGTCAGGCTCGTTTAGACATATCACATGAGGAAATAATTTTAGTAGGAAATATATAATATACGTTTGACTTGTTAATAGGCATATTATCTCCTACAAGGCAGATGGAATTTAGGCTGCAATTAGCATATATCAGCATGTATGTACAAGATATAGATATGTCTGTGACGGCACAGCTGTCGCCTCCCCCACCAGACAAAGATCTTCACCTGTTTACTCAAGCCTAACCTCCAGACATTGTCCGAGAATACGCAGTTATGCTTTGTTTAAATAGTTCCTGTGTTCCCGGCTGATGGAAAGCAGAACAGTACAGCCGTGAGGAGTAGAGAGAACTAGGAGGCTAATAGTAACTAATAGACTCGCGAGATCGCACACACCGAAGAAACAAACACCAGGGAACAGGCAACTAATATTTCTCAGTGTTAGCACGATTATTGAGGGGGCTGGTAACTTATGACACATGTGGGATTAAAGTAGCTAATCGTACGCTGGGTTCAGCGTCAGGAAGAGCAGTGTTTATCCTTAAAATAAAAGTTAAAACGGCTATAGACTCATGTTGCCATTTATACGGAAAACATTAAACAACAACCGAAAACCATCACAATACAAGTAAAGGTATAGATGTACAGCCAGGGTCATATATAAATCAAGAGGTCTGAAAGATACCTCTTTCACCGACATCTCGTGGTCAACTCTTGGTGCCATTATTTATATCACCCTGTGAACTGCATTATCGATCGATGGAAGCCCCCTAGACTATATGATGTTATTAATATTATTTAGGAGGCTTTGAAAGACTCTTGGTAAACAAAATAGTCAATATCAAGAAGGCAGTCAGAAGAAAAATACAATTTTATCAAAACAAAATCATAAAACAAACTTTGGGGGTTTGCAAATAAGACTTGACAGCTAAGATAGAATTATTCAAAATTAATTAGAAACTAAGGCAAATATAAGAACTAAGGCATATTCTTAATGCTATGCCTAGGCCAAGGTATCGATATATAATGCTCTCTTTACGTTCCATAGGCCTATTATATTTCTTCTAGGCTTGATAGTTTCTCTGGTGAATAGAGAATTTTCCTTTGACATTAGCAGCCATGTTCTTATTTACGTCGATAATGCAGTTCACAGGGCGATATAAATAATGTCACCGAGAGTTAACCACGAGATGTCGGTGAAAGAGGTATCTTTCAGACCTCTTGATTTATATATGACCCTGGCTGTACATGGCTTTCTAAGGTTTAAGCACAGCGCATAGTTCATGACGTTCAAATAATTGCCAAAGGTGTATGGTCTTCGGTGTAACAAGTTAAAACTATTTCATGTGTAGCTCTTGGACGCTAAACACAGCCAATGAGAAGCGACCTATCATAAATCCGACTAATGGTAGCGCACCTACTAGAGAAAAACATTTCTTAAACCTTAGGATCCCTATAGATATGAATAGAGATGATATCACCCTCTTCTCTTCCGAGACAATGTACCTTGTAGTAGGCCCACGTGTATTGATGTAGCTAGTGTACTCTATTATCTGTGCTTATAGTAGGCCCACGTGTATTGATGTAGGCCTATCATCGCAGCTAAAGTGTTGATACTGCATTTGTCGCTGTGGTTGGTTCATTACGACTAATAACAACAACTGGGTTCACCACAACCAGTGCAAACATCTCCACCTCCACAGCTTCAAGGAACACTGAGCTCCACCGCTTGTAACTAATTGTTCTCATTCTTGCATTTAGCGGAGCTCTGGGCACACAATGGTCTGCTTTACATGGTGATGAGGAGTCTTCCACAGTGCCGCTTCCCGTAAGGCCATCAACCTTTTTTTTCCCCCTAAGCCATCTTTTCTACCTGTCGATAAAGACCATGTTACAGGAAGCGTTGATGGCCTAAGGGGAATTGATTATTCCCCGTTTGGCCAACACCCTGCATTTCATTATGGAAAATACAAAAAGGTTTTTTTGGCCTTGGGGTAATTGATTTATTCCCGTTAGGCCAACAGCGATATGCATCGTTTACGGTAAGGAGTGGGGCGTTGCTGGCGTTGGGGTAATTGATTTATTCGTTAGGCCAACAGAGTTATGCATCGTTTACGGTAAGGAGTGGGGTGTTGTTGGCTTTTGGGGAAATTGATTTATTCCCCTTTGGCCAACACCCTGCATTTCATTATCGATATGCAAAAAAGGGTTTTTGCTGGCCTAGGGGGAGTTTGTTTATTCCCCTTTAGGCCAACAGCTATGGTACCCATACAGAGACAGGGTTATGCAACTGTATTACCATATTATGAGGTTTCTAAACATGGCACAAATTCTAAGAATCACACAATTCGTATGTCACTGTCCCACCAATTAGTCCTTTAATAAATACTTAAGTAAATATATAGAAATAACTGTGGGGGGGGGCTAACTTCACGAAGCTGGTGCTGCGTGAAGTAAGCCCCCCCCCTCCCCCCCGCCCAACAGTAATTTCTCAATTTTCCTATAGTATTGACACACTAATTCAAGGACAGTGGCATTCGATAGCGCTAATTGAGTACAAAATATATATAAATATATATTTTTTCAATTAATGCTCTTGGGGGGAGTGAAAAGTTCACGCACCTTACATTATGTTATACATAATGAAATTTGTCGAGCATCCGTAGAGCAGGGCCGCCCTTTAGGCAGTAAATTTTCCCGCCCCCGCCCCCCTCCAACTCACAACTTAACAATAAAAGTAATGGTAAATTTTTGATATTTTTTACATTTAAATTGAGTATTTCAAATATGTTTACAGAGTTACATGTATTATTTTGTGTATATTGTAAATTTTAATGTCTTTAAGTTTATGTTTTCTATCGATGGGCTATGCTATGATTTACACATGGGGAGTATTTGTACTCTGTTGTAATATGCATGATAATAAAAAAATAACGGTTTTCTTTTTAATTTTCCTTAGAGATTTATCTGGACAAGTACCTTCTCTGCAACAAAGTTGTCTGTCTCAGGAGCTGCAGCAGCTAGCACACAGTAAAACACGCAAAATTCTTACTTTTCAAACCCATAGTAAAACTAGTAGGGGATCAGGATAAAATTATGCTATGCTGTGCGAAGGACTGATATCGCCGAGGCGAAATTTTTTGCAAATCTTTTATTTTTAAAAAGCTCCAAAACACGTTTTAAAAATCTAAAATTACATTATGAGATATAATAAAAGAAAAATAATAAAATAAATAAAACAAACATTGTTGAATTTGTTTCGTTTAGTTCCGCCCCAAGAGCTGCCGCCCTAGGCCCGTGCCTAGCCCACCCTAGTGGGAAAGATGCCCTGCGTAGAGCCGACGGTTCTGGGTTCATTTTTTAAAAATTGTATTAGTGTACTACACCATCAAAAT
This sequence comes from Sweltsa coloradensis, assembly GCA_024449915.1. NCBI lineage: Eukaryota > Metazoa > Arthropoda > Insecta > Plecoptera > Chloroperlidae > Sweltsa > Sweltsa coloradensis. The sequence continues at coordinate 95,738 of JAMZAV010000326.1, forward strand.
ATAATGTATTTAAATGGTACGCATAAATTATTAGTAGGGCCTTTTTAAAGGGAAATTTTGCCCGACCCTTACCCAAAAAAATCGAAGCGCCCCCCCCCCCCGTCCTTTACTCTTCTAAAATAAAATTGTGGCGTTATAAAAATTTTTGAAAAATGGGAAACTATTCTGAGAAGTAAATGATCTTAGTGCTATACATTTATAACGTTTCACTTTTATAAAATATATTTACAATATTTACCTATACTCCTCGACTTCGATTTCTTGGGGAGTATCTTAGTTGGATGAGCGAAGCGAAGACTTCAATTTCATGACCCCTCAAAAAATGTAGCTCCAATGTTTTTTTTCTGTCTGTTTGTTCGCACGATACCGGGCATATGCAATCTTGATGAAAATTGGAGGGGACCATCGAAATCTCTGAACTGAGACCTGCCACTTTTTTGGGGTACAATCGAAGAAATATTTCTCATGAATATCGTACTTTTACGATTTTTTCGATTTTAAGTGCGATATTTTCGTGACTTTTGGGGGCCGATTCTGCCCAAAACGGGTGGGGCGACAACGTTCATATTTTACATGGACATTAAAAGGTAAGGGTTTGATGTATTGCTTTTGAAAAAAAAAGTTGAAAAAGGAACCAAAAATCTATAGAAAAAGGTTTTTAATATGAGTTTGTTTAGGTTTATTGGATGAGCGAAGCGAAGACTTCAATTCACTGACCCCAAAAAATTTAGCTCGGGTGTTTTTTTTTTTTTTTTCTGTCTGTTTGTTAACTCCTACCAGGCAAACGGTATACCCGATTTTGATAAAAATTTTTGAGGGGACCTTCGAAATCTCTGAACTTAGAGGTGTATTTTTTTGGGGTACAATCGAAGAAATATTTCTCAGAATAGCGTACTTTACTATTTTTTCTTTTTTTTAGTGCGATATTTTCGTGACATTTGGGCCGATTCTGACCAAACGGTGGGGCTACAATGTTCATATTTTACATGGACATTAAGGTTATGGTGATGTGTACCTTTTTAAAAAGAAAATGTTAAAAAAGTTAGCCAAATCTATAGAAATAAAGCTTTTATTATAAGTTTTTTTGATTTTTATGCGATATTTTCGTGCCATTTGGGCCAATTTGACCAAACGGGTGGGCTTCAACGTTCATATTATACATGGACATTAAGGTTATGGTGATAGTGTACCTTTGAAAGAAAAGTGACAAAGTTGCCAGGAATCCATAGAAATAAGCTTTTAATATAATTTTTTTAACGGTAAATAAAACAATTGAAAAGAAACAATAGAAACTTGACAACAATCACCTACAATGCGTGGGCAGAAAAAACAAAGCAACAAAGCACTTGCAAAAGTAAAGATATCCCACGCAGACTAAAAATTTAAAAAAAAGTCATCCATAAAACGCGGCGGGAATTTAGCGTTTTCCTAGAAATTGGATGAGCGAAGCGAAGACTTCAATTTCACTGACCCCCAAAAAATTTAGCTCGGGTGTTTTTTTTTTTTGTTGTTTTTCTGTCTGTTGTTAACTCTCTCCCAGGAAAAACGGCATTTTCCGATCTTGATGAAAATTTGACAGGACCTTCGAAATCTCTGAACTTAGAGGTGTATGTTTTTGGGTAAAATCGAAGAAATATTTCTCATGAATATCGTACTTTTACGATTTTTTCGTTTTTTAGTGCGATATTTTCGTGACGTTGGGCCAATTCTGACCAAACGGGTGGGGCACAACGTTCATATTATACATGGACATTAAGGTTATGGTGATGTAGTCCCTTTTTTGAAAGAAAAATTTTGAAAAAGTTAGCCAGAATGCATAGAAATAAAGCTTTTAATATAAGTTTTTTGATCTTTTGTGTGATATTTTCGTGCCAGTTGGGCCAATTCTCACCAAACGAGTGGGGCTACAAGTTCAAAATTATACATGGACATTAAGGTTATGGTGATGAAGTACCTTTTGAAAAAAAAAGTTGAAATAGTTAGCCAGAATTCATAGAAATAAAGCTTTAATATAAGTTTTTTACGGGTAAATAATACCAATTGACAGGTAACAAAAGAAACTTGACAACAATCACCTACAATGCGTGGGCAGCAAACAAAGCACTTGCAAAGTAAAGATATCCCATGCAAACTAAAAATTTTAAAAAGCTCATCCATCAACGCGGCGGGACTTTAGCGTTTTCCTAGTAACAATAACAAGTATACCAATAGAAAGTTGACAACAATCCCCTACATGCATTCAAAAAGCACTTGAAAAGGAAAAGTGGTCCTACGCAAACTAAAACTTACAAAAAAGCTCACCCATCAACGCGGGGGACTTAAGCGTTTTCCTAGTTTTATTAATTTCACAAATACTGTGAATTTGTGCATCACCAAAATCATCAAGGGCCACCGCTCCGCGGTGGGGCCCGGGGCTTCCGCGTTTAAATGATAATATAATAGCTTATGGCCAGGGCCCCGATTCATGTACATTTTATCCCGGTAAGCCGAGTTAGGTGGTATAAGACGGTATAACTCCCCAATCCAATTCATGAAGACTTATCCCGCCCTCGACCGGGATAAAAAATACCCTAACAGATGGCGTCATTTTAAATTTGAATCTGTGTGTAAAAAAGATAAAAGTTGTCATAACTCTCATAAAACAAATCAGAAACCGTCCCCGGGCCTAGGCTCAGATGTAGAAAATTATAAACAACTACATTCATAATACAACAGTGTAGGCCTAAATTCCATCATGTTTAGGACTAAATAAAATCATACTAACATTACACGTTTGACAAGCCCTAGGCCTCTTTTAGCCAACCCTAGGCCGCACGACCTTGTTCTGACCCCCTTCCCCCACAATTAACTAGTTTTGATTACTAAAAGCCTAATGCAGATAAAGAATGGTATGATAGCCCCAGGCTATTCCAAAATTACAGCAAAAATAAGCCTTTTCTTTTGTCACTCGCCTGCCCCCGCCCTCACAGCCCCGGCCGTCGCGGGGTCATAAGGGGCCCCTTCCGGGTACGCAATGAACTATAAACAAATTATGGATATCTTATCATAAAGGTATCTACTTCTTGAAAAGCACTCAAAATTTCATTACCCCATCAACGAGGGGTTACACCGACAGTGTTTTGGGTGATTCAGGAGGTCCCGGGTTAAAAAACCCGTCGCGATCGAAATCCTGACTGAAGATTTTCCGAGGTTTTCCTCAGTCATTAATTTCTATGCAAGGGATGAGTCCTCTAAAACAGCCCCGGACAACCCTTCGCAATTGTCCTACATCTTCAAAAATATATACCTAGTTAGACAGGGACATGCATTGCACCCCTTTGGGGAGGCTTCCAAAAAAAAAAAAACACGACTGATTACGAGATATAGGTACTGAACGTTATCAAATAATTGACATTATGAGTTAATTGAAACAACATTGAAACCAAACCAAGCGTTCTAAACAATAATTAACCCGGTTAATATTTGTAGCAAATAAAACTAAATACGGTTATACCAGGAAAATTACTTGTTAATGGGTCAAAAGTACCCAAAGCACTGATTTGTGACGAGAGGTCACACGATATACATTTTTGTAAATACAAGGAAAACGCTTAAGTCCCGCCGCGTTGATGGATGAGCTTTTTTGTAAGTTTTTAATTTGTGTAGAACCACTTTTCCTTTTCAAGTGCTTTTTGAATGCACTGTAGGTGTTTGTTGTCAAGTTTCTATTTTTAAATTGTTATTATAAACCTCAAAAAACTCCCTTTTAAAACCTTTATTCCATGGGTTCTGGCTAACTTTTTCAACCTTTTCTTTCAAAAAGCAATACATCACCATTACCTAAATGTCCATGTAAATATGAACATTGTAGCCCCACCCGTTTGGTCAGATCGGCCCAAAGTCACGAAAATATCGCACTAAATCAAGAAAAAAATCGTAAAAGTACGATATTCATGAGAAATATTTCTTCGATTGTACCCAAAAAACGTGGCAGGTTCAGAGATTTCGAAGGTCCCTCAAATTTTCCCTAACAATTGGAATATCGGTTAAGCCGGAATCGTGTTAACAAACACTCAAAAATACAAAAAAAAGAAAAAAGAAAAAAAAAACATTCTGGATTTTTTCTTCAGTGTAGTGAAATGGAATCTTCGCTTCGCTCGCTAAAGCTCATCCAATTATATAAATTAGAACTAAAGGTCAACGGTCACATTTTCTAATAAAATAATATTTGAAAGAGAAATCAAATTATGAATTTTCTTAAAATATGCAAACTTTTATCATCATATTCCAAAATTAAGTTTATTTTTATTTTTGGTTTGGTAGCATATCATTTTTTTTTCCCCCACCCAAACCAGGTGACTTTTTCAGGCCTTCCTCTTGGCAAATTTGGGACTGCTTGGTGAGTAAAAAAATGGTAAACATCTGAATAAAGTCATTTTCTTAGTGTTCCAAAATATTTAAAAAATTAAACCGTCCTAAATCATTTTGTAAGTTGCCCCCCCCCCCCCCCCCCAAGAGGATCACCACCCACACCACCAATTGATTAAAGGTTTAATCTATCTAGATTAAAGGTTAACTTTATCTAGAGTAAACGGTTAGGGGAGTTGTCAGGTTGCATTTCATAACCTACTTATTGTGCTAATAAACTAATTAATTATGCAACAAAATAGTTGCAAATCGGACTAAAAAATATTATGCTATACTTTACATTGTGGTTCTGTCATTTTCGGCTGAAGTTAAAAAAAGCAGATTAGTTATACATTTTCATTTTATGTGTTCTATCACTATATTGTATCGCCTTTGTAGTTTGGACGACATGTTTAGGGTGCAAAAATATGGCATTATTTTGGCTTTGCGAATTAAATAACATAACCTAATTAGAGTATCATCTCTTATTGTATATCATTTTCTTTTTATGCGTTACAAAATGTATCAGGTAGGTCATTACTGACTTGCTTGTGCATTACAATATAATACTATTACACCTCCTAATACTATACGATTTAAAGGCATGCATTTTATTTTTTTGTTGTGGTTTTTGTAATAACTATGTTGATGCATGCAGAAGAAAGTATTCTATTCTATTTATGTATTAAAGTAATTAAACAAATTTATTTATGAGTATTAGTTTGGATTTAGTACACAGTCCATAATGATAAACATACTGTCTTTTATTTAAACTATAATTACAAATTTTTAATTAATTAACTTGATAAAAAAAAATTGCAGATAGTTTGACTTGAGTGTGTTAATTTTTGAACATGATTTAACCCATGGTTACCCCCCTATACCCGTAATCAGTCGACCACTTATGAAAACTACCGCTCCTATAGATTGTTCCCAAGGCCAACAGCGCCCTGTCCCTTACTTTAAACGATACATATACGCTGTTGGCCTAAGGGTTTTTTGGTTATTTGAACTAAGGACGCGTTCAACCGTTAGGTCATAATGCACCACCACTCTAACCTAAGGGGTGGGGGAGGAGGGGCCCATGCCGGTCAGAACCAGTCACGGGTAAGGGGAAGAAAAGGGGGGTTCTCACGTCGCGGTCGTCATCGTTCGTGGTGTCGTTGTCGTCATCGTCGTCGAGGGGTCGTCAAGGGAAGGGGGCGTAGTCCCCGATGACGATTGCCAGAGCTCGCCTCTATTTTCGGGGAGTAAAGGGGAATAAATCAATTTTCCCCAAGGCTAAAACACCCCACTCCTTACCGTAAACGATGCGTATACTCTGTTGGCCTAACGGGGAAAAAATCAATTACCCCAAGGGCCCAAAAACGCCCCACTCCTTACCGTAAACGATGCATATACGCTGTTGGCCTAAAAGGGAATAAATCAATTACCTAACGCCAACAAACCTTCTTTGTATTTTCGATATGAAATGCAGGGTGTTGGCCTAACGGGGAAAAAATCAATTCCCCTTAGGCCAAACAAGTGTAACATGGTCCCTTTTTCGACAGGTAGTAATGATGGCATAGGGGGAAAAAAAAGGTTGATGGCCTTGTGGGAAGCGGCACTGTGGGACGGCTCCGGTGATGATGATACTGATGTGGAGAGCTGAGCTTGTGTGAGCACACGTTAATATCAACACAGTCCGAGTTGTTAGGAAAAACTCACATTTATACGACCACCTTTATCTGGATGGCAAAGTAAAAAAGAAAAGCGTTCAGGAAAGAAGAGTCTGGATGGATCTACCTTTTAGGGTCAAAGAAGTAGTAAATTCCAAGCTCATACGAAACGAAAGTCTTAAAATTTTGACGATGTTTTTGCTCTTTATTTTTTTTCCACCCCCCAAGTACTCAAAAAGGTCTGCACGATTTGAAGGGATATAAATAAGTTCCTCGAGAGAGGTTATCATACCATGGTCACTTTACGGTCCTCTATAAAACATGCGAAAATTTTACAGTCAGCGTCCATTTCCTGTCCGTTGTCTTTGTGTGAGTGGAGTGAGTGGAGTGCAGGGTGAATATAATCCGCGAGTATATAGTCCGTACCGTCCATAACAATAACTGCGCGACGTACTTCGCCGGGTGGTATGGTTTATTGGGGCTGTGGCATCCATAGCCGACACGTTCTATTGGGAGTGAAAACATAAAAAACTCTTCCACTTTGCGTCGAACTATACCCTCGAGACACCCACATCAACACTGACCGGTCCTTGCACGAGGCTTGCTGGCTTGGAATGCATACACCTCCAACTTGAAACAAGCCACGCCACCTCTAAAACATCTCACCCAGACACCAATGTTTAATTGTTTCAGATTTATTTGCTGACAGTCAAGGAAATAAACCCTTTTAAACAACCGATTGACTTCGAAATCAAGTTTAATTCGGGGAATTACACATAATTAGGAAAATTAATAAAATCTTACCTATTATGCGACAGCTGTAAATTTTATGTCTTAGGATTAAACGTGTGCAATAACGAGGCATTGTCGGTCAATATATGCAAGATTGAGAAAGAAATTATAAATTTGAAGTCAAATTGGACACACTGTGTTAATGCTTGGTAAGTGTAGGCAATCATTAGATCTGTAATTAGATATATTGCACTTCCGCCTTACCAAAGTTTTGATCAAAATATTCCATTCATTTGAGAACCGAGTAAAAAACGTAATTGAAAGAATTGAAAGAAACATTGAGCAGCAACAACAATACTTGCAGTTGCACCACATGCCAAGTATAGACTTGCAGTTCCAGTCGAGGTTATCTGAATGGTAAACCCCTTGACAGCCGCTCTCAACACCTCCACACATAAACTCCACGTGTGTTTACACTCCAGGGATATGGTATGATTAAGCGCTTGTTGTTTACGTTCAGGCCGTATTAGAAGAAGTTTAGGTGGAGTGAACCGTACACTACACCATGCAGGAATAATCTGCGTCTCATAGAGCCAATTACACAACAAGTTGCAGTTTATACAAGTTGAAGTACCTAATGGTGATGTCAGCGCATGACATATTTCGTTTTCTTATTGCAAAGAAATATGCAGCTTTCAACTCGACTTCCGGATTTTTTAGTTGTGTAAACCAAGATTGCATATTTATTTATTATTTTACATACACAAATGCGTTCTAGGTTGCTAGGAAAGGGCATAGTTTAGGCACAGAGAAATTATCATGTATGATGTAGGTAGCACATAACAATTCCCGACAAAACTATTTTGTAAGGAGCTCAATTTTAGGAGGCCTACATGAATACGAATAGGCCTACTAAGTCTAAGAGCAATCGGAAAAGATGATTTGTTGGTAGATTTTAAAACCAATCCCGGATTAAACATAATATGTAAATAAATTGATGATGATTTAATGGTAGATTTTAAAACTAATTCCGGAATAAAAATGTCAATACAATGATGATTTAATGATAGATTTTAAAACCAATCCCGGATTAAAAATATGTCAATTGCATGATGATTTAATGACGGATTTTTTAAATAATCCAGGATTAAACATGTCAATTGCTTGATTCCCGACGACCGAACTGACTTGCGTCTTCAAGGCGCGCTGTATAAGTAGCAACGTTTCTCACACATTCCTGTGCTAGGCCGGGTGTTGCACTTTTTACTCGTAGAATATATTATCCGCGCTCGTTGTAAAGCCCCATGTACTGATTGTCCGGCCGGGTAAGCAACGCGGGGAGGGCCATTAGCCTTGCAGCGCACAATGAGGGTGAAAGCCACGTCCACATATCTAGCCGTAATATTCAATAACTCTGGGGGCTAAAACCACCATAAATATTTTAGTGACGGACCCTTTCATTATGACGAGCCAGCCTTGGTGAGGTGCTGTTAAAACTTCACTCGCAAGAGAAACTCAGACCTGTCATTAGCTGGATCATATTTCAGATTTGTAACAGAGCGTAGCACTTTGGATATTAGCTCCATTGTTGCCATGATAAATAACGTGTTGGTTGTGTTTTGTCACTGCAGTCAAACATTCCAGGTAAGCGATATCAGTATTGTTATGCTGGAAGTATAAACCGTTCGAAGACATTGTTGACGACTGGACGAAGCTCGAACTTACAAAATATCATGTGAACGACACAAATCAAGATAAAAATGTGCGTTCATACTTAAGAACTACGTATGTACATTGCACTTTGATCAAGATGAATTATTTTGTTTAAAATCAGAAAAGTTATGCCTATATATAAGTAAGTTTTGTATTATTTACTACATTCAGAATTAAAAGTTCCGCTCAACCTGGATGCGAACAGGGTTCTTTCCACATTCCAGGACCATCAGGACGGGTACATTTTAATCTCTGAATTGTAGCCGCATTTCTGAATTGTAGTAAATAATAACAATTACACCTACGGGAGTGTTTCGATAATCAAATCGAAAATAAGATGTACGTTGTTTTCGAATTTGTCCGTTCGATGAACATCAACACACAAACAACACAACACGAGACCAATGAACATTGTATAGACTCAATTACATCAGAGCAAAAACACACAAGGATGGAACAGATTAACTATACGTTGATTGTCTGAACAAAAGTAGTGCACTCCCGGCGCAACAGACGGCGTCAGATGCTACACGTTGTGTGTGGGGTGGGCTCTCATTGCGTTATTGGTATCGACTACTGACCTCCTAGGTATTGACACGGTAATGACTAAATAATGACCCGAAGGTGCGATGCGCGGTTATTGATGGGCATCATACAACTGTTGCAACTTGGAACGAGTGCAGGTGGGTAGACATGCAGGAATAGGCAGACAGCTAGGTTGCAGGAATATCCATAGTAAACATTTCAGTTGACCTTCTGTATGTCAATATCAATGCGAATCACTAGGTATCATTGGTCATCAATTGTATGTATGTCAAATTGATATCAGTTGTTATGCAATATGACCATCATTTGGGTGCAATGGTCCGTCCCTACCAGACAGTACCAATACTTGGTATCTGATCAGACTAGCTGTCATCTACTGATATCACTTCAGATCAGATCAGTTTATCAGGGTATGTAAGTAGGAAGGCAGACAGGTAGGCACTAGGTAGGCGGGTAGGCACTAGGTAGACAGGTAGCAGGTAGCCTGGTAGGCAGGTAGGCAGGGGGAGTAGGCACTGAGCAGTTGACTGGACGCCTCGCACCATCAGACAACGCGTCCAGCCAAGCAAGGCTGGTTCAACTCATCAGGTTATTGACTCATTCACAAGAATCTCGTGAATTGTGTTTTTATTCTCCTGTTATAACAACTAGGCCCAACTACAGAACAAACTGTGCATTACAAGTCAATGAGAGATACCAACCAACCACCATTGTCCGAGTTATTTCACACGATGTGATGTGAACGTTCTTTTCCTAGTCTCGATTATATTGATTGCATTTTAGTTTACTCACAATGAAGCCTGTGGTAACTGGTGATTGTGAACTGGAACTAATATCATTTAACAAGTTTCACATCAACAAACACAATGCAATTTATTAATTGTTACCAGAAAATTAAATGGCCAACAAAATTGAGTGACGTAGACCCAAACATACAAGTGACATTGCGTAAACTTCGAAAAATGTAATTAAAATATTGGGATAGTAGTGGACTTGATTGACGACCAACGAAATATTTTTACGATTGCAAAATATAGTAAAGAAGGGGAAAATCCAGTGGTCGCGATATTTTAAATTCAATTAGATTCTGTTACATTTGTGGTGATTGATGCCTATGTCACGACACTGCAATTTTCACATTAAACGTGAAATATTGCCAGGTGTTGCATAACATTGCAGTTTTGTTTCATGTCCAGCAGATAGTTGATCGAGCGTCGTTGGTGTTCCTCAGGTCCCCACCCAAAGCTCTGCCCTGTACTGCAACGGACGGACGGAAGGACAGATGGAGACGACACCTCATTAGCATAGGCTCTCTCTCCAAGTTGAGATGCAATAGCACAACGTGGATATCGGCCCGCTCTCCAGGACGCCACGTGTGCAGACGATAACAGAGAATTAATAGTAAAATAATCGCGTGATCTTGAAGCTCACAGACACCTACGCCGCGTGGTGATCGGGACCCCAGGGCCTCTGGGCGCAGGTGTCTTGGTTGGAGCTAGCTTCACACAGCTGCCGACATATCACATACGCAAGTACGCACAACGGCCGACCGAAACATTCCAAGACATTCTAGGGAAATCCCTTGCTGTAATGTAGTGTTTCTAGTCTAGTCAGTTTTATGTAATATATTGACATATTCAACTTTTTTATTCAATTTTATACTTTTATCTGCAATATGTATTTTTTTTTATCTCAAGATAATACTTGATCGCAATTTTAAATTAATTTTGTTTGATAACTGTTACTATTTCACCCCTTTCCACACCCTTAACCTGACGACTTTTTTCATGGCACCTCTTGGCAATTTAAATAAAGTTTATTGTATTGAGCAATAAATTCAAAATTCACTCCTCTATCACAAAACCCATTGTTATTTTATTTTACTTTAGCTAATCAATGCTCAATCACAATCAGTGCTTACTAGAGCTTACTGTAACAAGACCTCAGATTCATGACACGAGTTTTTTGTTGACATTTCCCTTGAACAAGAATGATACAAAATGCTTTTGGTGACCTTCGGGATAAAGAGGCAGGGGCCAGCATTTTAGAGGTAATATTTCCCCTACCCGGCACCTCCACCAAGCACCAAGCATTTCAAGGTAGGTATACTATAACATGTTATTTGAATGTTCTTCTATGACAACCTAGTATGTTGATAAAGTAGCTTCGCTCCCAATTTTGTGTACTCTCGTATACCCGTTCTTATTGCAACAGTATTACAGTGTTTCAGTTGGGTTTTTAAGGGATAAGTGAAACTGGGCATGGCAATATAGTGGGACTGGGCATAGCGTCCGTGAGACTGGGCATGGCGTCCGTGAGACTGGGCATGGCGTCCGTGAGACTGGGCATGGCGTCCGTGAGACTGGGCATGGCGTCCGTGAGACTGGGCATAGCGTCCGTGAGACTGGGCATAGCGTCCGTGAGACGGGGCATAGCGTCCGTGAGACTGGGCATAGCGTCCGTGAGACTGGGCATAGCGTCCATGAGACTGGGCATGGCGTCCGTGAGACTGGGCATGGCGTACAGGAGGCTCGGCATGGCGTCCATGAGACTGGGCATAGCGTCCAGGCCGGCTCGGCGTCTGCACTTTGATTGATCGCAGGAGTCAACTAGCTGTAAACGCGAGTCCATACTAATGCAAACTCTCAGACATTCGGCGTTTCAACGCCAACTATTTATTTGAACTAGTACGTATGAATGTACGTCCACCAATCCACGTACGCGGAGAAATAATTACGCCGTTGAGAAGTTCTCCTATTCCCATCCCTCGGGCACTACATAAATATTATCATCTAGTTATAGCCCAGTAATAAAATAGCAATCATGGTTTCTTTATGTAAATATTTGTGCGGTAGATTAGCGCAACAATGATCACTGCATATGTAATGTGTTGGCGGAAGTTGTCAGTTAGGTGGAGAAAATAAAGGCAGTTAAAATTATTATTATAAGACCGGAGTAATTGTTTACGCATTTCACAAACATTAACATTGCCATGGAGCAATGCATTCAGAGAATAAAAACTAATTGTGGAATACATTGAGGGCTGACCAACTCGGTAAGAGGCTGGTGTAGGCATAGTTCTGCTAGATGTTGTGCAACACTACACTACTAACAGCTCAGTGCTGTAAGAAGAAGCGAAGCCTATAGAATACTATGTCTTATACAGCGTCTCTCTCCAACGTTACATTTGCTGGAGGTACCGAGTGTATAGAGACCACGAGGCCCTTAGGGTCGTGGTTGAAGGACTAAGTCAACAAAGAACTATAAGATAGGGTACTGTACATTCGAGAAGTCACGGAAATCGATACTCGCCATAGGCCATCCTGACTGAAAAGAGGTTTTCCGAGGTTTTCTCCGGTCGTTAATGCGAATGCAAGAGGTTTAGTCCTCATCAACGGTCCTAGAATATTTCCTTCACAATGTCCAAACTCCATGCATTACATCCATAACAGGTCTTCCACGAGATATCAATATAACGTGTGTTTGACTGTTTAGCACTTTTTTCTCATTTCACAATGTAGATGCATTTGCTACATTCGTGCATGATAAAAATGTAACAAACAACTAAAGTGTAGGCCCACGATTGTAAAATGTGTTGATTTGCACTTTTCGGTCGACGCCGGAGAGAGAAAATACGTTGAGCAGTAGTTTGTCGCGACGATTGTTTTGACAGTAGTATTGTCCACCCCTGTTATGGTTAAAATCATGTTTTGAGCGCGAGCCGGAAGAGGTGGGTGAACAATGATGCGGTCCACGTTAGTTTACGATCAGATGGGATCGGACACACACCGGACTCGTCGCCGATAGGGTTAATCTGACACCTGGAATGAATTGTGTGTGTGTGTGTTTTATTTTTAGTACCGGCCAGATAATATACATTTATATGGACTATCATTTCTAGATATGCTTGACACCTACGTCCTTTTGTATAAATGTGCGATAACAATTAGTTCTGGGTCTAATTATAAATTCAAATTATATGTGTACAATCGCGTGCATGAAAACACGCCACAGGAAACCTTATTTAAAAATAATTTCTTGATGCTAAAAATAACGGTCAACATGGGCAGCCTAGCTTGATGGGGGCGTATGAAAACAATGTACAGTACTTTTATTTGGGAGATTTCAGAAGGAATAAATATAATTATATTAAAAACTTAAATTAAGAAATCTCTCGTATTACACGAATGAACAGATGAATGAACGAACGAATCGCGTTTTGTAGCGATAACCTGAGATATCCACTCGTAAGCTAATTTTTCCAGAAACAACGGAAGATATCATACATGTAACTATCCAACTCTGTGCAACATTTTACATTTTACAGTTTACTTGAATATCGGTGCAAGAATACTGATGATATTCTTATGTAAGATATCCTGCTACACAATTATTTAATAAGCTTCTTGCTCTAGTAGATTTTCACGTACCACCCAGATCAACACAAAACCTGCAAACTTTTCATCTGCCATGAAGCAGACTAGACATTTTGACTAATACGCCAACATACTTACTACCAATTAGAAGTCATCAATCCAGATCTCAACATAAGTCTTAATGTTTAATGTTTAAAAAAAGTTTTCACTAAAAGTTATTGACGACATCGTATAAAATTGTAATCGCCATAGTTTTCTATTTGTACTTTGTATAGTATTATGTTCTTTATAGTGCACCTTAAAATTTATATGTTTTTTTTTTTAATATCATATATTTTTGTGTTAGGTATTTAATTAACTGTAATGTAATGGCTGCATCACCCTCGTAGAGCCTGCATGGTGTGGTTGGTGGCACTCGCTCACAAACAATGTCTAGTTTTACCTGCCATAGCTATACACCATAACGCATTATGCGTGTATTACCATGCCCAACTCTGACAAGCTAATTTCTTAGTATTAATTAAAATTCGTATTTATAAATGGTGTTAGAAAGCATGTTATGCACCCCTCGCGATTAGAATATCACACGGCAAGTTACACGGACTCATAACCATTAATTTGTCAAAAATACGCCATCAATTAGTGTAGGTTACAGTCGGCTGGCCATGTGGTCGGGGCCCGGGATCCGGCGATCTCATTGGCCAGGGAGGTTCGCGCTCGCAACCGTTACCAAGTTTAGCGAGGGCAGTTTCAGTTCAACTAAACAATAGTAGTAATTAATTACCTAACTAGTAACTATTGTTATCAGCCATCTTAGGAGTGGTAGTTTTGCATCATTATTAATCACCACGTCTTTATTATTCAACACTACGACGCGACGAAACATCCCGTCAATGTTATAATTTCACTTTAGTTATTAATTATAAAAACTCTAAAGTGGCAGGAATATTCTACGTCAAAATAGGTTTGCCAAAATATTTTTTAAAAAAAGTGAAATCTCCTTAATTTACCCGATTTTCGTGAACTTCGGAAATTTATTACGTGGAGCAAGAACATTTCTTTTAGTATAGTTTGGGTGGAAGCCTTCGGAAACACAGCCTTAGCAACAAATTTAATACAGTATTTTGGAACACGTGTTTTAGAGCCTATAGAACATTCAACGCTATTTGGTTGTCATCTGTATAGCGTCGCGTCTCGCTATTTGGTCACAAATCAATTCCAAATCAATTTTCCACAACTTCTTAATGGGAATAAATATAAATGGAGAAACGATTTGAAGTTGCGAACCGAAGAATAGAGATTTCAACAAAAAGCGATATTATATTCAAAATACAATATTAATAATATTTAAAAACGTGAAATGAAACATTTTGACAGCGAACCACAAATTAAGTCTTGAACATTTGTATGCATGGCCTACACGTGGAATTCAACTTTCGAAGATGAGCCAAGCTTTTCATTCTTTCTCCCTAGTTTCGCTTTGAAAAGAAGTAAGATCGTTTGGCCTGTTGACGAGCGCCAAGCCAACGATTTGTGTGGTAAAAAGGTAAAATTTTTAAACTCGAAATCATAAAAAATGGCTTGGCCATTGAATTTGGTTCATGGCTAAGCAATTTTTTATGATTTCGAATGAAAAAAAATGGCTTGGCCATTGAATTTGGTTCATGGCCAAGCATTTTTTTATGATTTCGAATTAAAAATTTTTACTTTTTACCACAAAAATCGTTGGGTTGGCGCTCGTCAACAGGCGAAATGATCTTACTTCTTTTCAAAGCGAAACTAGGGAAAAATGATGAAAAACTTGGCTCAACTTCTATATTATATCACACCATTCACAGCCGAAGATTTTTGAATGAGAGCTTGGCTGCCGTTTTTACAAATTTTTGTATCTGTGGGTAATTCCTACTGGTTTTCCTACATACAGTACCCTCTGTACAGTGTACACCTCCACCCACCGCGGTACATGCAGTACCCTCTGTACAGTGTACACCTCCACCCACCGCGGTTGCACGGTACAACCATTAGCCGTGCGAGATTCATTATCAAAACAAGGTGTAATCACACGATTGGTTCGCCCGCGTAAACAGCCACTCCCGTGAGGCCAGTCTATTCCCGGACAAATATTGATTGAAATAATAATCTAGCCCACTCATGTGCAATTGCATTCCAGTAATTTCCACACCCGACGGCGCATTACTGATTACTGATTAGTGATTACACGAGCGCCAGCTCGCACTGTGCATGCCAATTTACTGGACGCCTACTGGTTTAATTGTAATTGCCCGACCATTATCTCCAACCAATCCCATTTAGTGCATCATATCGGTCAATTAATTTGAAATGAATCACCATTTTGATTTCGTAAGATTGAACGAATAACCAAAGCGTTGTTCGTACTGGTTCGTACCCGTTGCCTCGGTATAGTTTGCAAATCGACGGATCCTGCAGGAACCAGACCTGCAGTAACCTGGAACATGCAGGAACTAGGAACATACAGGAACCTGGAACATGAAGGAACCAGGAACCTACAGGAAGAACGATATATCAATAATGTCCGGATCAAATCACAAAATAAATTTTAATTTAAACCAGTAATATTCCAAGGATAGTTGTCTAGATTTGTGTTTGCTCGAGCTTTTCATTTGTTGGAACCGACCCTTATTTTATACAAACAATTATATGTAACCACTATTTACGAAACACGTTTGGAATAATGATTATTATGATGGAATATCGCTAAATTTAATATAACATGCCACTAAGTCCTTTCTCAGCTGTCTCGACCCATCTAGCATGGACCCGGCACCTCCACCAAAACTCTTAAATTCATTTGTAACTACTAGGCCTATACAACGCGCCAGTTGTCCGTCGCTTACCCGGCACCTCCACCAAAATACCGTTTCAACAGTTTTAAATGAATGAACAGTCTGAACGACGCGTGATTACTATTTAATTGTTCGGTGATATGATTAAAAAATAATTCAGACCTGGCCATTATCTAACATCCTAGAAAATGTAACCACTGTTTTGATTTGGTTTCGTGCTTCGAAAGTTCCGTTTTCTTCAGTTAATATTTCAATATATATGTAAATATTTGATGATGTTAGATCCCTGCTAGTTAATTATGATGGAGTAGTTCGAGTATTGGCTGGTCGCCAGAGCTCGGCCCGTGCATCGAACTTATAATGCATTTGCTGCGTGATGTGATGGGCTAACATGAGGCGAGGATGCGCTCTAAATGAAGACACTATTGATCACGAGTCACAAGTAAGAAAGACAAACATCAGACTGGTGTCACGTGCTCTAGGTAGAAACCACAGTGGTCTGAGGTGAGGTGGCTCGCGTGCGGTCATCACACGCACGTGCGTATACCACAACACGCACCCAGAGACGGGGGATGAAACCCACACTCACACCGCCCTGATCACCACTGTTAACCGCTTTATTGATGTAATATATCAAAAGTAATTGAATTTGTAAAAGATTAGTCTATTTGCTTGCATGCGCTCTCTAATGAGATTTACTTAAAAACTAAGAAATCAATATCGATCACGATGTGGCACAAACTAACATAATGCTCTCATGAAATAAACGATTATTGTTGTAATTAAAATTATAAAAGTGGCTTTCGAGATAATAGTCACCTGTAAGTGTTGTAAACGGTTATGTTTCTTGTACTCGCACTTGCTTCTAGTTTAAATCTTATTAATGTTTCATATTTTGTGTGATGTTTGACTTTGGATGTTCAATATTGTAAACTGGTAACATCATTACAATAGAGAAAGTCCACGCGTGCGATGGACTCAGAGAGTTTTTTGTGATGCAATCATCTACCTTAGGTTCCGACATGCGTGGTTTGTCTCATGACGTCACAGGTTGCTGTTCTTCAGCCGTCTGGGATCGAGGGGAACAACTTACCTGGAATCAAGAAAATAATTATTAGAACAATATCAAGAACAACACGTTAGCAAATACCTTCAGAATGTGAATTTCAAGGAAATATTACATTTTTATATTGCAAAAAAGGTAATTAAGTATTAATTATGTGACTCGTGATTTAATAAGAGCATATTATTTTACAAAACATAAACGGTGGATATGGATATTAAAACTTGTAAAAATATTAACCACATTACACCAATAGTTCTTCAAATATTACAATATTATGTTGTTAGAGAGCCGAATACATCTATACCCGTATAGACTGAGGTGTATAGGTCAAGGTCTAGTACATTTCAATTGAAGATTCTCACATTATAATTTTCTCCAAATTATTTTCTATTGTCAGGATTTGCATTGAATGGCATTTTGTGGGATATAACATATTAACATTCTTCTGGACCGGCACCTCCACCATCTCCCCCAAAATATGTTTTCGTTACTAGAAAATCGGTACCTTTTTAAATCTCATCTGACCCCAAATACCCGACCCGACCCGAAATTTCGGATACCCGCACACCACTAATTCCCCAAAACGTCACTATCTGTATTATCTTAAACAATTTATCCTTAAAAGTAATAATAGTACTTTTTGTTCGCACAGACAGACAGACAGACAGACAGACAGACAGACAGACAGACAGACAGACAGACAGACAGACAGACAGACAGACAGACAGACAGACAGACAGACAGACAGATAGACAGACAGACAGACAGACAGAGGCTCGGCGTCATAAGTGAGAACGCTCGTTTGAGCCGCAGCCAACACTAATAGAAACTCGAGGGGGTATCTCACTCATAACTCACCAGTCAGAATGAGATGTTTTAATAAGCGGTCATAAACACCGGTGGTAGCGGCGTATGCGGTGTGTCGCTCAAAGCAAATAATCACACAGCGCATGTTATGAAAATATATCATCCCTTCCTCCCGTGCGTACACACAACAAACACAACGCGGAGCGGAGCGGGTAGTAGTAGTTGTAGCGAGGCTTTCATGTGTTGCGACTCGGAGGGTCCTACACTGTCTCGCGTTCGAGCTCCAGCACTTTGCCAGCAAGAGTCTGTGTGCCAGCTTCAAAACTGCACTGTAGGCAATACTTTCGTAGGTTTGAAAATAACAAGAAACATAGCCGAACTATATCCAAGTTCCATACACTGCTTCACACACACATAGGCCTACCAAAACAAACTATTGGCTGTCAAATTATTTTAAATGAGGCATTGGTTTAAAAGGAAAATAGTTATTTTACATATTGTTGAAAGAAAAATAAGCAAAGGACATCGGCAAATGATATTGAGATAAGATATCTCCCTTACTTGGTGTAACAACCCCAGGGCTGACATTCTAGTTTCTACACAAAACAAGTTTTCAACCATGCCAATATTTATTACATTTGTAAGCTAAACATTCGCATTAATTGCCAATTAAACTGGTCACATTTGGCTTACCAATATTTCTTGCTTGAGACTAGTGGCATCGAATTCCAATACAAACTTGTTTAACGTTCAATATATTTTAAATATGTGATGATTAAGTAAACAAATACATAATAAATTAAACGAATATTCAAATGCTAATATTTGATTATGATGAACGCCACGTTATTTCCGTGAGACGAGGGTGTTCCAGAGGGGGCTAAACGTCGCCCCTAACTAACGTATCAAGAAATGAGTAGTTGGATAAATAATGCCCGGTATCTCCTCAATGGACACATTTAGCCTCGTGCGTGCGTAGTGAGCATTACCATCAGAGAAGAACCAACTCTATTTAGGCTGCGCTTCCTCTAGTTCGCCTCAACGTCTTTATAAAGCAGCGTAATGAGTCGGTCGGTTCAGCCTAATCACCGGCTCGAGCAATAAATAAGTGCACTGTTTGAGTTACTTCTGATTAGCTTAAGATGTTTGTAAATACTGAGTGTCACGAGGCTCGCTTCATGTTGCAGTGCTAGGGGTGCAAGTGCAGTGTTATGTACACAGCTAGGGTGCATGGCAGGGCGAGGCTGCACCCCCCATGCAACCAACAAGAATACAAACAAGGTAGATATCGGTATTAAATTCATCATACGAGCTCACACTCATGATTTCGTATGATAATGAAGTACTCGGAAGTCATTTCCAGTACCAACTTTCCTATATGGTTGTGTTCTGTGAAGAAAAGGGAAGTTTTGCGAAGAACGAAATGTATTCGATCAATCTAACCCCAACAAACTGAACCCCGTTAACTCAGAGCTTTGACCTCGTTCACAGTGACGAACACTTTGGATGCAAAGAAGTTAGAGCCAAACAGGTGTTTCAGTTGAGACTTTTTTTCTTTTTATCGAGATTATTTAATTTAATATATTTAATTTAAGCCATAGCAGTTTTAACTACTGAAACCTTGCTAAACTCAAAATGTTGGACATGTAACGTAGCTTCTTTTCTCACTAGGCCCCTAGTTGTGTTGTGTACTTTTAACAGGAAGATGGGTAATGGATTAAAATTTGATTTTCTTTGCAAACTACAATAACGTAACGCAAAAGTAAGTAGTGGAAATCCGTATCTTTGGCAACATATTTATAAAACTAGACTTTGTGTTTGGAAACGGGATTCGTGATCGAACGAAAAACTATTAGTAGGGTATGTTGTTATAGCTCGTCAGCTATTTGACTCAAAATACTGTGATGTTAATTGAGTTTTCACTGCTTGTAAGTACAAGTCAAATGAGGAACTGAAAGCCCAAGAAACCACGAGAGTCACGTTGAACGTCAGCATTTTGGGTCACATTCATTCGTTTTGTTATCAACGTTCTTGTTATAGTCTTGTTTGGATTTTTCTTCTTCCTTTTCTTATTTCTTGTCTGTTTCTTGTTTAGAAAACTAGAATCGTTTTGTGTTATTCAAAAACGTGTTTTCTGTATTAATATTTGTTCCGTAATATCGTGTGATGTGTGAACATGTTTTGCATGAGCTAAGCTGGCTAGAACGCTTTGCTCCTTCCCTAGACAAGAAGAGACTTGGTCAATGTTGTGACTAGTGCCAGATCGCTTCCTAAACAAAGATGGGCTAGGGGTTTTCATATGGTTGCATAAAACATAAGTAAACTTAAAACCTCGGATGAGTCAATTGTCCAGACTCACATCATCGGTTACATGCGAACAAATCGCAATCCTAGAAAACATTTGATGAAGAAATAAGCTTTTAGTCAGAGTTTCCCAACAAAAACAGAATTGTCATTTTATGAGGTGGATACTGGTAGTTGTTTGTAGCCGTGTCAAGTGTCCGCGCGGCATCCATCTTGACTCTGGGCTAGGCGGGGCAGGGAGACAGCGCCTGATTGACGAATCTATTGAGCCCTAGGGTTTTTCAACGGCGTATGTGTACAGTGTACAGCGTACAAGGATTTATAGCGAGCCGATCGTTACTGACGGATCGTGAACAACACAGAGATGCAGGCGCTCATAATGAGTGGGCGTTTGCCCGGCTAGACGCGACGACACTGACAACACGCGTCCATAAATCCAAACCGACCAGCGAAAGAGAAACAAATCAAATAGCAACTTCCAATTACCTGAATTTTGTATCCTCATGAAAAAGAGAGGTGGTCGAGTGAGCATGCAAGCTTGTTGAAGGAAATCCCTTCTGACAGCCCTTGTTTTGGTCGCGGAGACAACACTGCAGTATATCAAGTCCGCCAGCCGGGGCCCAGGCAAAATTGACACTATTATAATAGTCTACGTATAAATAGGCGCCAAGGTAGTTGTATTGTTTTAACAATCAGTGCCAAATTTTGAATCTAGAGTGAATAAAAGGAGCAAGAGAGAGAGAAGCTTATAATAATGGAAAGTGTTAAATGAGGTGTGCCGAGGAGAAAGAGGCTTTAATAAAGACGCCTTGCTCCAGTTCGTCTAGGCCCGGTGGTCCGGACGCTAGGTGGCAGGCAGGTTAAACAAACCGGGAGAAATAACAACGGAATTAATATTCGTTTGAAGATCGTCATTACGGATCTCAAAGGAAACGAGCAAAGATGGGGCCAAGTCGGACATTTTTGTTGTGTTGTGTTGTCATCCATGCACAAGACAGTGTCGTCATGCCAACAGTCTCGCCAACTGTCATAATCTTTCATATATTGTTCTTACTAATAAACAGAACAGCACACAACTGTTCGTCGGAGACAAAGATATTCAAAGCAACAGACAGATTTATCTGTGATGACAAATGTAGCCTACTAGCAACATAAAACAGGCACCTGTGAGATTCTTCTAGAGACACGATCTTGCCTTTCCCTCATTTATTATTTATAGTAGACTATTCCCCACTCTTCTAGTGATATCTATATAAATTAATCTGCAGATCACGTGATAAGTAAATGTGCTCAAGAGACAAGAGAAAACTGTACAGATTGTTGCAAACTCTTCACAAAATAAATAACGCATTTTCTCCTTTCGTTTCTTGGTTATGCCTTCTAATATAATTAAATGGATTGCCTCGATGATAAAAGTCTATAGGGGAGAGGAATTGGTAAAATCAAATGCAAAATCAAATCAAGGGAGTTATGTTGAACAATCTTTCCCTCCCTGATCTGAATGCTGGTCCCTCTAATCAGGCGCACGTCATAATCTCACCCTCCATTAGGCCCGTCTGCCAGGCGAGCGGAAATGTAAACATCATTCAAGAAGCAAAAGAAGAAATTATATTAGGCTCGGTTACCTTTTAATATAAAAGTGCTTGGAGATGCGGGACAAACGGGTGGAAATAGACCCGAGGTGGATCGATGCCAGGAATGCATTGGAGACGTCGTCTTCAGGGCCGATCAAGGTTAATGACGAGAACAAAGTACGAGTCGAATCAATCAAGTCAGAACTTAGAATTATCTAAGAAGATATTAACTGCGTATTAATTGTATCGTTTCGGAATAAAAGATTCCAGTTTATGTTTTAAACCATCGTAATTTGTTACACAGTACAACAAGTTGATTGTGGTTGCGGGGATATTTTAATTACCTTTGATTTACCAAATAAATCCTATACCTCTTCAAAGTTGTTGGCGTCAACAACCACTGCCTCCTAGATGCTACTCGTTGACCCACAAGTAGCATCTAGAAGGCAGTGGTATCGTCACTGTTTAGTTTTTATCACAGTATAATCATGTTCAGAAAAAACTGTGTGCTTATTTTTTGGTTTCGATTTCAGCAAACCTAGAGAGTCGAGGGAAACTTTTAAAATGAGATAAGCCACTTTTGTGTTTTACAATACGTCCACAATCTGGTAAACAATACATTATGTTTCTTGTACAGCCGTACAGCGAAGCCCAAGTGTGATGTTTAGGTACAGTAAACCAACAATAAGGCGGTGGAGTGACGAGTGTCTGTAAGTCCTCCGCGGGGAGCTAGGCGACGACTCTGATTGGCCGAGCCCAGGATGACCGCTTACAGACGGTTACCAGAGGTAATTGCAAGCGGACGGACGCGCGGCCGTTATGGTTGATTGCTCGGCTAGTGTTTCATCTCGACATTATGTCGATGGTTATTCCTCGAGGGTCGTTCTCACGGCGATCTCACCAACCGCAATCTGCTGGAATGGACGTCGCGACGCCTGGCAAACCTCCCTCGGGAGACGGCGTCGTTCATGCGAGGGAGGACGCTTTCATAACCGGCCCGGCGGGAGCGGCTGCATGCGATGTTGTCGCCGTTATGGCGAATATTACTGGTCGGAGATCGAGCGAGCCATGTTCATGTTGTCACGTCTCTGTCACCAGACCCGTGCGACGGTCACTTCACGTGTTCACCTTCATGCACGTATACAGGCGAGGGACAGGGACAGAAATCCACTGCTTCTTTCATACATGGGATCAGAATGTTATCTCAAACGATTGTTGATCGATTTACTTAAAAACGATTCTGTGATCAATAATGTGGTGGGAATATCTTGAAATTTTTCAACATTACATATTTTAATGAAAGAACTTTAGACGGCCCATTAATCGATTATCAATCGATATCTCTAAACAAATTGTAGGACCTACGTTATTTTCGATTCGATTTCGATTCCAAACTTGATATTATTTTGTAAATGACATTAAATATGTTTTTGAAGTGTGCATGTAGCTTCTAAATATCATTTATATTGCAATGTGAACACCGTTGGTTCACCCTCAAGGAGGAAGCAATGTTTTTAAAAGTAACAATAAGTTATAAGTTGTAAGTTAGTAGATGCTCCATTATAATATTTAAAACACTTTTAGTTGGAACAATCTCTATTTATTATAATAATTACAAGTCGAATGACTTAACTATTATTAAGCTGAAGAGGAATAAGTTTATAAGTCATTTCCGAACGTTGTAATTTTATATCAATACAATAGAGTTGTTCAACATAAAAGTCGTATTTAAATAAACATTAAGTTATACACGGATATGATTGATTTATGACATCCAAAATAGATGCATGCACTTTGAATTTGAATTCATTTTCTCATAGTATTCTGAGAAATCTAAAAGTCAAGCAAAATAAAGTGGTAGGTATAGGTATGTATGAAAATTCCGTTAAGTTAATCATCAATCGAACTGATCGATCAAATATTCTAATTGCAATGCCTATTGATATAGACAGCAAACATACAAATTTATCTAAAACAAAATAATAATTAGTTATACTTAAGGTCCTCGTGCAGAAAACAATTAAAATAGGTCACCTCACATTTGTGCTATACGACGTACAGTACAATATAATATTTAATGCGCCCCTCCTTCAACTTAGGCGTTGACTGCGCAATATAACTTGATCCTCGCTTCAGGTCACATCCTCTGAAAGCATTTCCAACTTTTATGAAAAATGTATCTTCAGTAGGCCTATCATGCACAACCGATCAAATACGCCGTGGCTCGCATCAGAGGCGTCAATGTGCTGTGCTCTTGAATTTCATATTTACTAAGTAAACACTAAGAGTGGGGATCGCTTACCACCCTCTCCCCTTCCATCCAGTAGCAACCAACCGAAAAACATATGTTGTAAATACTCGTGAAAGAGTTCGCAGGAAATAACTAAATCGATCCTGTTTACAACCAACGCTGACTTGGATGATAAATACAAGAACTGATCGGTCTCCGTTAATTCACTTGTAATGTATTAATTTTTACTTCTCTCCCTGCAGCTCTATATATTTGCTATGGTACGTCTGGGAGATTTCCTCCCCTATCACCCCTCCCCCAAAACTTTCTTCCCTCGTCTAAAATCCAATTTCTCACCTCTAAAGAGCTCATAACTCGTTTCCCCGATCTGTTATTTATCGAGTAACAAGACACGACTGTTTGCCCACGCCTCCCCATCAGCATCAGCATATCTATCGCCGCTCGCTCGCTCGCTAGGCAAACTTTTCGCCGCATATGCGCGTAAAAAATATGAGAAGAGATGAAACCTGAGTTATGCCCAAGTGAGATAGGGTGAAGTTAAAAACTCTGTATATTTACACGCCCCCTCGACGCCCTCGCTCGACGCCTTCCAATAGACGCCTCAAGTGCACCAAACTTGACATATGAACTAAAAATATATTAAGAAAAATGGGACGTCTTGTCTGGAAGGAAAATTTGCTTTTTAAAATACAGAAGTACAATCGTGGTGATGATATGTGAAACTCCTGGCTGTCAGGGGTGGCCTGCCAACAAGTGTCTGCCGTCTGCCCCTTCATCTGCACTAGACAAGCCAGTGCATACTAGAAACACTTGCTGGGCTTGGATATTATTAAAAAGAGAAACATAACAATACTTAACAATTCTAGGCAAGAGTAGATCGTTCAGATATTATGTTTGATTTTATATTTGTTGGTGTTTTGTGTAAGTTGTTCTAAGCTATTTATAGCTATCTCGAGGTAAGACCATATTTGTTTTATCTATCGTTAATCTAAATTATTTTGATTTTGTTTTTATTGTTTTATGTGTTTCATTGTGAAAATGAATCTCAAACATTTGTTTGTGTTTATGGGCTTGTGTGATGTTTTAATAATGAATGGACATAATCAAATGTAAAAACAAACTAACTTATTATTTTCACTGAATAATGTATTTCTATCACAAACAAACGTGTTCGCCTATTGACATCACTCGAATTCGATCATCGTCCTCCTACACTTGCACTTTACATTGAGTGTACTAGCGCCTGCTTGAAGACTGCTCCAGATACAAGTGCATCATGTTGCCCTCATCACGAGGAAGCAACGAATACTTCACCTTATTGGCCCTGAATTGACTTAGATGGAACTAGTGTTCAGCATAAAAACCACCTCGTTCCATACAATTTCTAAGAATTTGGCAATGGCATCGCACATTTCTTTCGTATTTTGGCAAATCAACCTCTTTTTCCTGCCAGAACAAAACATTCACACATCTGCCGCTCTGCGGTGTCTAAATAAATAGGGGAATTGAGAATAATGGTCTAGGGCGCATTGTCTTTGAGAATTATTTGCATTAGTGAGGAGGAGATTTATTTCTATGAATGCTCTTTGCATTGGTTGGTTTTGTGCCTGCAGTTTGGAATACCAGATCAGGCCAGGCTTCTTCGCCTGCAGGCTGCATGCGTTACTCACTGCCACATTTACATTCAGCACTATATACTTGCACAAACGGCAATATAGTAATTTCAATGAAAGTTCATAGTTCAATTTTATAAAATCATTATAGAATTAACTGTTATTTTATAATCCGGGCTTGTTTTTATGAAGAAAATATGTGTTACCAGCAACAGAATACAAACAAAAACAGAAAATGTTGTTGTTGTTTTGTTGTTTTGTTGTTGTTGTTGTTGTTGTTGTTGTTGTTGTTGTTGTTGTTTCGACGCCATTATGTAAGGTATAATTTAACGTTATATGCTTACTAACATTGGGGATGGACTATAATAAGTGGAGGTTCCGGTATGTGTCATGACAGGGGTGGTGATTCGAATGACAATATGCAATAATTGGACGGTACTTGATCCACATCTTCACTTTTATATCTCCATCTCGGCTCTCGCATCTCAACTTTTCAGTTATTCGATAAGTTAGACAAGTCTATGTTAAATAATCATTAACTATAAAGACTATACAAATAATCTTCTGTTTTGATTGTAAATGTAAACAAATAATGTCCCACGCAATTACTGCGTTCATTTGTCGCGGTCTGATAATCTACAACGTCTCTATAGCTTTAGATAGAGCTACACTATATAGTCAATAGGATGTTGAGTCTGATACCTGAACAATAAAGATTACCCGTTAGATACAAACTGCCGAGGAATACTGTACACCTGGGTGTATAGGAGTCTCGTGTTGAAGCCTATGTTTTACAAATGAATCTTTGTCACCGTCGTAACAGATGGACGAATAACACAACTTGAATGTATTAATGATTATGAATACCTGAAAATAATATAAGACGAAATGTTGGTACATCATTTAGTCCGTACAAGGCGGTCTTTTGGATGATGACGTAAACAAAACCTTGAACCTTAATTTAATGATATTCGTTTTCTGCCTAAATCTCGAAGATTTCTTCATCGCTGAGATCGATGCCTTCTGTCAAAATATGTACTAAACTGAACGCTATGCAAAGTTGTATGAATAGTTAACCTCCCACTGATGATCTGTACCCGTCACCTGGGACAACGGAGGCTGCGACTCTGACACTCTGACACTGACACTGACAGGCCGCCTGACATAACGAACACTGTCGACCGACACCGGACATCATCTCACGGACATTTCATCAAGTGCGTCGCCGAATACATCAGTTTCATTACTTTGTACCTTGTCGATTCGCCAACATGAGTCTGAGGAGATAGTTTGGCCTGTGTGACATGTTGGGTTGGGCATATGTAGCGTCATGCTGGCATCGCAGCAAGTATAAGGTCGCCTGATATTAAATTATTATAGCGAAGCATTTACTTCTTGAAAGGAAATACATAGCACATTTAATCTAGAATATTTATATTATATTTGTCCTTTTTCACATTTATGTCGGGAAAACTATCTATTTTACACCGGCCGAATCACAATTTAACAACCCTATATTGATGATTGATAAATAAATTATAATCTTTGCAGCTTCCTGTAGATTTAAAAGAGATTGTGAAACTACGTATATTCCGTCAGTTGTAGCTATTATCATTTATAAATAATATTAATATGTTCAAGTAAACAAGTTTAGACGTAACTGGTTATACCGGAATATCAGTATCACACATATTATATTACACATTTATTGACTGTGAGATGGGACCAGTGATGATAGTATAATTAATGTGGTTGCAGTAAGTAAAGAAATTATATTCCCCGAGTAGGGTGGATCGAATGGCCGCGATGAATTCATTTGTACATCATGAATACAAGCGCGTGAGAGAGACAATGACAAATTTGAAGATGAGAATTACAAATTGTGTTCATTTAAGAAATTCTTGTGTAGTAAAAACCTCCAATCAATTTCATTTAGGGCCTGAACGTCATTGTAATGTGCTACATTCTACTCCAGCAATGTGTAGTTTTAACACTTCAGCAGGGAAGACATCTATCATAGAAACCGTGATTTATTTCCGCTGAAATAATCCAACACAATTTTGTCTAAATAATAACCCTAATTTGTGATGTGATAAATGCCCTTCCATTTCTTAATGAAAAGATGTCATGTTTTTGATTCATGCCACAGTTCGTGATTATAAATATCTTGAAAGTATTCCAAAGTTGTTAATTTAAATTATGACTTGGTGGGTGTTCTGTCATAGGTTTATAATGATGGTAACATATCGGCTGGCAGCGAACGCTTCCCACTTTGTCTCCGAGACGTAAGTTATGAATTGTGGGGGCTGACAAGCCTGACATGCACGCGACCGACTTCAATAATTAGCTGTTATGAGGAACTCAAACTGTTATGCTATCTTTACCGTTCATAACGCAGGTGGGTTCTCTCTACTAGCCTACTGAAAACATCTTCCATACCATAGAATAATAATATAGTGGTTAGCGCAGAAAACAACAATGCCTGGTTCAATTCAAGTCATGATCTATTTTTCAATGTTTCACATTTAAAACGAAAACAATGTGAAGGGTATAAAACTACGCACCAGAATATAATTTACGAAACAAGATAAAACAAAATAATAGTCAAATAGTTCATTGTAACATTATAATTTTATCCTTGGTATAGGATGATGAGATTGAGAATTGCCAACACGTGCTCAATAAATCGAGCCTTCTGTATTGCCATCCCTTGCCGCTTGCGGAGAGAAATGTATACAAGTTCTGGTGTTGGTTTGAAAAATAATTTGTATCCTATTATCATTATTGCAAAACAATGTATTTGATAAAAAAATATTATTTTAAAATGTGTATTGTCTATCAATCAACTTATTGGCATACGGTTATGCGAGAATGTGAATAGCCATCTCTTATCAGCATTAGCCAAGGTGTCAGGACTTCAAAGTACTTGTATTGAATTTGTAAGTGCGCATAATTTCGTATGGACACATTCGTAATGTCACATTATATAGTAATACACTTAATTGCTCTCCGGTTTGGCCCAATCCCAAAGTATTTCGAACGTGTAGTAGTTTTATGTTCCGACTTAACTCTGGCAGATGTCATCTGTCTCGCATTTGTATAATAACTGTGGAGACTGCCAAAAATACTTGAGGGAGACAAGACAAAACAACAGAGCTATCACGTTTAGGAGACAAGGAGGAAACTCACAAACAATCAAGTCGCCACGTATAATGAGCCGGCCGAATATAATGGCAACAAAGTGGTACAACATCCGAGCGAGTTGAGTCGTCTTGTTGTGCGCTCTTTAGCGTGGACGACGCTGGTCTAATCAGCCAGGACAGGACACACAAGAGGTGTTGCTCGAACTGGGTCTGGTCATGTTGCACGTCATATTGTGCAGGACGATCAAACCATATGGGTAGAATAAATTGTATACTATCTACGCCAGTTTGCAATTGAGAGGAGGACGCTGAATAGCGTCGACCACCTCGTTTGTACAGGCGCCTTACACAATGAAAGGTTAGGAGGAACAAAGAAAGTACACTACACACGAGGTGGTCGACGTTGTTCCAGTCGACGCTATTCAGGCGACCCATTGAGAGGATGATTTATAAATTAGTATTTTTTATTTATTTTTATAAAAGCTTACTCCAAAGATGAGTAATTGGATGAGCGTAGCGAAGATTCCATTTCACTACACTGGAGAAAAAAATCCAGAATGTTTTTTTTTTTTTCTTTCTTTCTTTTTTTTTGTATTTTTTTGTGTCTGTGAACACGATTCCGGCTAAACCAATACTCCAATTGCGATGAAATTTTATGGAGGTCTATGAAATCTCTGAACGAAGAACTGCACGGAGGGAAAAATCGATCAAAAAATTATTTCTCATAAAAATCGCAATTTTACGATTTTTTTCGATTTTTAAAAAAATTCTTCGACTTATAACATCTACATGCTTTATCCGATTGTAACGATTTTTCACAGAACCTTAATTTTATGAATTCATATATTCGTGTGAAATTTGAGCGCAATCGAAACATTATCTATTAAAAAATCGCAATTTTACGCTTTTTCGTTTAAAAAAAATTACGCTCATCAACAACGCGGCGGGACTTAAGCGTTTTCCTAGTAACAACAAAAATACATATATGAATGTATACACATCAACACGTATTTTAAGATACTGAAAAGTAGATATAAATCAGGCACATTTGACTTTATACCTACAGCAGCGGAAGCCATTAGCCACAAACTACTTGCCACTGTTACTTGATGCCTGACCAACTGAACTAACACGCAGCTGGAATCTACAGACTACAGAGTCGTAATAATCCAAATGTAAAGTATACAAATATTAGTCCTAAACACAATGTTCTAATTCGTAATGCGCGTTAAAAATTACACATGCCAGGTGGAGGGGGTGGAGGGGGGGGCTGGAACAAACCATTGCCCCAACAACATACATAGCAGACACAATTTGCGTAAAGGATTCGTTCCATGCAGCAGCATGTGAAGATAGACGGGTCCCTGGAATGAAAGAGGGAGGCGTTTACATAGTCGCTCATTGAAGCTCCGTCCAGTGGAAGATAGGAGTACTTTCATAGCTAATGTGCGGGTTAGCGAGGGGAAGGAAAGATTGCAAACTGATTAAAAAAACACGTACGAGTTTTACAGCAGAGAAAACCGGGCCGATTATAAACTGTTGAGTTTACAGACGCGCATTATAACATCCATGCCATGGGAAGGGAATATCTCGGTGGAAGATAAACAGCACAGGGGTGGCGCATGAAGTATATTCACACGTAGAAACACATATGAGGAAATGATTGGTAAATTAATTGTCTCTCAGTTGCTGGGCGATGTTTTTGGCCCGGTGTGTGCCAGCGCGACCCGTATTATTCAGGGGCTGTTAGATACACGTCACCGTTGCACCACCCTTCTCTTTCATAAAACGAACGTTTGTTTTCACTGTCCCACTCACTCCCATTATATTAGTTTTTTGACAATTTGTTTGTATAGACCTTGTTTGAGCATCACCCTTCAGCGAGCGAGAACCGTTCCATATGGCTACTTATGAAGTTGTATCAGATTCAAGAGTGGGAGGTTTCGAAATGATATACAAGATCAACACTGACAATACGGAACGGTCGCTTCCCATTCTGCTGGGGACAAATTATCCTTATTTATTATAATGGAGTGATCGTCGCATGGTGAAGCCAGGTGCATCATGTTTGTATCGCAACCAAGGCTTTGTGCATCATGTTCGCATAATATGCGATGTCCCGCGGAGGGATTTGACTCGCATTCATAACTGATTTATATGGTTGTGATCTGTGAGGAGATTAGCGATGTGACGCTTCTAATGGACCAGGCTGTCGTGAGTGGCTGCATGGCTGAAACTTGCAGCCGTTGAGCTACACAGTAGAATTGTACGGTTTTTGTTTTTATCTAAAACAAATGTTTTTTTTTCGCACGAACGACTAAATAAAACCTTGGACAAAACTTTTAACAGGGATTGCCGGAGGAAGGAAGGTATCCATTGAATTGATGATGAGATCAATACACTTATCATGACATGAACTTTCGTTTTGTAGTTATTATTGGTAGCCTTTATAATATGTTTTAATACAATAATGTAACTTATATTGTAAAGTTTGTGTAAATTGCAATTATTTAATGTAAAATAGCATTATCTTTTTTCTTGCACATGGAATCATTAATTGGACATCATAACTTGTTATTCCTAACTTTTTTTTTAGAAATACCGCTCAAAATGGCTTTGGCGAAGAAGTTATAAGGGAAAATGTAGAAAATAATAATTGCTTGAAACATGTTTTCTAAAAGTTGGGTCTTACCAAATATTAAACAAATAAAATAAATAAATAAAATATTTTAAGCTCCAAACGTGTCTTCCCATTCGTGGAGGGTGCATGCACATGACTAATCTTTGGTGCAAGTATGTATAAGCATGTATGTCAATGCTGTAAGCTAGGTTTTGAGTCGTCTCCTCGTCAACACGGTTAGCTCTCCGCGCGGCCGCTAGGTAGCGTGGCCGTCCCAGCCAACTCGCCCGCGCAGTGGGCTGGCCAGACGTGTATGCTAATCAGCCACGAAGCTGGAGTCATTTCCATCCATTCAAACAAAACCAAACGAGCTCAGTTCATAACATAGAGACGATGTGAAATAATATTATTCCAACAACCATCCATGATAAGGTTTTATCATTACACGAATCAAGATTTATATTAATGTTAATACAAAAAATAGCAAGTAATTTAAAACTTAAGAATAATCAATAAATAGATTATATTATTGCTGCAAAACTGATTTCTCTCGTATAACGTATTGTGCATTAAAATAGCATTAAAATGTTCGTAAACTATATGAAGATGTACGATGATAGATTTAATAATAACAGGCTACCATTACCAACTATCCCCAACAAAATAATTAGGCGGTGTAAGATATACTGTACATGCGGGTACAATGATTAAGACAAGATGTATTATGTGTATACGATATGTGACTGAGTGGGTAGATATTTATTTATTTAAAGTTTTCAACTATTATAAAATGTATTTTGGAAAATAAACGGTTCAGATGCGACGCTGACGCTTGGAGATTCAATGCATGGGCACAGCGCGCTGCATGTTCTAGCGAGTAAAACCCACTGCATCCTAGATGTTGAACGAGGAGCCACGAGCAACATCTAGGAGGCAGTGGTATAACCATTCCTTCATGCACCTAATCATTACTTACGATGGCAA
The DNA here is from genome assembly GCA_024449915.1 of Sweltsa coloradensis. Classification (NCBI taxonomy): domain Eukaryota; kingdom Metazoa; phylum Arthropoda; class Insecta; order Plecoptera; family Chloroperlidae; genus Sweltsa; species Sweltsa coloradensis. The sequence goes on from JAMZAV010000326.1 coordinate 128,336, forward strand.
TTATTCTATTGCGTACTCGGCAAATACAGCGAACGATCCAGTAGTAATAAAAGCAAAATTACATTAATTTCCCTCCTTGAACTGAGCTACATAATTATTTATCGCCTCGCGATTGTATCCATCTCATATAATATTAAAATATATTCACATGCGTTGCATCCCATGTGAATCATACAAACTGCAGGTTGGTAATTGCCGTTTAGTCACAAAATAGAAATTAATACTTGTTGGTATTATGACAACACAATGGTGAAACTCGAGGTAGTCGTTAGAAATAAGGAAATTTAAAATGCATTTAATCTTAAGGCGCCATTTTGAAAAATCTATTTCTCATCTAGCTGCGAGGTACACAATAGGTATCCGCCTACGCTTGAGCGCCTGCGCAGAAGTTCCACTTCCATTGTTTCAATCTCAGGCCAGATAACATCAAGCCCAGCAGATCTGCGTATGAAGGCGAGCACGTCACGTGACGAGTACGCCTGGTGGCTAGGGCCTACACGTTGCGTGATGCGAGGCCGCGGGTGTAATAATCACTTGTCTTGTGGGTGTTACTATAAACGTCGCGTGGATGTTTTGAATAACATGTTTTAGATTTGATATTCACCCCTGTGCATTGATATTCACCCCTAAGACTAAGCAATCCGTTAAAACATTATTTCAAAAACTGAGCTAAATGATAACATAGCGTTATACCGTAATGCTTTACTTGAATTGTTTTATTACTATTAGATTTACAGAACAAATGTCAAAACACTCAGCACAAACACAAAATATATTATAATCTTTTCCCCTGGATGTAGGTCCGACCTGCTCTACACGATTACTTTGTAACATCGATTAGTATTTAGTAATGTAATGATTCTAAGAAGGCACAAAAAGCAATTGATATTTTGCTATTGTAGGAAAAGAAAGGACCCAGACCCAAATTTTGACAGAGGCTTCAAACATCTGACAGTCATGCAATACTCATTAACAACATTCCCTAGAACGAAAGATTTTCGGCCATGATTTGCATATTATGTTGTGGCTTGTATGTAACCTATAGATACTTGTAGCTCAATCGGTAATTAAACAATTTATGAGTTTCACAGATTGCTAATATATTGCCAGTAAAATATAATGTTTTTTAAAAATTGGTTACGAGCCGCCATGCTAGTCCGAGTACCAACTATTGGGCAGGAGTGTTCGTTCACTCATCACTCGTCACAGACTCACTCATTCATCTAGGCCTAGAAGTCTCCGGGCTGAGTGAGTCGTTCAGCAACAATAAAAATATACTCAACATAAATTATAGTAAAACTTTACAACTTGTTAATGGATGTCTTAAGATAGTTGCGCAACAAATGGTAATGGTAACCAGCTCAGTGACAACTGACAACTTCTCTTATTAGTCTAAGAAACGCAGTTAGCACTTCGCGGTTATGTTGGTAGACTGTAATAAGTAAATAACAAGACAAAGGGGACTTGAGTCGAATGGTTACACACTAATTTCATACTCTCTTAGTAATTTTTTAATTGGACTTTCCCTGGAGCCCGGCATGCTCATTTTACGCGCTTTCAAATTTCTCTGCCAATTTAAATCTTACCTATTTGTGATTTTTTTGTGTAAAAATGTACTATAAAGGCATCTTTCATATCACTTTTCGATTTATTGATTATAGAAAATTAACAAAAACTAAATTAAATTTTCTAGAATTTAGAATCTGTCACAATTGTCAAAAATACCTAAATAACTACGCATTTTCTGATTGATGTATGATAAATATTGAAAATTGTATTATATTATATATAATTTGAAATTGTAGGGGCGTACTGATGTATTTCCAAGTAAGCCAAGTTATATTAAGATTGAATGATTTATGGCTTTGGACAAGGAACGCGCCAACATCAAATCACACAATCCTCATAAAACATGTGTCCAAGGCATGGCACTCAATCCTTTGCATTGGCACCAATGAGTGAGGAATCCTCAGTCAGGATGGCCGGTAGTGTGTCCTGTTTTCCGTCAGATTGAGCCGAACTCTTGAACTGGGGGGTTGGGGCCAAGGACCTCCACACTGTGGCGTGAATCAAATCAACCTAGGCGTGGCCACATCATAACTGTCCATATTTTATTGTTTACGACACCTTGAAACTCAATCCGTACTTTATTACCCGATTTGAATTCTCCTTATGACAATTTGTAAATATTATGAACTCGTTGATATAAATGTCATCTTTCCCTCCCTACGTGGGCGCCCGTGTCGGTTATGTGTGGCCTCCCCACACGCAAGGTTCTCATCTCGATAAATAACAGATCTATAATATCTGTTCAACTATAACTGTATTATAACTGCCCAACAGCCAGCTGGTCTAATTGAAAAGTTACGACTGTTTGAAGAGATCGGCCGAAGTAGGCAGATTTAGTCTGGATCACGTTGAAGTGAAGAACTATACCCGGACCGATTGTCCTACAGAGGTGGATTTACACTTATTGGGGCCCTTTTGCTGCGGCAGATCAAGGACATAATTATGGGGGCCTCCATAATTAGCGCTGCAAGTGAAAATTTTTGAAAGTCAGGTTTTTAGAGTGCATTTGGTGTGCTTTAGAAATAAAATTAGTTGGCTGAATGCAATACCGAAACAATGTAGTTTGTGTGCATCAATTTGTGCTGTCGTCATCTCGAGCTAACAATAATTCACAGCATACAAGGCAACATATTATTAATGTTTGATTTTATTTTCAATTTAGCATATAGTTAGTTAGTTAATGTTGTTTTAGGGCACTCAATAGTAGAGTTATCAGTGCCCATGTCAAGTGTAAATTGGAATCTTCCAAATTTTTTTTTCCATAATTTTGGATAACCACCATATTTTCTTCTTTCCAAAGGGAGGAACGTAAGGGAATGGGGATGTTGGATAGGATGGGTTAAACTGGGTGGGAACGGAGGAGTGCTCGTTGCAGAGAGGGCCGGCAAGTATGGAGAAGAAAAAAGTGAAAGAAGGCTGTGAAAATGAAGAGAGGTGTGATAAAAAAATGCGCGAGAGCTCTCTCTGCAACACGCACCCCAACCGGCCAGAGCTCCCTTATTTTGGGGAATACCTCTCCCTACTCACAGGCCAAACACGGGAAAGGTAGCGAGTTGGACTTTCATATATCAGACACATTTTTAGAGGTAAGACTGATGATTTTTCGACAATTAGAAAGAATGTGTTTTTTACTGGAGTTTTAAATAGGATTTAAGTACACGATCAAAACTTGTATTCATGTAATGCGTATTTTTATGTTCCACTTGGGTAAATTGGTAGAGGGGTGTATTTCTAATGGCAGAATTCGGGGGCCCCTCAGCTACCGGGGCCCTGCTCCTGTGCGCCTCTGCCTATGGGGTGTGATTTACACCAGAATTATGTCAAGCTAGAAGTATTTGATGTGATCAAAGCACAATTCCAAAATATTGCTGATCCAGAATGGATGTGAATTGTGAAACTCGCTGGATTAGCGATTGAACACAGTAAAGGAACCATGTTCGTACAACCGCGAGCAAGGCGTTGATTTGATGCGACGGAATGTGTTGTGTTGGGGTTGTCCAAGGAACCGTGATACGAGACGACCTACGACGATAGCTAATCTAAACACACTGACTGACGAGATCTGAGACTGGGAGTGGATTACAACGAAGTCGGGTTATTTTTATAACACATTATTTCGTAATGATCTCCTGTCTTGTGGTCGGTCTGTTGTTTAGGGGTGAGGAGACATAATAGCGGTTTCCTCTTCGACGATCATTTAGGAATCCAACAATGCGAACGAGAATTCCTCATTCCGAAATGTTATTTTTATCCCTCTGGCATGGGAGGAACGCGTCCACGCACCTCGATGCGTCGCGACGCTCACGCCCAGAATGCACCGCGCGAGCATGGTCAGCCAGACAGACAGACGCATTCGTCGGATGTTTGTCACACAGTAACGACGAATTTACTGCCGATATTACATGATAGTTGCATTAGCACGTGCGTCCAGCTTCATTGTGAGACGACGAGGCGGTGACAGGCGGTGCAGTCATCGCCCCAAGCCTTGCCAGATGCAAAGTCTACACGGGTTCATGACTGATGGATGTAGATGAGAACTAGGCACAGATGTTAGAAAAATACGCTACGCTATATTTTTCAATCGATAATAAAAATAATTTATTGAGTTACAAAATTTCGCGAATGTACAATATATTCCACATCAAAATCAATATTGAGCTTCACCCATTATTAGTTTGTTCAATTAAAAATTAATAACAATATGTTTTTCATCAATGTTTATTCATTTATAGGCTACTACATAAGTATTAAATTGGAAACTCAATACAGCGCGAATTTCAATAAAATACTTATTCAAACAATTTTTTAACGTTTATAGTGCGTCACTTTTCTGTTCGTCTTTCTTCACGACACACTATAAAAACCCGACATGTCACCGCATTTGTTGTCATTGTCCTTGAACCAGGACGACAGAACGTGCTTGGTGTCACTGGGTCAGAGCGGCAGGGCTAGCCCTCCCAAGTAGAGGACTACTATCAGCCCGGCACCCCCACCAGGAGACTTCAATGCTGGAAGTAACTTATTTCATATCCGTCTTCACCAATCTGTCTCTTATGCCCTTGCATGTTAATAAATCACAATATTGTACGCGTACACATCGAGCAATATGTCACTGTCACTGTTGTTGAAATGCTAAGGGAGTGTGAAGAAAGATAACACTGACTGACGGTGGTGGCTCAAGAGGTCGCGGGTTCGAATCCCGTCGAGATCGGCAATCCTGACTAAAGGTTTCATTTCCTTCTCTACTACCACAATCCCTAATAACCCAGTTATATAGACACCATCCTACATTTTTTAGCGATCTGAACTCACTTCTGGCAACACCAGAACTGGCTTTTTATTTCGAATGCTCTGACAGCACATCAGCTGTTATCGCGCCCAGCATCGAGGGAGTGAAAACCGCCGCAGGCGTCAATCTCCACCCATCACAGTTATCAATATGTAACAATATTCGTGTTTTTTATTCAATATGAGTGCGGAATATAGAAATATTCCCTTTCGACGGCAAATAGCCGTTGGCCTCCGAGTTTTGTATCACACCCTTCCACCCCCAAACAAGCTAAATATGAATCAATCACGTGCATCAATATTTCAGTTATAGATACCATTGCGAGAACGGAGACATCGAACACTTGGGGCAAAAAATCCAATTTCGAAAGGATTTTCAAGCTTCGTTGAAACCTCATTCAAAAGTGCATTTCTGTTGATATCATCAAAGTGGTTTCAAACCAAACAGAATAAATTATTAGAATTACCGAACGTTTTATCAGCAATAAAATTCTCGGAATGAATGCTGTCGCATTTAGAAAGAAGGCGTTACAGTCCAGTTTGTTATAATGTGCACACATAACCTTATTCATAATTTACCACGTCACCATTAAAACTCCTATGCATGCAGAATGCAATGCAAATTATTCAAGGAAGTCTTATCAATGTAATAATTTATACAACGTATAAAAGTTATCGCCTGGATTAATAATTCCAAGTGGGAGCCTGCATTACACGTTTCTCCTGGCGCATAACTCGTCATTATACGGCGAGGTTCGACCGTGTGATAACTTATTGTTTATCACTGTGGCGGCGGTGATATTACTTACGCCCTGCGCTTCCGGCGTCCGCGCGATATTGTCACGCGCGTCGCGACGTCAAAGAGCACGCGCTCTTCATTAGAGCGACGCGTTTAATTGCGACGTACGTGCGTGCGTAATGTGCGCAGGCGCCGAGCATGGATTATTAAATTGGGTAAATAGTGAACATGATTTGTTCGCATGTATGAACTGTTGTGAAAACATTGACCACAAGCACACGTTTTTAATAATTCACCATATATTATTCACTATCTACAGTATGGTTTATACTGCACGTTGTTTATGGTCAGAGAAGGTAAGTTTACTATAAATTTAAAAGCTTTTTAATATTGGGAAATTATTATATAGCCTATATACAACTCATTGTTTTAATTATTATTAGGTACCAATAAAAATAAATATAAGATTTTACATCTATCCATTAAATTGCAGCGATTGCATCAATCACGCAAACAGAATTGCTAAATTTATAAATGGCGTCACGATTATGAAAACGTGAAACCAAGCCTTCTACTCGGTACTATCAGTCAGGCACTTTCGCGAGTTTAAAGCGTTGCTTAATAAAACAATTAATTATTATTGAGCAATTCGTCTCTCTATAGTTTGTGATAAATATCAGTAGGAGAGTGTATACCTTGAGAGGGTGACAGTAGGCACAGGATAGCCACCGATACTTATTGTCAGATATTTGGAAATACACAATCGAGATTATCTGCAGAACACCATACATACTAAACATTTCTAAAAAGAAGAATATTTCTACGTTAGCAGGAAGAAATTAAAACTAAACGGCCAACACGAATGAAAATGTTACTTTGTAGCAGGCGAAAGATTATTTTGTAGTGAATTAGTGCAATGATGTAGTTGGTTTATAACTAGGATTCTTGGAAGTCTATTTGAACGTTTATACACCAGACCAGCACAAACTATTTACCTTTCAATGGAGTCGACTGTCATTATTAATTCGATCGTGCTCTTTTAACTGAGCCTCGTTGAATTAGATGTTTAGAAAGCAGAACGAAATCAGTTTTACTCGAGGTTTTCTGTTCAGGTGAATCTTGATATTAGTATGATGAGTGTTCAATCTAACTAACTTATTTCTTATTGTGGCTCAAACGTTAGCTCGTCAGAATATTATGTACTGTACTAGCACGGTATGTACCTAGCATCAGTAGTCTCTGCTAGCACATGCTGTTATGTTCTTGCTAGCACATGATGTCTCTGCTAAATATGTTCTCTGCTAGCACATGTGTCCTCTGCTAACACATGTGTTCTCTGCAAGTAGGAAGGGTACCCAAGGGCTGATGTTTTCTCCCTGCAGTCTGTCATAACGTGCATTACTTTGATGTTTCGATTAGCTTTAGGGTCGTGCATATTATCCGCCCAGTTGGTTGTATTGGTGCTATTAGCGCATGCGCGGTATAAAACGCGTCTATTGTAGCGCAGATTAGCCCCTTTTAACCCTATCTATCCATCTCACCCTCCTTAGTGTGCACGTAGCGTTGCATTGCATACAAGTAATGAGATTAGTCCAAACATGGCGGCGATCGAAAAACAGACTCGCATATTTACATGGACACACAGGAATAAAATGCTAACGATAATGACCGGAAAGTTAAATCGTAAAATTATAAAACAAAATGGTAAAAATTTCCAGTTTTTATTTCACAAGTTTGGTGGACGTGCTTGTTTTTATTGTGGCGGCATTTTATTCGTCACAAAGGACTATTTTAACTCTCATTTTTTTGTGGGAGTTTTTCTCGGGTATGAAATGCTTTTAGTGGAATGAATTTTACCGCATTAATCCATAACTTTTGACTACTGACGAAACGTCAATTGTTTATAAATCAGGTTCCCACGTCTGCAGATGTGGGGACAACCGCCGCCGAGAACCGCGTGGCCAAGGAATGCTGCGAGTCTCGCACATTATAATAATATTATAATGATATAGTAATATAGACTCGGGTGCAAAGCATACACGCCCTAGTAAGATACAGGATCCCATGCAGATGATACCTAAGTGTCGGCCACCACTGCGTCAGGAGATGTGAGAAGTGGACGGTGAATTTATGATGATGTGAGTTGTAAAATAAAACAAGAAACGTGTTTAATATTCAGATACCACAATAACCTAATGGAAAATCATCATTCGAAGCTTTAATGACTGTGGTCCCTTCGTTCAGAAACCAAGTCACTTAAAATAATAGAACGCATCGAAATTGAAATACGATGGTAAACGCAACATGCGATTTATCACAACGCAACATGGTGATGTAATGGGTGAGCCGCGAGCCTAACCAACATACAATATTTGCACAATTATTTAAAAAAGAAAGAAAGAAGGAATAAATCCATCGTACGAATTGATTTTTTAAATTTATTTTTCAACATGAACTGTAGTCAAACATGGAAACTGTATTTAACTTAGTGTTTTGGTATTTGCACTAATTGTCATATTTTATTTTTTAAACTAATTATTCTCACCGGGAATATTTTTAAAAATAAGGGGACAAGTAAAAACGTCCATAGCCCAACATCAGGTTAAATAATGAAGTTGTTCATTATTATAATAAGTATTTATAGACATGCACGTCACAAACTGTATAGTTGATTATTTGCACTGTAAGAACGCATGTTTAAATTTATATTAGTAATCAGTACGACCATGTTAATTAATTTGGTAATCAATTGTTAATTAAGTTTATTACCCTGTCTATATTTAATATGGTCGCATTTATCAGACACGTATCGGGCTTATATAACTAGCAAGTACTAGTTTAGTTAGATGAATTACAAACATATTGAGCCGTTTGATAACAAGATTGTACAAAGTGAGGACTAACGACTCCGTCCTGGTTCTCAACTGAGTAGCCTCATTGCCGCACTAAATACAGTTTATTTACAAGCCCCGTCTACACACGCTGCCTTCTATCTCAACTGAGTAGCCTCATTGCCGCACTAAATACAGTTTATTTACAAGCCCCGTCTACACACGCTGCCTTCTATCTCAACTGAGTAGCCTCATTGCCGCACTAAATACAGTTTATTTACAAGCCCCGGCTACACACGCTGCCTTCTATCTCAACTGAGTAGCCTCATTGCCGCACTAAATACAGTTTATTTACAAGCCCCGTCTACACACGCTGCCTTCTATCTCACTTGAGTACCCTCATTGCCGCACAAAAAACAGTTTATTTACAAGCCCCGTCTACACACGCTGCCTTCTATCTCAACTGAGTAGCCTCATTGCCGCACTAAATACAGTTTATTTACAAGCCCCGGCTACACACGCTGCCTTCTATCTCAACTGAGTAGCCTCATTGCCGCACTAAATACAGTTTATTTACAAGCCCCGTCTACACACGCTGCCTTCTATCTAAATACACACACATCGTTAAAACAAGATTTCTATTAAAATGTGAGAACTTCTTGTATTCATATACAATCTGATTTTATAGGCCATAAGTTTGTTGTCACTGCTGGCAAACTGCTGGCAACGTTGTGTGTGGGGGGGCGGGTTAGATTTCGAACAAATAAATTCTTTGATGTGTTCACTCATCATCAACACTTTTGCTTTCAATATCTGGTGCGTCTGTCGGCAGAAGAGGGAACGTTCAGTTGTAAAACATTGTGACTTGCCAAGCGCGAGTTAGCACAGGCGAGAAAACATTCTTTGCGCCATCTCCACACACCAGGAACAACGGATAAACTGATTACAGAGATTTTAAATGGCAAGCACAACATTCTAGCGGATGGCCTAAATTATAGGCAACTCTGAACGGAAATGGATCCATCCAGCCACCAGTAGTAAGTACTTTACTTTACTAAGCCTCTAATTAAGTGGGAGAGCAAATACTTTCTAACGATGCTCATGCAGCAGTTGCGGCATCAAAGATTTCTCGGTTTGCATCACAGATAAGAAAGTTGAGTGAGATGAAATAGATAAGAAGAGTAGGCTAATTCAATTACTGTTTTTATTCTTAAAAGTTAAAATGTATTTTCCGTGAACATGTTTTTGATAACAAAACATTGCATTACATTAGAGTAACGGCATTAACCATGTTGCACAAATTAAATAGTCGTTCAGTCTTGATTCGCTTCTTAGGAAATTAGAATCCAAAATGTGATACGTTATATTGGTTGCTGAATAAGATGAGGCATAAGAGGGGTAAACCACACCCATCACATAGGTAATTAGGCCTAGTCTTGTCATACGGTATTAAAAAGTTATTAATTATGATAAGCTTTTAACGGCTCGTCGAGACGATTTGAATGTATTTAAAACAGCAGCAGATAATTGTGAGTATAAACGCTAAATGTAACAAAAACGCTCATCCATCAACGCGACTGTTGAAAGCGTTCACTCTAGTAAAATTGTCCTGCATACATATGGACTCGATACTCAAAGTTTTAACGTTGGTTGTTGATTTGTATAATGTTCGTGTTCTGTAATTAATAAGTCGGCCAGCTGGAGAAACGAACTTTCTTCCGAAATATCACATTTCTAATAATTTTTACTCGAGAAGAAGAAAAGTTCAACGAAAAGAAAGAAAGAAATTCCATACAGTTATAGTTCATACGATTGGAGGGGGGCTAACGACTAGCACAATCTAAACAGCATTTTTTCCAGCATGCACTACAATCTGCAAGCATTTGGTTGGACTGGGCACTCACCAAGTCCGAGCATTCAAAGAGCTACATCTCGCCTTTGAATCCAAATGTCCATTTCAAGTAAGGCACAGCGTAGCCTATGCAACTATAACCGAGGGCCTTTTTTTACTTAGGTCAATTGCCATTGAATATTTTACCCACACCACACTGTCATTATATACACAATCCAATTCTATACAGTCAAACAATCTCTGTGCAGTGTAAGATTAGTAGATTCATATTTTAGATATCCTGGACGTTCTAAGAGAAACATTTACAGCTATCTGTATTTTGAAAGACTCTTCTTCATCATAATGAGAATGTGCCTCGGAAATAGGTCACTCATAACCCGCACAAAAGCATAAGAATAAGGAATTTCAAATCATTACCTCCAGGTGAAAGAATTCGCCTGTCAAAACCCCTTTCATATTTCGTTGACAGATCCTGTCATTCAGCATCGTCTTCTGACGACAAAAGAGAGTCTGGACCTTGGTTATCTCTCTGTCTGATTGTAAAGATTTTACCAAGTTTATCTGACACACTTTCAAAAGGGTTTTGACAATAATTTAATTTGACAAGCCAGAGATTTTGGTCTAGTGGCTCAACAGAACACACCCAAGGTTTAGTATAATAACTATTTTCCTTACAATTGTTATCTAAAATATGTCTTCTTAGGAGGGCCGAAGTTCGATCCTAGCTAAAGACAATACTTGAGGGGTTTATTTCATGGTTCTCTGCAGTCATTGGACTTATATGAATCCTGCTACTGTCAGACGTTGGCAATCCTACCAAACTATACAAATAGGAATCCCTAGCTAATCACGGGCAACATATTGTGAAGTATAATATATTCTATAACTCTTTGAAGATGTTATAGTCTCCATCACAGAAATAACCACTGCACTTCTCCACTGACTTGATCGCCTCGGACCTACTTCAAAATGAAAACTTTCACATCCCTAAAAGATTGAAAATAAATCCCGCCCCTTTCAAAATTCCATATGCTCGTGTTGATGTGTGAACATTCTCCTTATTAGCCGAATTCATCTTGACATTTATACAGAAAATTATTATAATCACTGGTTTCACATTTTCAATTTGCATTTAATAACTTTAGTTCTATTTTAACATTATAAAGCTACTTTCAATATATTTTTAATCCAAATTATTGTCTTTTCTATTTAGTGCGATTTTTAAATAGTAACATTATTGTTATGTTATTCAATTTTGTCTTAGTGTATTTTGTAATTTTATAGTAATTTCATTTATTTAATTGTTTGATTTGTTTTGTATTAATGTGTATTTTTAACTATTTGGCCTTGTAAGTAACTTGGTTCCAGTGGGTTGTCACCTTTTGTCGATGAAACATAAATATAAACAATCATGACAAGGGTTTTAACTTTTAACTAAAACATGAACTATTACTAGTATATAAACGCACTTCTAACCAACGCATGCCCTACAATCTCAACCAATTGAATGATTGTGTTGTAGTAACCCTACTCGGCGCTAACCACCCGGAGAGAACTTTCTTCTTTCTTTCTGTCAGACTCGGACTCGGAGAACGAGACGGATGGCAAGGGTCACATATGTGTTTATTATAGTCGGGGTGATTCTGCGGCCAATTGATCTGACTTTGTATCGGTGAATGTGTGTTTACCCCACGAGGAAAGGGGCGTGTGTTGGGCAGGTAGCTCACACTCGCTCTCAGGGCTCCATTCACGAGGAGTGACCCAGGCTACAGACTCTGCAGCCATCGGAGGCCGCGACATTGTCTGGTGATATCTAGATGCACGTTTGCATTTTATAGCGTTTTGTAGCGTCTATTGTTTGGCCACCATCAAAAACTTGCGCATGGAGTTTTCTAATTTTAAAATTATGTTATCAAGTTTGAATTAATATCAACTGAATTAAAATATGTATAAATAAATCATAGATATAATGTTGATTATAGTAAATCATAACTGGAAAACCTTAGTTTTAAGGGGGGGGAAAGCGCTCTTTTCATGTACACCATCGACCCTATAAGTCCGTAAGTAAATCAAGACGTATCTACCATCAACCAGCCCTTGATTTACTTCTGGTCCAGGGTGTGTATAGTAAGTAATATCTCCACTTTGCGAATTATTGTCTTTTTGATCATTTATATGTAGGCTATAATGGGCTGAGCACTGAGCTCATCTCAACTAAAATGTAAATTATTTTTAGCCTCGGTATTTGACGGCGACCACCAAATTAAATCATCGCATAGCTGATCCCATCTGGAAGCTATTAACAAGGTGGCAGAGACTCCTGTGAGTTCCGGTGGTTGAGAGAGACATTTCGTTTGTGTTATTAATTATTATTTTAGTGTATAAGTACATGATCATACACGTGAAATCGCACTTGTTCCCCCTCTGAACTGAACCCCCCTCTACTATAGACAGCTGCTAATATTAAATACTTCTTCTTTGGTTTCTGGCTCGCAATTAAAATATAATTGGAAGTAAATGAATGTTTTCAGGCGCAGAACGGGCGAAATGTGCGGAATGTGGTTGAGTTGAGCCTAATCCTAACCCTAACCTCAGCGAGATCTAAACCACAGAGTCCACTTGGCAGCAACGATGATAAACGTTTTCCTAATTAGGCCTAGGTGAAATATTCTGCTTTATACGTTGCATCGACCGACAATGACTTCCGCCATCTTGATCGCTATGACTTAGGATTGTTTGGGCTTCACCGTAAACGATTATTACTCTTGTTTCTTTTGCGATTTTACAGCTACAAACTTTTCAATAGAATGAAGGAAGTTCGCAATTTCAAGACGATTTGATCATTTAAACAGTTATAAAACAATTCAAAATCACCTTTTCTAATGGAAGTAGCATTTTAATAGAGGAAGACATCGCAAATAATTAGACGCCAGACCTAATTACTTCCGACAAAGTGAATCTTCAGCCTGCACACTTTGTCGGGGAAGAATTTGAGTTATTCTTGGTTGGGGGGGGGGGGGGAGATGAAGATGATTTCCCCAAGAATGCGCAGCGTGTTATCTCAGATGGTGGGCAGTGCCCCCCTGCTCCCCCCTTAGTGTTATCACGACACCCTAGGATCAGAGCAATTATACCAACATAACATCCACGTTGAAACAAGAACAAACCGACAGCCAGTAAAGAAATCCACTTCACGATTTAAACAAGAGAAAAAATAGAGAATCATAAAATAAAGGAAATTGCTGGAGAGAAGCATTCCAACGAAGAATAATCAGACCACCTCCCCTTTTAATGGCCTCGGCGTTTTACATTTTACAGCAACTTAACTTAGCCTAACGACCGCAAACCAAAAAATGTTGTTATCAATTTCGTTTTAAATACATTCTCATCCACCCTTTGTATATATGGTTTAACTTTTCTATTGTTAGACTTTTTGTTTGTAAATGATTGTTATGTGTAATTCCGTGCAGCTTATTCTCCCTAAGTTATTTCTGTACTGTTCCCCAGCGTTCCCATAGTTCGCGGGAAGATCTCGTGTCCATCAAGATTCAGGAGTTAGTCGCGGGCGAGGCAGAGGCTCATCACGCGTTGCTGGCAGCTTCTAATACGATTCTAGATTCCCAGCAACAGAAACATGTTTGCCTAGCAAGGGCAGGACTGTGCCAGACACATTACAATTTTTTATATAAGATTCTTGTACGTTATTAAGTTAATCATCACCATATTACTTTTAAAAAATAGGCCTCCAGTTCCATATTGTTCATTGAGTTGATTCGTTCCCATAAATGTAATAAGTTTTAAGATTTGTCCTACACCAGTTATAGCTTCTGTTATGAATTCAAAATTATATAATTTTATGGGGGTCAAAGTTAAGTTTTTTCCTCGCCAAATTGAGAATAATTTATCGGAAATTAAGGTAAAACTGTTTAAAACATCAGAATACGTAACAGTCAATCTCCTGTCATGGAAGTCTAAACTATTCCCTAACCTACCCAGGACCCGCCCCATCCTTTTTTTCCTGGTATACCATATTTTAATATAACACAAACGTAATAACGTTCTCACAGTGATGATCAAGCTGTACATACATAGTTAGCGCCCCATCACTATCGATATCTACTTTCAGTCATATTAACCACTCTGCAAAACACCACAATCTGTACGCTAGAATATCACACAAAAAAGTAGGGGCTAATACAATCAATCATTTTTCAATCGTTTAACAATAGCTATGGGTTGTAGAAAGAGCAACTTGAAAACTAATGACAGCAACACAAAGGTCGTTTAAAGTAAGCTACATGTCTGTCCCCAGTAAGAGCACACCTTGTCACAACTAATGACGAGCGAACACAAAGTGTACAAGGTTTACATGTAGCCTACACTATTCTCCCAAGTGATGCACCCTGTCACAACTAATTGGAGTGAACACAGTAAGTGTAACTGCACAGATTAACTGGTTGTGTAGATGCCTTATACACTATCTCCAATAGAGCACACCTTGTCACAACAATGACGAGCGAACAAGGCAAGGTTATCATTAGCGAGCTATATCACTATTCTGACCGAGACGTAACTACCAACTCTGTGTTAACCGGCAGTGCGATTTCCCCTCCTTCCAAGATTCGAGGACGCTAATACGACGCGCGCCTGACATATCTGTCTGGCCATCACCTAGTAATTATGTCATCGCATGCTGAATTGCCCCGGGCGACACAGATTTGAGTGAAACAGTAATTGACTGAAATTAATTTGGTTTTTAGGATGTTATAAAAATATGCATCACGCGAGCGAGCTAGGCAATTATCATTTAGTTCGAGCTTATATCTCATATCTGACGGCGTATGAAGAGCGCGGTGTGTTGGCCGGCGTCGCGATCACCCTCACTTCATGTGGTGGGTGGAGAATAATACACCCGAGGTGATAGTTAAGTTTCCTTCTCGGTATATTTCTATTATTAGTGGCGGGGCTTGTGATTCACTAGCGCGGCAGTTATCACAGTCTACAATGCGGAGATTCATCAGTCTACAGGACCAAGATGACTCACTCAATCTAGAGGAGAGGAGAGGGCTTTAGTTTTATAATAAAGCAGAGAGCGTTGAATATAATTAAAATATGAAACACATTTATCTGTCATTGTATCTTATTTGTTTCTTAATTTGACCACATAAACCGCGCACAATGCGGGCCAAAGAACTAGGAGATGGGGAGGAAGATTTACGCCTTAGTAAAATTAGCGTCTTGATTCAGATGAAGATGTCAAATAGGTAAACATTTTAGGAAACAGTACACAAAGCAAATATTACTAAAATTTTGTCGGTATTGTTGCGTATATTCGTACCTTTTTTGTGGCAGGAATGAAATTGTCGGACCATGATTACAATATTATGTACTTTCCTATTAGAATGACAAGAAATACCTCGTCTGTTTGGGGTGGACAAACTATGAGCTACTAAACATCCAATATGCTCAATGATGAAGATTGCAAAATATTTAAAATTAAATTGCTATTTCGCACCTTTAGCTGTAGGTTTGGTTTTTGACCGACAGCCGAGCACACAGGGGAGAAGGGAAGACGTTGTCCCCCTTTCTTAGTTCGGCCTAAACCGCATAAGATACTTGATCTGTGATTTACCAGATGAGCATCATTTAGCTGAATTAGGTTTGATTCGCATACACGGTTTGCCTGCTTATTACTTACTTCGGAACAAAAACTAGAACCAACTCATCATTAAAATGTAAAACGTTTATACACACACTGGGCCACAACATTTTTTGTTATGAGTATAATTACACTTAATTGATGAGCACGCCGGTATCTTGACAGTAGATCTATGTAGTGGTAACATTTTAGTTTGGAAGTGAATGCTTGGTTATTATCAGGTCACACCATCACAACACGGTAGGCATTCGACACCCTCGCTCTTTGACCAGGCGCAAATATTACAGCGATAAACATCCATTGATTCCTTGTTCGATACTTTTATCAAAAAGATAATTATAGGTTTTGTGTAGCAAAGTAACATATTAGGCCTAGTAATACAACAATAACTTAAATAACTATAATTTACTATGAGGGGAGACGTCTTGAATTTTAAATATATTATAGCGATAAAACATAACGGATTCGTTGTAAAAATATTCTTGCCACATTTAATTCTAGGTATTATACAGGTAACCGTTTAATTAGGCCTACTTTTTAATATATTATAATTTGCCGAAGTATATACATTGAGGGTAGACTTTTCGAATTTTCCAGATTAAATTGTTCCAGTATTAATTATTTTTTAAGCTAAATGATATTATAAGATAACATTTTATTCTTCATATAGAGAATTTAAAAATTTGTCTAATCTCTGCAGAGATGAGCGAAGAGTGGTATATTAGGCCTAGGTCCTACTATGCATTGTAACATACACAAAATAGGTAGTAGGTAATCAATTGGTGTATATTTTAAATTGATTGATAAAGGTTTGAGATAACGATAAGTAATATGTAATATTTACTAATTATTCACAATTCCGTTATTCCTATTGCAAAAGAAAATTCGCTAAAGAAATGACCACGAGATTAATTATTTATTTTTTCGAAACTGTTTAGTGTGGTGTAGTTTAGGCCTAATGCAATGTACGCGGTCCTAATTGCGCGTGGAACTTGCGCTGAGAGAGATCATAACCGTCCAAGAAAGATGTTTTAAACTTGGTGCTCCACCAATCAGCGATCCCATTTCATACGTGTAAATCCGCCACTAAAATCCGTCACTTAGCCGTGGCTGCTTTGACATTGCGCGCTCCAAGTTCAAGCGGTTTTACCACGGAGTGAAAAGTTAAGCACATGTCCAACTCCAAAGATAATGAGACGGGGAAGATGAAAATAATTTGCTTCCTGAGTTATCGAGTGTGTTAGTTTTGTTTTTAGACTAAAACTTTAATAAACGAGTGAACTAATCTAGAGATGGCTGAGCAGGATTAAAAAATAATAGCGCGGAAATGAGACACAGACACAGACTGCATCATTCATTATTGTCTCAATATTTCCGCGCTCAAGATGCCACATAACTTGGGAGATTTTACGGTGGGTGGAGATTTTGATTTAAAATTTGGCATTTATTTGCTGTACAATAATCTACTTTTGGGATATTTGGATAAAATCATCTTTTCACGGCTTTATAAATTATCTACGACGAAAGCAAGACGACTGATAATGGTAATACATAAATAATATTTGATAATCACATCACACGCACCTATAACTGTAAATTTATATTCAAGTATAGGCTAGAAGATTACATTTTATTCTCTACCGGTATTTATTTATATCAAATAAAGAGGTCTATTGATTAATATCAATTAGTATAATCTTAGGATGGGCCTAATGCAATTGTTGTTATTTAAAATAATGTTATAATTGTGCTTGTGAGCGAAACTCAATAAGTTTGTACACATACTACAAACGTTAAGAGATGTCAGGATTATATTTAATAAATCAGAGGTTCAATGTGTTCTTCTAGCTTATCTGCGAGGAATATGGTCCATGCACATTACACATAAGACGTTACACGTATGAACGCAGCTAAATGTCAGCGGGCGTACGTGTTAAGTGCTATCTAAGTCGCCTGACGCCAGATAAACCACACTAAACAGATAGCTAATGGATTCAGACAATACACATTGTCCTCGCCAATATGTCTCGCCAGTCGCCACATTTCTACAAGTTACTCGCGCCGCATTCGCGCGTTTTAAAACGTAACGCAGATGTGTGAAGCTAGCGTTTGCGCTAACTAAATTAAATAAATAGCTAGCCTATAGTTCGCTCACGAATTTTGAAAACTACAAAATGCAATTTTTTCATAAAACTTACGAATTGCCCGTAGCTATTGTGAATTATTTTAACAGTCTATTTTCATTAAATGAGGGGAAAATTGAATTGTTTACTGGTTTGAATTGAACTATAGTGTTCGTCAATTTCAAGTGCGACAAGACCCATCATACGGGGTTTTAATTTTTGACGTTCGTAACAAGATTTTATCAATTCACTGTCAAGCGACAATTTTCAAATGTGAAAATGCTAAACGAAGGTAGATTATCTTCGCACCCATGCCTAATAATACCAACAAGATCTTGTTGTCGCGGGCGTCACGCGGCCTAATGCACCGCGCGGCACGTGCTGCCTCTCTGACGGACGGTGTTTATTTAGCTCGACAACCCTCACAGCTGCCAGACCAGGCGAGGCGACAATCATCTTATTTGTTGCTTCACAGGCAACATTGCCACAACAAAACTACAGTTGTCGCGCGTGGGTCCATCTCAAGTATAGTGTTATCATTCACACGCGGAACACTCATCACGAAACCTACGCGACATTTACTTTAATATTTATTTTCTAGCAATCTACTTAGTTATATCTTCTGGGTTAACGAATATTTATTAAATTTAAATCATACGCTGGTGAGCCAAGTTATGAAGATAGGCCTATTCACTTAATCGCTCCCTGCAAACCTTGAAACTATAGTTTTTTTAATTTTAATTAGATATCTAACCAGAGATCAAGGAGATTCCTAATTAGGTACTTAAGTTTTCATATAATAATCGAGCCCAGATCATCAACAAAATAATATAGTGTTCAGACCTTAGAAACTGAGACGAATAACGATTAAAATAATAACGCGCTGTCAAGTGAAATTGCTTCACATATTAACACTTCAACTCTACACGGTTCATAATGTTATTATTACGACGTGATTACTATGAGGAAGACGCGGACCTAAGGACTTGGCCGTGGCTAGCGGACGTAAGGACTTGGCCGCGGCTAGGGTCCTAAGACTCGGCTGCGGCTATTAAGGACTTGGCCGCGGCTAGGGGCCTAAGGGACCTAAGGACTTGGCTGCGGCTAGCGGCGAAGGGGCCTGAGGACTTGGCCGCGGCTAGGGACCCAAGGACTCAACCGCGGCTAGCGGCTAAGGGTCCTAAAGACTTGGCCGCGGCTAGCGACTAGGGTCCTAAGAACTCGCAACTCGGCTGCGGGTAGCGTCTAAGGGGCCGGGCGGCGAGCGGCGAGCCCGCGCGGTGTCACACTTACCGGTCGGCGGAGCGGCGGCGATCACCAGTCCGTCTTCGGTCTCGAGGTGGCGAATGGGCCGAGCCTGTTTCCGACGTGACATCCCTCACACGGGCAGAAATCAACTGACACTCTGCTCAAAATTGAGTTCTTCCACCCTCCCTTTCTTCGTATCCCCTCCGCAACTCTTACCCCTAATTTATCCACATGTCCGACCTCGTGCGCAGGTCACAGATTATGATTATCAATATTGTCGGGTGGTGATTATGATAATCCCGTACGGCACGTTGCTATTGGTCCTCGTGACGACACCGGCATAGATATGATTAATAACTGATTCTGAGTAGGAGGTGGAAGGGTTGTCGGGTGACCCACTCTCCTGGAGCCACTAGCCCTATCTGCCACACTTGGCCTACACATTCAGAGCATAAGACTTTGGTTATGATGTGCGCGCGTCAAATATTGTTCAGTGTCCGTAGGGCGCACGGCTCAGGCGATCACACACACATCGGCCATCTCCGCGACAGATCGGTTACCCTCGGAGCGAGTCGCCGTTTAGGGCGGTGACTCGATATTTGTCCGCTGGGCGGCGCACCCTGTCACAACAACCACCGTATTTCGACACTATCGCTTTCAAAGCACTCGTCCTGGGTTCGAGAACCGACAGGTAAACACTTCCTAAACGCACTCTCGTAACATGTCACAAGTTTAGTTTATAACGATCACTGTAACGAATGTCCGTGCGACGTCCCTGGTCGTGACGACCACCTGAGATTAGAAGCGAGGACGAGCGACGAACATGTTGCACGGCCGGTGGTTCGAGTGGCACTGAAGGTGGACACGCGGAGCGGGCCGGGCCGGTGCGGGCGTGGCGAGGAGGGCGCCGCCCAGAGGGGTGGGGGGTGGGGTGGGGGAAGTTTCATTCATTGCCGGCCGGCGTCCAGTGGCGCGCTGAACCCTTGAATCGAACAGGAGCAAGCCCCCTCTTACAGGACCCACCCACCCTCACAAATAAACACATGAATGGGGGGTCTGGGGGGGAGCCCCCAGGTAACATGCGGGTCCGGGGCGCATAGCCCCGGAAAAATTTTCAATTCCTAGGGTGTGTTAGGTGCGTTTTAACGAGTTTTAAGCACAGAAAATACCTTTTTGGTAACAGAATACAAACCCATTACATGCAAGAAAAAAACAAAATTCATCAGTCCTCCAAGACGTTTTCATTGTTCTTAATTTTCACGCCCCATGCGACATGCGGGTCCGGGGCGCATAGCCCCGGAAAAATTTTTAATTCTTAGGGTGTGTTTGGTGCGTTTTTAAACGAGTTTTAAGCACGAGAAAATACCTTTTTGGTAACAGAATACAAACCCATTACATGCAAGAAAAAACAAAATTCATCAGTTCTCCAAGACGTTTTCATTGTTCTTAATTTTCACGCCCCCTGGCTGGTCTGGTCCCCGTTTTGCACTTAGAAATTTGATCGATAGATAGGTTTGATTTCATTTGATTTGTTTATACAGATTATATTATTAAAACGTCCTAAAAGAAAAACTGGGACAATAACCCGTACCGGGTGTTTTTTCTAGGGACAGCAGGACAGGTGCCTGAATTCCAGGATTATTAATATGGAAGGTAGAAGTCTAGAAGATAACAATTCAGTAACATTACCCTCCAACATAGAGAAAAGAAATATTTTATTTGAAGAAACGTATGTAAAATATCAAGTCAAATTTAATTCCTTGTGCAAAATCAAATCATATCCAACCTCTTACATTTTAAGATACATCGTTATATGATGACACAAAATACAAAAAACATCATTAAAAGATATTAAGAGCCAACGAACCCGTTGGCTGAACCATGGTCGTTTTTATGTGATTTATTTTAACAGCTGTTTATATAATGAATAATAAACTTTATCAGACCTGTGGTATTGTTGGTACTTGGTATGGTAGAAGATAACAATTCAGTAATGTTACTCTCCAACATAGAGGAATGAAATATTTTTTAATTGAATAAATCATGTGTAAATAATCATGTGCAATATCAAGTCAAATTGAATTCTAACTACAAGATCAAACCACCCAATCTTTTAATATTTTAGCTACATCGATAAAATATGAAACACAAAATAAAGAACACATTTAAACAGGCGAACGACTTGTTGATTTTGTTACGACACGTCGACAAATGTGAGGTGACACAACATCAACGGGATCCACCCACTGAAGGAACTTCGAAGTGAATTCTCTAAAAGTAAACCTTTTGTTCTCAATAATATATTTTTTAAATATAGGTTTATTTACCTAAAAAAGGGGGTTTCATTGATTGGATGAGCGTAGCGAAGCGAAGATTCCATTTCACTACACTGGAGAAAAAAATCCGGAATGTTTTTTTTTGTTTTTTTCCCCTGTATTTTTGTGTGTTTGTCAGCACGATTCCGGCTAAACCGATACTTCAATTGCGATGAAATTTTCTGGAGGCCTTCGAAATCTCTGAACTTAGAACTGCCACGTTTTTGAGCGCAATTTTACGATTTTACGATTTCTAGAACTTATAACTCATTCACAAGTTTTTGGAAAACCCTTTGGAAAACAACTATGTAGATATAGTTTATTATTAATTGTTTACAATGTCCTAAATATGATGAGGTAAATAAAGTATGAATAAAATTAAAAAAATAAAAATGGGGTGGGTGGGTCCCCCCGGGGACCCACCCACCCACCCCCTTTAGGACCAGGAGCAATTGCTCCTGGTCTTATATGGTCAGCGCGCCACTGCCGGCGTCGCACTACGACCGCCAGCCAGGCAGGTGGTAGGGTACACTACCTGCTCTTCTACGACATCACTTGGCATTGATCACGTCTGGCTATGTGCGTGAGCGTGGATTACTCGGACAGAACAAGGTTATGATAATAATTACACAATGTGTCACTATGAGGGCTCTATCGAAATATTCGTGGTGTGCGGGTACCCGAAATTTCGGATATTTGGGGGCGGACCTGATCGTCAAAAAGGTTCCCCGAATTTCAAGCAACGAAAACTTTTTTGGGGGATGGTGGAGGTGCCGGTCCAAGATTTACAAACATTTTTGGTGGAGGTGCCGGTCCAGACAATTTTAATTTATAGCCCGCAATATGCCATTCAATGAAAATCCTGACAATAGAAAATAACTGAGAGAAAATTATAATGCGAGAATCTTCACAAGAAAAATGTGTTGTCCATTGTAACATGCAGTATATAATAACGGTGGTCTTTTTCCTTCCCGACCCGACCCAAAACAGTTTAGTAAAAAGTCAAAACCTCCCTCCATAAAAATAATGCATATACCATTCTTTTACAAGAGGGTTCAATTCCAGCGAAACGTCGATTTTACTTTGTAACTTGTTTTGTAAGTCTTGCAGAGTCTAATCCAGAACCCTAAACATGATACAGATACGATGATGCGGGTACCGGTTTTGACGTTCAGGTCCGCCCCCAAATCCCCGACCCGACGCTTCGGGTACCCACACAGTCACACCCGTGGTAAAACATCTACTCACAGTGTAAAACATCTATCGTTAGGAAACACGAACAAAACATTTCGTATTCATTACAATCGATACGCGATTTGTTTTTGATATGCCCTAAAATCTGTTGACAGGCCATGGTGACACTAACGCTTGCTTATTTTTGCAACTTCGATACAGCCGTATACAGCCCATACTTTCTGTAGGCTCCAGCTTGCAAGGATTGGCTATAATATTTCTTTCTTTCTTTAACGTCTATCCTATTCCTAGCTAAAGCCATAATATAAGCCTACGTCTAAATTATTTACATTATTATTGATATTATTAGCTTATGACATGAATGAGCCATATGAGAGTGTTTTTTACCACTTGAATATCACATGCAGCAGTTTCTTTCTGCGTTTAGTGCATTTATGTATTAGTTAGTTACTATATCGGCCTAAATTAATTTAAAAGTGCATTTCACTTTTTGAAACTTGTAAGGGTCATAAGTATTAACTAAAGGGGTGAGGGTGGATTGGCCGATTAATCTACAATCACCCTTATAATTAATGGTTATGACCGTTACAAGTTTCAAAAAGTGAAATGCACTTTTAAATTAATTTAGGCCGATATAGTAGCTAACTAATAAATAAATTGACTAAACGCAGAAAGAAGCTGGTGCATGTGATATTCAAGTGGTAAAAAACACTCTCATGGTTCATTCATGTCCTATCTATTTAATTTATTCTTTACTATACGTTTTTTTTTGTTTTTCAACTGATCTTAAGTCTTCATCCTTAATAATTGTACATAATTATACATAATTAAACCAAATTAATGTGTCCTCCACCCAGTGGCGTATCCAGGGTGGGGTACGGGGAGGGGGGCTTGGGCACCTCGAAATCCCAGCTTTAATATATTATATTCTGCAAATCATCTATAGACTCACGCAAAAAAATTTAATTCATCTATGAATCTCTTTGTTTTTTCGTTCAGCAAAACTTACATACATAAAAACCACTTCAAAAATACGTATTTAAAAAAAATACCTGCGACTCTATTGTGGGGGTTATCCTCCACATGTATACCCCTCATTGAGTCGTGTGTCCAAGGCCCCAGTATACGCCACTGACTCCACTTATTATACACTTACACTCGTCTCCTGGTAATCCAGTGTGACTTGAGTGAGTAGTCTTTAAATACGAATTTATTTAAATATAGCCACTGAAAATATACATCCATATATCAATCATGTGGATGTCACAATCTTAAAAGGAAAATTACAACTTTGATTGTACCTCAAATGACCAAATAGTAAAATTAGAACTATTTTATCTTCCTAAGAATAAATTAATAACCTGTCATCATGTGGAATCGGAACCATTTGGAACCTGACTCAGAACTGGAACCGCGGTGAAAGTAGGGAAAATGAAAAAATGTGCTTTAATTGTTTGCAAAGCAGAAAAAGTGCAGAATAAGATAACAATTATTGGCAAAATACAACAATGACGCTCGTTGTTTAAACTTGAGCTCCAATATTGAATCCCGAAAGTCGAAAATCTCTAGTTTTTATAAATAAGGCAAAAAATAATTTTATTTGTATACAATTTGGGATTTTTATAAATACATTCTTGATTGACAACTACGCAGAGTTCATAATATAGACCCCACGTCAGAATGCTTCCTATAGAAGAACGAGTAGCAATTTGCGAGACGCCAAGTATCCAATTCCACAGCT
The DNA here is from genome assembly GCA_024449915.1 of Sweltsa coloradensis. Lineage (NCBI taxonomy): Eukaryota > Metazoa > Arthropoda > Insecta > Plecoptera > Chloroperlidae > Sweltsa > Sweltsa coloradensis. The sequence goes on from JAMZAV010000326.1 coordinate 152,895, forward strand.
TATAATCGTAGACTGCAAGAATATGTATATAGCCGATGTGTTCACTAACAATAATCAATATACATTCTTCCAAATTTCAGTTCACTCGCATCAAAACCTCCGTCTGTTGTCAACTGCATCAAATTTGCGTTCCGAGTGAACCTCATGGGCATGCGTCGTGTCGATGTTGAGACGTTTCTTCACCCATGTTGGTGGCTTCTTCAAGACTGATATTCTAGAATCAGGGCTGTCTTGAAGATGCCACCAATACGGGTGGCGAAACGTCGAGCACCGTCTCAACAAATGTCGTCATCTCAAACTCATCTGTGCGTTGTCAACACCTACAACAATCGTTAACTTTGATTGCTGGTATAGCCTAGTATAGTAAAACAATAGTGCTGATTTGATTCAGCCAGCTGGTGACTCGCCAGCATACCATTCCTCTCATCAAGCGAGACAGCTTTACATGCTAACGTGTCAATAAGAAGGTGGAACGTCATAATATTATACTTTTGTAAAATTAGGGCGGAAAATATTGTCAATTGTGCCCTACACTTTGTCCAGAGTCGTGACATATTTGTGTGGAGAATTAGGGCATCGGTCCAATCTGTCTGGAAACATGGTCTTTACAATAGCCAGACAAATAATAACCCTTCATACACTCGCAGTGGGATCGATTAATTTCCGAAGCGTCGACGTGTGTTCGTAGGGGTGTTTAGGGAGGGGTGGGGGTAAGGGTGGGGGTAAGGGTGCCCGTGCATGAAATATGACTGCGGCTCATCTCATGGGGAGCATTAGCCAGCAACATCCGATACCCTTACCGACATTGTATGTTAGCTAAACACAATTCAATATTAGTTGAATTAATGGCATATGTTCAGTCACACTCAATTCTAACTAATGACTGATTTAATTAAGTTTACACAACGTTTTAATAACACACAGAGTTAAAAAGTAGATCGCTTTGAGAAGTGAACAGTTGTCCGATGTCGTCCCCTAAGTAAAGGCTGGAATAATAACGAGGGAGACGTAATTGAACTGTTCTGTGACACATAACACGCATTGTCTTGATACAGCAAACATTGTAGATAGTGTTACGCAGGTTATTAGCCTGGAAGATTGTGTCTATAGAGGGAGAGGTTAACACATTGCAAATGAGAGAATACAATTAAAATTAATGTGTGTGTTCATTTTGTGAAAATTGTTGTATAGGTTCTACAGAGTTGTGACTTGTGAGTTGCTTTGGATTGAGTAAAAGTGATGTTGATGTTGGATATTAGTTTACAAACCAAAGTCGATAATAATTCATCATAACTATTCATAAAAGAAAAGAGAATCCAGCATTCAAGTGTTTGCAGGTTATACATAAATCTTTGCTAATGATTATAGTTAATATGTGCCGCGTGTGGAGACTAAAATAATATACGTTCATACGAAGACAAATTGATTACACATCCAAACAAGGTTATACAACGTTTGTTCGAGCATTCTTGGTGGAGATGCCGGGTGTATAGAAATTCCTACTTTCAGCTGTCAGTGGGGTAACTAAGTCAAGGTGACAAAACTATGTGCTAGCAATGTCAACAAAAAAAGAAAAATACATTTCAACGGAAAATAAAGGCCAATGTTGAGATTTTGTTCTACTGAAGAGTCCTCTGTGTTTCCTCCTCACATTGGCTAAACTGATGTGTAAAAAGGTTCCGACGAAATAAAAACCCAGGTGTAGAACAGAAGTCTAGGCGAGTTCGGAAGCTAAACCGGCTGCGGCGCTGGTGTCGCATACTCCACAGCGGCGGCTAACCATACACGCATTCCCCCCATCAACAACGTCATAACTTGAATGATATATATTTGATATATCGAAGAATGTATTTCAATTGTCCCGCTAGATTGAGATAACGCGCTCGTCCGCCGCAGCAGGGCGCTGCTGCTCGGCCAGCTGCTGTGTCGGCCGAGGACAGCTTATGTATTTATTAGGTCGCATTGTTAGGTACCTGTCATGGCTCATTCCATGCATGAGAGTCATATTTACATGGCAGATTATTTATACGTCAACCGCTCAAACCATATAAGAAAAGCTCAAGACTCGACATATCAAACACATTTTACCCGCACAAAAGTAATATGTTGAAAACAAAGCATTGATCGGTGACTGAGGATTGGTCAACAAGATTGCAAGCGACATTGGTAACTAGCAGAGACAGGTTGCAACGTAGGATTAACAAATAATAAGCGTTGTGAAAATTTCGACGTTTTATGATGCATAATTTCTCCACAAGACGTAGCCTACGTCAGTGGCGTTTCCAGGAATTCATAAGGGAGGATTCAACCAAATAATTCATATATGTATGTACCGAAGGCTAAGTAACAATTTTCTCCTTTAAGGTCAATTTGGTGAAAATCTGTGTGTTTTAAAGCATCATTTTGGTGAATACCTGTACGGTTTAAAGCATCACCAATTTTTATCTAAACTAAAATCCCGTTTTTTTCAAAAGTTTTCTGTTTCAAGGTCATTTTGGTGAAAACCGAAAATCTTTGCGTTTCAAAGCATCACAATAACCAACTTTGTATCTACTAAAATCCTCTATTGGTCAGATGGTATAATTTGTCTTTAATATTGCGATAAAACAGTTATTATATTCTCCATTGAAACTTTATAGTGCACTTTCGCACTTTTTTGTAAAATGGGGGGGGGGTGCTCTCCCCTTCCCCCCTTGGAAACGCCACTGAGCCTACCATTATTCCAAACTCCTTGTAACGTATAGAGTTGTACATAGTTGTAATGGTTGATAATTCCCCTTGTATATTTTAATAAAGGACGTATTATGCTGTAACTGTAGTCGGATATTGCAACGGTTTCTACCAGGTCTGTCAAAGTGCTCCGACAATTATAATGATGGACGTCGCCTAGTAATCCCTCACTCTTAAGACCGCTTCTTGTGCTGGTTATTATTGGAGCTCGTTATTGCGATTGATTTGTTAGAGATGAATTTCCTGGTTACAGCCTGGCCGTGTGCGGTCGTCTCGCAACACTGAGGCTCAGTCCCTGCATTTCATACGAACAAATATTACAAATAAACACGTCCCTATGTCATGATGAAGCTTATTCCTGTATTACGTCCATGTAGTGGTAGTGGATAGTGACAGCCTCACACCTCACATCATACACCTCACACCTCACACCTCACACCTCACACCTCACATCATTCAACACATTCCTAAATAAACCATGAATTACTCAAAAATACTGACCAATTAATGCCATCCTGAAGAAGTATTGACTACGGAGGATTTTTAAATGGCCATGGGAGACCATGAAGCTAAAATGTTTGAGTATAATGTATTGGAAACATAATATAAATGAAAATGAAAAAAGAGTCACCGCGAATAAACCATAATAATTAACATCACTGTCCAAAAAGATAATGTAAATTTTACAGCACAATGGCTGGCAGCACATTTCCAGCACATTGTGCCGTAGATTTACATCATTGTTACGATGTAAATATACATTGCGATTGGAACGTTTAGTTTACATTGAAATCTGTAACACTTTACATCACTTGCTATAATGTTAATTTTACAGTCAAGTCCTGTGAGCAGGCCTTACTAAAGGCCATAGTAAATTTACATCACTTCCTTTATGTTAATTTACAATAAAGTACTGTGAGCAGACTGTACTAAGCTGTGATTTACATCACTTGTTTTGATGTAACTAAACGTTCCATTCGCAATGTATATTTACATCATATACAATCGTGTAATTTACGGCACAGTTTTTGCTGGTAATGTGCTGCCAGACTTTGTGCTGCAAATTTACATCATTGTATATGATGTAAATGTACAGCGCGAAAGAACGTATTAATTACCCGTAAAGCATCGTACATTGACATCAAAATTAGTGATGTATAATCACTGTTGTTATACAGCTTCACTCACAGGCCATAACATAATTGACATCATAGCAATTGTAAAACACTTTCTTAATGTGCAAGTTACAAAAGTGTTACGTATACTGTTAATTACATCATAGGAAGTGATGTAAATTGCATACTTTTAGTACAGTTCAATACAGGACCATTCTGTAAATTAACTCATTTCCAATAATGTTGAATTCCAAGCTGCAATAATTACCCATTAGTATTAATTATATTGATTAATTAGATATTGCAGAGTGAATCTGTAAGGTAAGACTATACACCATGTAGACATTCTAGTAAGGTTAACATGCATATTAAATTGCAAATAGTTTTTTTAAAACCCGCCAACGCGAGGCTGAACCTGGACCACTGGAGTTAGAATTACAAAGCATGTCAATGTGGAAAGCAATCACCAACAGGGCCTTTTGAATTATTAGCGTGTTTTGTCAGCAAGTTTGAGTGGTTGCAACTGTTATTACTTCACTATACTGCTAAATATACCAAGTAATTATTTGTAAAATATTTACAAGTGATTTTCTTGTATTAATATAAACAGCACGGTCAAAGTTAAAGTGATTGCCTGATTCAGTATATAACAGGGACCAGTGCAAACTGTATTTACCGTAAAAGGACTAGACTGCAAATATACACTTACGTCATGTAGTTATGCACAACGCGTTGCTGTAATGTTACGCACGGTCAATGTTTGGTGATTGTTGGAGAAGTATATTAAAGGACCAGTGCAACTGGTTACTTCACTTCATGGACATGTAATATACAGTACGTATTCAGAAATGCATCAACAGGCATGCTGTAAATGTTACAACACCGTTCAATGTTTGGTGATGCTTGAGGAGTATATTAACGAGCCAACAGATGCAACTGTTATTTCACTTCACTGGACATTAATATACACATGCGTCATGTGTAGCCACAAACGCATGCTGTTAATATCGCCGGTCATGTTGTGATGTTTGAGAAGTATTTAACAGGACCAATTGAACTGTTACTTCACTCAATGACATTGTTTAATAACATTTTGTAAATCAGGTAGAAATGCATCACATGGTCATGCTGTTAATTTACAGCACGGTCAAATGTTTGGTGTGTTTTGAGGAGTTTAGAACAGGACAAGTTGCAACTGTTACTTCACTTCACTGGACAGTAAATTACACTACGTCATGTAGTTATGCATCACACGCGTATATGTTTAGCTTACAGCACAGGATCAGACTTTCTGATGTTTATATAATTTTACGGACCAGGTGGGACGTTTTTATTGTTTTTGAAAGTAAATCACGTCTATTCAGTTAGCATCAAAGGATTTTTCATTTTAGTACATTTCGCTAATTGTTGTAGTCAAGTGTCAGTACTAGGTTACTGGTTGTATCCATTTAAGGATTCATAAACCTTTATTTAGCCTCACTTTCACTTTTTTTAAAAGAGTACTATATTTCTAAACCTAATGTCCATGTAAAATATGAAATTGTAGTCCCGCCCGTCTGGTCGAATCGCTGGCCGAGTATTAGATGTTAGCAGTAGTAGGCAGTAGTAGGCAGTTAGTAGGCAGTAGACATCCTTAAGTGATTTTGAGCATGTTTCAAGCCATTTTTTCACCAAAGTGGAATAATCGTACCCCAATAAATTTAGCACGTGTTGTCAGGTACCTAATCCTGATTGTGTATTAAGTTTCTTTTTTACATCACGTTTACATGACGCCTGGGTAACACCTCGAAATCACCCAACGCGGCTTGGTGTAGAAGGAGCTTGAGTGTGTAGGCGCACAGCGGCTTGGCTGCGGCGCCCTAACGGGCACCAGATTGGAAACATATAAATGAAAATGAAAAAAAAGAGTCACCGAAAAAACCATAATAATTAATACGGTAAGTTAACGAAAATATCGATAAATTTCAATAAATTGGTGTCAAATAACAAATATTATACAAGAAATTATCATTGCTCTGTTTCAATCGTGTGAAGGAAATCAGATCTTTTTAACGCAATTTTTATTGTACGTATAGGGTTTTTCTTGCTTTTGTTCTTACGTTTACGGTTGTCGAATAACGTACAAGGGTCATCACGCATCAGCAATAGCTTGGGCGGTAGGACACAGATAAGAGACACGTCCAGAGAATGAGACGTGAAGAAACAGATAGCGGTGTGAGGCAGAGTGAGAGAGAGAGTGATGGTAGGTCGGAGTTACACCAACAATAGCGCTAAACCGTAGAAGATAAAGGAAATAACCACAAAACATTAAAACCCCAATCAAGATCATACACACAACGTTTCGGCTGCTTTGCCTAGTTTTTGTAAACTCATGCACTGATATTGCCGCTTATAAAACGTGGCTCAAAAGTCCCAGATAGGAACAGGTTGAACCGGTGAAAAACCTATCTCGCCAGTCATAACTCAGAGATCAAACGTTTATCTGCGTCGTGTGTTGCATGGCGGGAATCTCTTGAAATATTACACGTGGATGTATCAAACAAGATTTCAAAGAAATAAGATCATGATTGTGTATGAATAAATCTCATATTACTAGCTTTGGATGAAAAGGAAAATACTTGGAATTTAAAATAAATTATTTCAGTGATTTCTGTTTGGAGTGCAATATGGAGTTACAGGTTCTTTCATATAGTTGGCGAATGAAGTATACGCAAAGACGATTTGTCTAATTTGGAATTGATAATTAAAAATTAAATTGGAATGTGCAGCATTGAAAAACCTGTTTAATAAAATGCCATTGTTCTCCAACTCCAGCTATTCTTTCTGCAGCAGATAAGTTCTTGTCAGAGTTACCTCTGCTTGAATAATCGGTTAAAATGGACACTTTATTTTCTTGTGCTAAAGTTTAAATGTTTTTCAATCCTCATATTAGTTTGAGGATGGGATCTCGTCAAACAAATCAGTGATGACATTAATTTATTTAATAAATGTTATGTTTTCTCTTTACATAGATCTTATACAGATCTTCTGACATTTTAATGACAACTAGCTGTTTTTATGTTCAATTATGTAACCCTAGTTCGATTTATTGTCCTTAGTAAATCAGTTTTTACAACTGAACATTCTAGATGTCGGATAAGTTAAGATAAGACGGCGATAGAAGAGTGTGAGACAAACACAAACGCCTCTGGTTCGACGCCCCCTCATTAGGCCGTGCGCAGTATGCAGCATTCCTCGCGTCACCCTCACCCACACGACCTCTGATTGTGATCACGCTTAATTACTGTCTAATTGTGCCTATCTGTGTAGATCGCAGAAGATGGACGGATCCACGAAGATCGGTGACTCGAGCACATACAACTGTACTGTTCAGTCACGTCCAGGGGCCTACATGGTGTGAGGGAGGGGGAGAGAGAGAGAGAGAGAGAGAGAGAGAGGACAAAACATCAACCAGGATCATCAGACTAACAATACTGAGTTAAAACAGTTGAAAAGTACTTTGTAATATGGCGAGCGACATTTCTAAAACACAATCTACAAGGTAAAACAGCTGGACCCGGCGCCTCCACCAAAACTCGATTTAAGTTGGTTTCACTTCTCTGTTAGAGTAAGAACTCTCTAATATTTATTCGAGCTGTGTTTGGGATGGATCTACGTACACATCGTTCATCCCGCATTCCCCAACCCTCAGTGCTATTGTACACGTTTGAACCATTTGTTCTCCTGTATTCTTCAGGGAGCGAAGCAACAGCCTCGCTGTCCGTCTGTGAGTGTGTCTCGTCTCACGATAGAAACCGAACATGACCTCCGATACTGTCCTTCAGCCAGGATGATACAGAATGTTCTGGGTGGCCATGGGGGTCAGGGTTCAGGGGAACAGGGGGACAAGTAAATACTGACGAGATATATGAGATATGAGCATAGAGTTCGGAGTGGTTTATTCTCACTCACAAAGGAGATATTTTCGACCCGAAAGACATCAAAACTAGATGAGGTTATATAAATATATTGTATATTTTCTAGCTTCTTTGACAATCTGTTGATCAATTGGTTTGCACCCTGTATGTATTCCTCTATACCCGTACTAGTTGTAGTGATACGTGATATGCCTAATAAATAAACTCGCATATTAATTTTCTCTGGAGGTTGTGATGAATTCAGGTGTCCTGTGCTTCCCCCCCACCTCCCCCCACACCTCGGTGGTCCGTGGTTCGAGCCTCGACTCATGACTCTTAACGTGTGACCGTAGCTTCACCCATCCCCGCATACACTTCACATGTCTGGCTGCTCTAGCCAGCATATCCGGCCGCAGGGAGGACCCAAGGTGGAACATAGTTTCAGACGGATCACCTTTCCTCGTATTAATAAGCTATTGTTCTTGGCACCGGCTCATGCGCAGGAAACATATCCAGCCCGCGATGTTTTAACAAGTGTTTGGTTTCATCAGGTCAGGCTAACTACGATCTTGTTACTTTCTGCCGCGGGCGGGCGAGTGTTCATATTCCACCCCAGCAACATATCGTCCAGACGCTCAGCCATGCACGTGATTTAGCGCTGTTATCAGCAGGACGTAGATGCGCGCGCATCAGTATGGGACTAATATCGTCGTTCCGTAGATACGGGCGCTGTATTTACCTCGCTGCCCCGCACCTTCATTGTTCTTAAAGGAGTAATAAAATAGGTTAAATGAAACTAGTAGAACAGGTATTTGTTCTTGAAATAAGTATTTATTGGACATAACACTGCTCTTCATCAATTTTATTGGTATAATATAATATATAATAAATTGGTATATAATAAATAAAATTATATACAATAAAATTGATGAAGAGCAGTGTTATGTCCAATAAGCACTTATTTCAAGAACAAACACCTGTTCTACTAGTTTCATTTAAACTATTTTATTACTCCTTTAAGAACAATGAAGGTGCGGGGCGGCGAGGTAAATGCAGCGCCCGTATCTACGGAACGACGATATTAGTTCTATACTGATGCGTGCGCATCTACGTACTGCTGATAACAGCGCTAAATCACGTGCAGGGCTGAGCGTCTGGACGATATGTTGCTGGGGGTGGAATATAACCACTTACACATACAGGTGTACACCCTCGACCAGAAGTATTATTAAGTCTCTATTTGCAACGGATAATGTAATCCACTAGCGCAAATTTAATAGAGAAGGGAGGAGGGGAAACCCGGTACTCGCACGTAGCCTACTCCTTTCGAAAAGCTCCAAGAGGATCAACGGCTTTACATCCCATCCGAAAGGACGGTGTAACCTTGACAGTCATATAAGTTCCTCCACTCAACCGGACTGCCCAGCAGACGTCGAGGAGAACGAAGCCGTTACACTAGCTCTCAAACCCTCCGTCTGCTCTAACCAGCGGTATACGTGAGTTTCAGGGCTGAGCGTTCATCTACTCTCCCCCTGACCACGCCCGAAAGTTGCTTAACTTCAGTGTTCGAGTGGGAACCGGCTAAGCGACCGCGGCTAAACCTATGGCTATACAACTACCCTTGATTTAATTAGGGTCGATGGTGAACAAAGATTTATAAAAATAGTTACATTAGCGCAGCGACTTTGGTTCTTTAGGCACACGAATAATTGTGTCCCAACGTTGATAGCAATAGCATCATCACTGTCAACGGGTACTCTGATACTCCCCCCCACTCCCCCGGTCAAATATTGGGTACGGTTCCATCTGTTCATTATCCCGTTCCGTAACTTGAAGTATATACTCATCGAGTCATCACCATGCATGTTTTATTTGAATGCATGTGACTAGCCGTCTCGCGACCACAGTTTAGTTATACGTCGTCTTGGTACGAAGACTATACCAGGCATGGACAGTACTGGGTTTGAGTACTCGGGCACAAGAATCTCCGGGTAATGACATCCTTAATATGTTACGAATTCTCACTATGACAATTGTGATCATATCCATGGCTTCTGAGTATGTTGCATGAATAGGCCTATATAACACACCCTTGACCATTATAGGCTCGGCCTGACTAGACCCATTGATTTACTTACCCAACCAAAACGTGCATAATGCATATTAACGGCAGAGATTTAAGTCTTGGTTGTTTGTGCAACACAGCCAGGCAGGGTCTTCTTGTCGGGGTCGGACATGCTCTGCTCACGGCTTATGACGTGATATGATACACGCGAAGCCGTATCCAGGCATATTGTGTATCCCGGCTCCCGTGTCGCGTAACCCGACCCGCGGAGAAAGACAGGGGAGCCGCAGGTAATGTTATTAAAAGTTCAAAACAGTTGCACTTACACGATGATCCCCCCATCACATCAGTCATCGCCAGGAAATATTGAAGAGCCCCCAGAAGAAGCGAGGCTTCCTTCACCCCATCTATATTCAGACGGGTAATTAAATTTTGACCCGAGGTGTCCGGAAGTCTCAATGTCCAGAGGATATGGTGTTGTGATCGTCTAACACATAGGGCTTCTCAATATCAAACGCAGGTGGACATTTCACGAATAATAACAACAAAGAGAATTTTAATATTCCCACAGTTTTCAACGTTTAGAGGAAGTGGCTTCCATACGAGAGCGCTCGCACGCAACGTGTGTAAGGTCAAGGAAACTCTACGAGCCCCTATGACGGAGACAACGTGGCTGTGTTAATAATAGGCGCACGTGTGCGGGCGATGATGGACGGCGTAACCGCCAACCTCATGTCACGCAGAACAGAAGTTCTCGGAATCAATGTGTGTGTTATAGTTCATAACTGTCTCGTAATGGCCTCATGCACTGAGTGTGAGTGAGTGGACGGTGCAGCCACTGATTGGACGCTGATGGTTGAACGATGTAACGGAAGATAATATGAAGACGTAACCCAATCAATGTTATTTATTGCGCTTACCTTTCTATCAACATATATATGATTTTGGTCGCGCAGCTCGGAAACCTGTATCGCTCGAACGTTTTGAGTTACGTTATCTCGAAAGTGGAGGACATTTTATAATGAGCTCGGGACTCTGCTGACCGGAATAATTCAGGCCATAGGATTTAAGGAAACTTGTTTTTCAATGACAGGAGCAGTATTTTCGGCCGTGATGTTCTCCAAAATTCATCTAATTGGATCTGTGAAACAGTACAACAAGGCAACCCGAATATAATATAGATTTATGTTTGGAAATGGGTCCACCAGAAAGTTTTGCCGTGATTTGTGACCCAGGCTGGTGACCTTGCGAGCAGGTTCTCTGGTGTGTTGGTACCCGTGTTCGCCATGCTACAACCTGACAGGTTTATTGCTTCTCTCGACACTGTGTCCTGCTGGACATCACTCAAACTTCTTGCGTCGTAGCCTCGAGCTAGGTCCTGGGCTCGGCGTCGTACCCTCGCACGAGGTGCCGGGTCTGTCTGGCCGGCAGAGGACGGCGTCGTACCCTCGCACAAGGTGCCGGGTCTGTCTGGCCGGCAGAGGACGGCGTCGTACCCTCGCACGAGGTGCCGGGTCTCGCCTGGCCGGCAGAGGACGGCTCCGACTGAATGTCCCCAGGATGCGCTCCTCACAGACGTGTTACCCGACAACTTCTCACCTAGCGGCGGCGTCTATCTTCAAAGGGTCCGTCTGTCCGAGGATTGTGATGCCCAGGACACTCCTGACTCATCTGCTGATCCCGGCTAATGAACGACGCTTGATGATTCCCCTCGCGTGCGTGTCCTCGGAGTCGCTATGCTGGCCAGATGTGTTGCGAGCGTGCCCTCTCCAGCATGGGCCTGCACGTCACAGCCATGTACCACATTTCTTGCGTTCAGATCAACTAGTCTACATATAAAACTTGATGTGTTCCGAGAAAAAACACATGGTAGGGTGCCCATATTGGGATAAGCAGTTTAAACGTTTGTTCCATAATGATGGCGTTGCACGTTCCTAATTTGGAAGGAATCGACTTCTCAGTAATTTTATAAAGCGATATCAAATGTATAATTCATGTGCGTAGCTAGACGTCGTGGCCTTATGAAACTGTTACTTGAAGTCAATGTGCTATTTTGACAATCTTGCAAGAGGAAGTTACAGTTAGCGCTGCCTTGATCTTGCCGCTTATTGTCATTGTATTGCGGGGCTAATCTGCACGTACCACATTGCGTAATGAGCATTAATTGTCTCTAAATCTACTTTCAATGAGCCGGTGCCGACATCGCGTTTTACTCTGTCATATTGGACGGTGACAATCGGATATTATTGCGCGGCTGTGAAACCTGGAATAACTTGACCATACATGGACCAAGGTCCTCCGAGCACGCGTTCCTAGGCTATAAGCAGTACCTATCCAGCTAAATATTTATATCGGCTCAAGTATCGTACAAGAACCAGTATTTCCAGTAGCTATGATCGAAAAGTTTTGATATTTTTCTGCGTTCTTGTACGATGCACGCACTTATTGGTGATTTAATGTGATCGCGTAGGTTTGTCCGCTCGCCTTCTATCTCTCCTGAGATCCTGATGAGTTGACAATGCATCGAGACTGGATGTCTGTCCTCCGCAGTCAGCGCTACAAATATGGATTGGCTACATGTCGCAGAGAAGGGTGGAGGTAAATTAATCGACGGATTGAACGAAGCTCGGACAAAGACTGACACACGAGAGCAGCCTATGTTGCACGATGTACTCTGGGCTCGGGTGGTGATAAACAACCCACTCCATGACGTGTGCTTGGCTTGTTAGATGATGATGATGGCATCGCTGTGGACTTGTCATGAACTAGAACATGTCATAGACTCGTCCTGCCATGAACTAGAACATGTCATAGACTCGTCCTGCCATGAACTAGAACATGTCATAGACTCGTCCTGCCATGAACTAGAACATGTCATATACTCGTCCTGCCATGAACTAGAACATGTCATATACTCGTCCTGCCATGAACTAGAACATGTCATAGACTCGCCCTGCCATGAACTAGAACATGTCATAAACTCGTCCTGCCATAACGTATGCTCTGCCATAGACTCGCCCTGCTATGACGTATTTAAAAAAAAGAAATGCAGTTTATTTTTTAGTATATTTTACAAATGAAAATATATATAGATATATATATTTATGATTCACAAATTTATTAAGCGAGCGAAGCGAGCGTTTCCATTTGACTCTGCCGGAAAAAATAGTCACTGGTTTTGTTTTTTTTTGTTTGTATGTCTCGCCATAACGTTCGAACGGATGCTCGGATCGAGTTGAAATTTGGACCATCCGCAAGCTTCGTTCTCGATTGAATGCCATTAGTTTTGTGGCAAAATCGTTCAAAAAATTAAAAAGCTACATTAAAGTTAATCGAAAGTTTAAAAAAAAACTAAACGGCGACAAAATCTGAGGTGGCCAAATCATTTAGAATGTCCGTCCGGTCACGAATATGTTAATTTTATTTTGATCTGATAAGTAGTGTAGATGGAAATTACATTTTAACAAAAGTAACGTTACCATGGCAACGAAAAGTCGCACGAGGTTTCTGACCACTATGCACTGCCACATAGAAGTAATCAAAATACTATCGAGGAAGCAGTGTATTATTTGTTACAAAGAACTAAAATAGTTTTCCCAAAGAAATGATGTCAAGGTCCTCTAGATGGCGGTGGATTTTATCCACAAAGTAAAGGTTTACCCACGGGTTTACCCAAATACCTTACCAATAATAAATAATATTGGAAACTTGGCCCCGTGGACAGCGAACGTCGTAAATTTTAAAATTAAAAAAAAATGTGCAATGTGGGTCTAGCTATAGCACGTGCTCGCTTATCAACACGTCCAACTGAGCGTTTTCTTAGTCATAGAATACACACATAATACATACAACATAGCAAATTGGACAAAAAATAATGTAACATACTCAAATAAATCTTACAACTAAGTATATAATCAAAGAACCCACAAAGCCTGAAATATATTTTACCAATGAAAATATATTAATTAATTTTTTTTATGATTCACAAATTTATTGTCATAGAATACATCCATAATACATACAACAACATAGCAAATTGTACAAAAAATAATGTTACATACAAAAATGTACGTGTCATAGTCTCGTCCTGCTATACGTATGCTGTGTCAGTCTCGTCCTGCTATACGTATGCCGTGTCATAGTCTCGTCCTGCTATACGTATGCCGTGTCATAGTCTCGTCCTGCTATACGTATGCTGTGTCATAGTCTCGTCCTGCTACACGTATGCCGTGTCATAGTCTCGTCCTGCTATACGTATGCCGTGTCATAGTCTCGTCCTGCTATACGTATGCTGTAACGTACACTCTGGATGTGACTGGGGTGCAAACAGTGGCGATCCAACACGTCCCAATCACCCTAGACTGGACTGAAACTGAAGGCCACCCACGGCTAGCTAGACCACCGACGATTGACAAACGCCGACTTGAAAGTGTCATTGTGCAATTACAATTACAAGTGTTTTTACTCGTAAACTTCCTCGTTAATAATGCTGCAATCATTCGTCAGATGTGGCGCGTTACCGTATCGAGTGGAAGTGCGGCTTCAGTGGCGGGTACACTGTACGCACAGCAGATACATCTAGCGGGTGGTTCAGCCACTACGCGACCACCCAGGACGACAGCGCCGAGGAAATACATATTGCAAATGTTTTAAACGCCAACAGATTAATTAACTCGAATAGAAACAAGTTTTCTCCGAGGATTCTATAACTCAATTGATTGACAGTGTTTAATATTTCTAACCGGATCCCTCTGACTTATTCATGGAAACTCAACTCGAATACAATCTTAGTTATTCATACAAATACAATCAACAAGTTTTTTAGCCACGTCAGGTATAATTTATAGTTCGATGTTTGATGCTTATTAATTAGGGCGGTGATCTGTCGCGTATCGATCTCATTAGGGATAAGGTTAAACCGGGGATGCTGAGGCAGGAGATAAACATGTCCTGTACCTACCGAAGACATGCATATCCAGCCCCATATACTTCACACGCTCCACCTATAGAGGCTTGCACACAATCGTGAGCTAAATGCAAAGCCGATGATGTGCGCTGATATGCAGATTCAATCGTATTGGCTTTTGTTCAACGATGCCGAGTTCAATCATACGAGCTTCTTCCGTAGAGCAATCTGATTTCAGTTTGTGACTAAAATATATCATTCTGTATGTGTTTTAAGCTATGCGTCCTGGCTGAGCGATATTGCAATGATATCTCGCAAGAAGAACGCGGTGCGAATAAACGTTGTGTTGTGATGAACGTGGGTCGTGGTTATAAGTTGAGATCAATCACTGCTCTAGCCTGGGTTCGAGCTCCGGACACATAAGACAATACTAGGTCACAACGGTCCTATATGCTCACTAAGTACTCATGAGAGTAGCTGTACACACCTTCAAACTCTTCGGGTACCAAGACCTCGGGGTCTATTAACTAATTGTGACAACAGTCGACTGAAACGGCAACTTTAGTGAGAAGAGCAAGTGAGAACTGCCACCTCGAATTTTCATCATATCAAATTTAAATAGTTATTACTTACATTTGCTGTGTACAGTTGTTTACTACGATAAGGAAACATTGGCAGACGGCATTAAAAATGTTAAATTTGTAATATGTTGCCAATACACAGCTTATGAGATTGTCTAGCAGAAGTCAGAAAAGTTGTCGCTGTCACTCGACTGGTGTCACTTACTAAATACATGGGCGTCATCTCACCAGGCCAATACTACACGCGTCAACCAGTCCCATATTACGCTCATGTTCAAAACATTTGTCCATATCTGTTGTCTTCATTAATAACAAGAACATTTTATTTTATTGCGTCATACAAATTGCAAACATTTGAGTTTGACCGATTTTAATAATTTGTAATTTGTTTTTTAATAAGCCATTCCTTTCGATATCCAATTTGGTAGAAATCAGGCACAATCAGTGTGCTTATAGGCCATCTTAGGGTGATCACGTGACATTCTTCGCCAGGATAGTCTTAAAACAATCTTAGTGTAAGTCTATGTAAAGTGCGATTGCTTCGGTGGTATGGGTGTGCCTCATACTAGATTGTGCAATTATTTTACGTTACAATATTTTGTCGAGCCAGCCAATTAATTATTCCGCAGCGCCGTGTAGTGCTCAGGTAGGCAGTGCGCGAACATCTAAAGGGTGGTTGTGTGTTACTCCATGCATCATTGTTGCAACGTTACACGGGTGGGTGGCGCCCAACATTCATGAGATAGGGATCAAATCTTACCAAGATGGCTGCCAACACCTCGAGAACTTAGCACCGAGATAGCAGTGATTGGTTCACGTTGGTTGGAGCTTGATTGACGTTCTGAAGTATAAATAAGTACTAATAGCGATGTAATTGTCTAAAAGTTTGTCTTTAAACGAAACAACATAAAAACAGTAACACATTGTCCTACTATTGTGTATTGTACACTCAAAAAACTGTATGGTTATAACAACCAAAATAATATGGGTTGAAGCATTTGGTTATCTAATAAGTGTTGAATTAACTATATTTTAGTTGGGTGACCACAAATAGCTGATGAAAGAGAGGTTAGGATAACTATATTATTTAGTTAAAAAACTTTATGGCTGGAACTACCCAAATAAATGTTAAATTAACTATTGTTCAAAAAACTGAATGGTTGGAACAACCAAAATAATATGGGTTGAAGCATTTGGTTATCTTATAAGTGTTGAATTAACTATATTTTAGTTGGGTGACCACAAATAGCTGATGAAAGAGAGGTTAGGATAACTATATTATTTAGTTAACAAACTTTATGGTTGGAACAACCAAAATAAGTGTTGAATTAACGCTATTTTAGTTGGTAACTACAAAAAGCTGCTCAATACTGGCAAATCGCATTCATTTCCCAGCGATGCTCGTAGAGTAGTGGTTAAGGTCATGGCTTCCTAACTACATGTGTTTTCTCTGTCCCAGGTTCGAGGCTCGGTGGGCGCAGGATTTTAACAACTCGCTTTCTAATGTACATTGCTATTCCAGGTGCTACATAATGAATGGTAAAAGTCATTCATGCAGGAACACTCTCCTTCGTATGTAGATTAATTAAATTCGTTACATTTATTCATTTTTATATTATTTGCCGCAAAATGAGTGGTGGGGGGAGATGAGGAGGTCACCGACAACTATATATTTAGTTATATCAACCTACTTTATGGGTTAAAAAAATTAAAGTGACGGCTCTGTTACCAATTTGTATAGTCAAAACAACTACACGAAATAGTAATTCCAACCAAATATTGGTTATGCATACTAAAATAATATGGTAACACGAACAACTTGTATTTGTTGTTTC
Source organism: Sweltsa coloradensis (assembly GCA_024449915.1). Classification (NCBI taxonomy): domain Eukaryota; kingdom Metazoa; phylum Arthropoda; class Insecta; order Plecoptera; family Chloroperlidae; genus Sweltsa; species Sweltsa coloradensis. Next base: position 170,023 of record JAMZAV010000326.1, read on the forward strand.
AACTAGTAAAAGATTAACTAAATTATTTGGTTACAATAACCCATAATATAGCAGGCTAATAGTTTACCATATTATTTGGTTCACATAACCCAAATATGGGTTATTCCAACCAAACAGTTTTTTGAGTGTACTTCCTATTACTATTTTTGACTTGAGTTTTACATCTCAGTAGAGGCTCGACTTTCTCCAAAAGTATTTAGGTACTGGGGGATGAATGTAGCCAAGTCGCCTGCACGGGTTTTGGCCACAATAATTATATACATTTTTGAGTCTCGTTTCGTTTTGCCATTGATACATAGAATCATATTTTTAACAGTGTACATTAGACGATTATATCAGCATGGTAATGAAAACAACAAAATAATTCTGAAAAAGTCGAAACAAAAGTTAATTGCTGGTGGAAAACCTAACTAGGTTGAAGTTTTAAATGCATTTTAGGTGTCTAACTAGGTATTTGGGGTGAAGGGAAAGAGATGTTTAAGATGCCAATTGTGTCAATTGCTAAACCAGTTATTGCCCAGTGCCCTTTATTATATAATAAACAGCACATATTTACATGGAAATGATTTCAATTGTGAAAACAACCGCTTTGCCAATGCCATCTCAAATGTAGCAGACAACCAAGAATACAAGATTGTCTGTCGGTGTTGCCCAATCACTGCATTCTGCACTTGAAACGTACGTTCTCTCTCGGCCGCCATCAGACAAACTAAACCACGGATCAGATTCAGAGCATAAATCTATCCGACACAAGGACCTGTTCCGATCTACGTTGTGCAGCTAGGGGGAACAATAACACAACCATCCTAGAGCTAAATGTGCAATTAAAATCGTTGATTTTTACTTCAGTCTTCAGTAATCGTGATCAATTTATGAAGACACTCGTTGGTAATTAACAGGTAGATACGCGAGCACGTTCAGAAATGCTTAATTACTTGGTGGTTTGTGTTTTTATCTATCGTTCCATAGTTAAATGTTCTGTGACAATAGCCTGGCTTGGCGTCTATACGCAATCAATAGACCATCACCCCTAGCATTCTAGACTCATAGATTTCCAATACTAGACTAGGGCAATGTTCATTTTATTATTGAAGGCAGAAACTTATTAAAACAAAAAGTTCGATCAATCTCTACATCAACTTGTACTACAAATGAAATCTGCCGAACTAAATATTCATTTTATAGGATACAATATTTTTTTAAATATCATTATTTGGTGAATCCATCGAACATATACAATCCGCATGGCTAGTGTTTTGTCAAACAGATAATCCTAACATACATCACCAAGTGATCATAATAATAATAAGTAATTCATCTAAAACGGTAATTAAAGCTGCGACCGAGCTCATAGTGGTTCGTTTTGTCCATCTATATGGAATGAATAGCAGCAGATTAAATGTTACTAATAGGAAGTTCAATAATATTATCACCATCTGTGATGCAAGCTAAGAACAGGCTGACAGTGTTTCTTTGTAGAAGACCAAAATGTTTCTAAAGACGTAAGGCGTGAACAATAGTCGTCATACTTAAGAGCCTATACGTCGAAATTATTTACTTCACTATTGATATTATTAGCTTTTGACATGAATGAGACATATGAGAGTGTTTTTTACCACTTGAATATCACATGCAGCAGTTTCTTTCTGCGTTTAGTGCATTTATGTATTAGTTAGTTACTATATCGGCCTAAATCAATTTAAAAGTGCATTTCACTTTTTGAAACTTGTAACGGTCATAAGTATTAACTAAAGGGGTGAGGGTGGATTGGCCGATTAATCTACAATCACCCTTATAATTAATGTTTATGACCGTTACAAGTTTCAAAAAGTGAAATGCACTTTTAAATTAATTTAGGCCGATATAGTAACTAACTAATAAATAAATGCACTAAACGCAGAAAGATATTGCTGCATGTGATATTCAAGTGGTAAAAAACACTCTCATGGGTTATTCATGTCTATCTATTTAATTTATTCTTATTGTTTCAACTATACGTTTTGTTTGTTTTTCAACTGGTCTTAAGTCTTCATCCTTAATAATTGCACATGATTATACATAATTAAATCTACCTAAAGTGTCCTCCACCCAGTAACTGGAACAAATGAAGTAAAATATGAGTTTTATATATTTTTCTACCCACTAAGTTGAACAGAACTGACATTCAGTGAAGTAAGATGTGATGAAGAGGTCTTCGCATTGGCTGCACGAACGAGGGTATCAAATCATTGTGATATAATTGCACGATACAATTACCTATGTGTACCGAGAGCGTAAAGCTCTCGTCCTATTAGTGATACCTAGCCTGGTGTAGTTGGTAGTTTCCCTCACGCTCTACACTACAGCGCGGCAGTCAGCCCAGGTGCAGGGACGAAGCTATAATACGGAAGACCAGTAACGATACGCCTTATGAATTATTAAATATTTGGCACACCGACTGTCTATAGCAGAGGAGGAATGTCAGATATTGAGCAAAAACCAGCTGGCCGCAGTTTATGACGTAATGTGAAACAAGCATAATGGGTCATGTATTGGGCATACTCTGATGCCGCTTAACCTGGGAATTATATGACTGATATTACCCACGAGAAAACTGGTCATGATTCCCGTTCGAAACTTATAAAAAGACATTGGCTTTCGGCTGTCGACAATACAAATATCCAGTGTGTGTTTTTGTTGAAATTTATGTGCTCCATCAGAAAATAACAGAACGACATATTTCGTTTGAGAATTATGATGTAGTTTCCTGTTATGTCTTGTTGTTGTGTCTCGCTCAGAGTGCGAGTGCGACGTCTTGGGCGAGGGAAGTGGGGGGGGGACAGATAAACCTTGTGCCGGGTTTAATAAAATCCACTTTGCCGCTACATAAGTAGATGCAAACAACAAAACGACTATTAGGAACGGGTAACAAACACGTACATTTATGAGCACCATGACAACGTGGACTCTGTGAGTGGAACAGGCGCGGGCAGATGATTTACAGTCGCTTTTATATGATGGATTCATTCAATTATTTAAAATTATGGCTACATCCTGTGAAAGAATTAAATATGTTTGTATTAATGCGTCGTGGTTATCATTTAATCTCAAGAAAATATGATGAAACCATAAAATACATAAGGAGTATCTAATTACGAAGAAACGAACGTCTAGGAATGTATTTTAATGACATCCATGTCTTATATCCCATTAAAATCTAAAGTATTTTATTTTAAATTCAAATTTCATGGGTGGACCCGCCGAGAACGAGTTTTGAGTCGTTATCAATAAGGCGTGAAATAATTTTAATCTCGTCTGGTTTCCTCGATTGATTTAGAGCGGGTATTTGGCTGCGAGAGGCTCGTTATGAATACATATCGCGTATTACGCATGCGCAGGTCTACGCGGGCGACGAACCCACGCGTCCCTAACAGAATTATCCTTCCTCGACTCATCACTCCCGGTTTCTTTACGGTACATTACACGATGACAAATTCGATTAAACGCTTTTTATCACCTCGAATTTATTGCACTACGAACGTACTTTTCTATATAAAAGTTATCTACAACGCATTGTGCTGTCAATTTTTTCTCCGAACATGTTTTCGTTTACGACGCTAGAACTCGAGTGTAAACAACGGACTTGAGCTCACGCGTATATGTAGCTATTATTTGTGAACCTTTGGAGCAACGAGAAGTTTCAAAATGTTGTTAGGTTTTGTTGGCAGAATGCCAAAATTAGGTTGTATAATATTATTTAAATCAAAGCATTTGGTGAATTTTTCCAATTAAAGTCACACACAAATTTATAAATTAAAGAATACCAAACATTGGTAATAATGATTAATTAATTTATTCAATTATTGTGTTACAAATTAATTAATTCATTATAAACCAAGCGGTAAAATAGTACACTGCCATTGCAATGCCAAAAACACAGAGATTCAATTCAACCCTCCCAAAGACAAAATACACAGGCCTATATATTATAAATTTTCGTTGGAGCAATCCTCTCGTAAAATTCAATAAAAGATATCGAAACGAAATATTTTATATCTTAAAGAGTCAACTATACCTATTTGAAACTTTTTGGGGATTTTTTCCTGCTTTCAGTTGTCATCTGATCGATATTCAATTTTGCGTAATTGTCAAGCAAGGATATGGTCACTCTTCTATAGTGAATGATAACTAAAAATTATTGCGCATTACGCACAAATAAATTCCGAAATTAACCAATCTTGATGATTTTACGAAAATTGAAAATACTAAAAATCCACTTTAATTTATTTCGACTTTTTTGTGATGGTTAAAATGAATGTGCTTCTATCGACAATTGAATATATACGTGACCATGACATATGTGCAAAGGTTGGTAACAATCTGATAAAAACTGGCTTCAGGAAAAGTTCCAGAAAATATCACTGGTATTGCAGACTCTTAATAAGGTAAGATGAATTTAAAGTAAGGGATCGTTATATTTTGATTCATTGTGACTGAATTAAACACCTTCATACCGTCAAGATTCGTGTGTAAGTAATAGAGCCTGTGATTGCCCACGCGCTATCGTAGAGCCAGCCCAGGTCCCGGGTTCGTATCTCGGCACCTGCAGGCACCCACGCGCTATCACTGAGCCAGCCCAGGTCCCGGGTTCGTATCTCGGCACCTGCAGGCACCCACGCGCTATCACTGAGCCAGCCCAGGTCCCGGGTTCGTATCTCGGCACCTGCAGGCACCCACGCGCTATCACTGAGCCAGCCCAGGTCCCGGGTTCGTATCTCGGCACCTGCAGGCACCCACGCGCTATCACTGAGCCAGCCCGGGTTCGTATCCCGGCTGTGACCACTTCATTAGCACGTATTGCACACTGAGGCCCCGCCCCCTTTATGAATATTGATGTGTGTATTAGCCAACCGAGCAGCCGCCATACAATGGCCTCTCGCTGTATATCTCTGCATAGATAACCGCGGCCCTGATTTACATACGCCTGCCTGCCTGCCCGTTGCTTGCTCGCTCGCCTGCTCTGATATATACCAAATGGCAACCGTATTCAAATTCCAAAACACCCGTGTTTCAATGTGCGATATTTCATGAGTTAAAGCAGACTCTTGCTTTAATAAATTTAACATCAATTTCGTTATCGCCAAGGTACTATCTTTTTGTCATTAAAATGTATTCGTATTTTAAATTGTTGTGCGACTTTGAAAAGCAGTTTTAATTCAGTTTAGTTTAATCCAACAGGGCTGTACAACACCGAAATGTGCAACTCAAGAGTTCACGAGTCATATGATACCTGCGCATCAATACGCAACCAGAATTCAGATATGACTGTCACAGTCCTAACTCGGGCTAACTTTCTCAAAAATATTCTTGGGTGTTAGAAATAGTTTAACGTGAACAAAGCACTCCTTACTTAACTTTTTGTGCGTGTGTCACTTTTCACGATAAAAACCGAATATGACCACCGATTGACATTCGTTTTTGTTGGCATTGTCCATCAATGATGATACAGATTGTTCTTGGTGACATTCGTATGTAATTTCTTACAACCCGGCACCTACACCAAATTCTAGAGAAAATTTTGTTATTGTACCCTTCTTCGACAATCTGTTGATGAAGTAGCTTCGCTCGCTATTTTCCTTCTAATTTACATCATTTACTAATATTTTAAAAACTTGTGCTCCAACTCGACGTTGCATCTGCATCTGAAGTATCGGAAGAAAACACCAAGTCTTAAAGTCTGTGTTGGAATGTTCCTTGACTTCAGAGTGATGAAATATCAAGGTGATCGCGATGTAGCATTCACATAACAGTCATTACGGTAAAACTAATGAATAGTGACCAATTAAATATTGTGTATGGTTATTTCTATATTAAATTATTATTCCAAAACTTCAATGGGATTTTCTCTCGTCCCCAAAATCAATTCATTCAATCACATCAGACTTTAAAAGTGTTGATATAGTTGATGGATGAAAAGGGGATTAGAATATATTAAAGAACAGGCATTTTCACAGAACATGCAAACGAAACATTGGTTAATTATTGTTATATATTATTATAAATCCACATTTCTTACACCCAACTTTTCATCCCTATTGCGTTCTTAGGAGGCGAAGCTTGGACCGGATACGGGAGAAAACAAACAAGGTAGCGAGTGATATTTAATCAACAGATCAACTGATCGAAGCTTTCAAAGCTCGTGTTTGGTGGAGGTGCCGGGTACGAAGACGAATTCAAAACAAATATTATTATATTGCTTAAATTGATTGTTCCTGTGTTCATTAATGATGGAAATATGGAAACTGTCTCCCCTTAAGCCCCAAGGTCACCTAAAACATGCTGTATCTTACATGACAGTCTGCCTGATAAAATTATAGAGGACAGCTCCAAAATCCCCGAACTGAGAACTGCAACGTTTGGGTGTACAATCGAAGATCTTGTATCATAATATCCCACTTACGTGTTTTTTGGTTATTTTTGCTTCTTTTTCCCAGATTTATCTGTGTTTTTTGTGAAGTACACAAACGGCTACTCCGATCGTTGATGAAAGTTTCAGAGAATCTGGAAAAGTACCAAGCTCGTAGGTTGACCTCTGCTAATAATCCAATGGTTAAACGAACTAGCCCGCTCTTCGTGTGGGAGAAAGATTAGGTGCGGGGCGGCGAGGTCGTGATTTTGATTCCGAGGCCGTTAGCAGTAAAATATGTCCATAAGTTTGTACTGTTAAAGGGCAATGTCATAGCGAGATAAATACTACTTAATTATGTTTGTTTTATTTTAATAATGGAAAAACAAAACAAAACTATAAATTAATGAAAGCAGATATTATGTAAAATACTATCACGTTTCAATGCGATTATACAAAGTGTATCATTGGATAAGTGAAGTAAGAGGTGTAGCCTACCCAGAGGGACGTGTTTGGCCAGCCCTTGCGCAGCCATACGTCATACAGAGAGCAAAAAGTTGGCGACATCATGCATGTGGTAAATAGTCCATTGTTCGGCAGAACACAGACATCGTTCTTCAACTACGACCAATCGAATGACGAATTTGTTCGGAAATATACAAGTTATTTTGCTGGCTTTCTTGCGTTGTTTCTCCCTGGCTTTCTCACGCCCATGGCTACAGGTTTTGCATAACATTTTCACAGCAGAAATTTCGCTTCTTGTCGGAACAAGTGTATCCATATTATACAGTAAAGAAATGGAAACTAAATCCCAACTCTTGCAAAAAAGTGTGGATGCCATGCAAAGCTGGCCGTACACCCGTTGTGTTGTGTTTTCATTGTTCTCGCGGCGTCTTTGTGTCGGGCGCTACCGAACACACGAAGTGAACCTTGCTGCGCATGCGTCCCAGGAGCAGGGACCGGACTGTTTTTTTTATTTTGTCGAAGGTGATAAAGCCCATTAACACCTTACCAACATTTCTGTGGTCCCAGATTGTTATGTTCATATCCCCTAACAAGAGCTCTGGAGAAAGCTCGAGCGTAACTATGTTAAGTTATCATAACTTAAATGTAGCCGCGATGGCCTTATGGATGGATGGACTTTACAATAAAGTAAAATAATAATGAGCGAATTAAATATGCGTTTAAACGCATTGAATTCCGCACAGAAAACTTTTTCGATCACAACTACTTTGTTTCTAAAGTTTAAAGGTAAGTTATTGTTTTTAAAATTGTTGGTATGTATTTATAAATTGCGCTGAAAATGGCCAAAGTTTAGTACAAACCCCTGACATATAAATCGTAACAAATTTCATTAAACAAGAGCACTCACTAAGTATTCAATAGATAGGGATGTATTACAAAGTATTGTAAAAACTACAATATAAACGCAGCCCTTCTCTCGCTTCACTCTCCAGTTGTCCAGTACGTGTGACAGTCCTCTCGTGGACATGTACAGTATTGAACAGACCAACCCCTTTTGACAGCTGCCATTGCATTACACGTCATGAAGCCGTCGCCTCTCATTGCATGCTAGGCTCATTGCCACACTTAAATAATGCAGGCCGGGTTATGAACGTGCAATGTGAAACTGATACATTCCATCATTTAGCTCGCATTATATTGTTGTGGCTGCATTATAAACAAAAGTGTATTAGTCTTCGCATTCAGTCATATAGGACCATGGAGTTTAAATAGTGATAGGACTAATTTCAGTAGGGGGTTTAATTTAAAACGGCTCGAAGTTCCGAACCAGTCCTATCAATGGTGAGTCTATAAATCGATGAGCGAATAATGGTTTAACATAATGGGCCTATTACGTACTATGCTCAGCAATCAGCGCAATGCAGCTATTCATTGAATTGGTCCAAAACATTATCACCAAAGTTGAATCATAGAGAAGTGTTCTGAGCAATGTGTCACAAAATAAACGAACAAGTTAAACCGTAGAATGAGATGCAATATAAGAAGATTTCACTTCCTGGCGTTTTGACGAACATGCAAAGAAAGAAAGTAATATTGAATCAGAGCAAGGCGCACCTAAGGCAACTAGATTTGTTTGTTTCAGGTGACTTATAGTAGATGTAAAGGACTTGTAGTTGAAACTCTTATCTTCTTAATTCAAATAAGAATCAAATTGCAAGTTTATTTCCTGGGAAATGATGCTCAGAGCCGACATAAATGTTTCTGTTTCCAAAACGAGTCCAACTATATCCACCCGACCAAGGTCTGTACTCAAGAAAGCTACTGTGTCCTTCCATGAACCATCCTTGAAGGCGCCATTTAAATACATTCATCATTACACTTGGAAATGTAATAACTTGCATTGAGTTTAAATTAAACCACACAGAGAGTATCTCTTTGTATTAATCAGATCGAGTGATGAGTAGCTATACTTGCAAGTATCTCTGTAGAGTGGAGCTGCTACTTCGTAGGTAATCTAACTGTGTGCTATCACTTTCAAAGTCAAACAGCCCCGTGTGGAGAAATATGTACAGATCATACAAGAAGCCACCCTCGGAAGAGCCCATATTTAATTTCACTGGATTCCATGACGAGAGAGCTCACCTCCTTCTCCCTCTGCTGGTATGTAATAACATGTATATAGCTGTTAGTGTTGTTCACTCAACCGTCGGTTAACACAGTTTCAATATTGCGAATGTCTACCCTACCCCTTCCTCTTGCATGGTTCTGATCCCCTGATCATCCCTCCCCCATACACGGCCGCTATTTGTACAACGATGTGAGTGAATTTCATGTTTACCATTTGAGAGGCGAGTTGTGTCCGTCCGTTCACCCATGATGCACAACTATGTGCTGGGAATGTGGACGTGGTCCGCACAGACAATCTGGTCACTCTAAACTTGATATGCACACAACCAACGGGGTTCTCATTTTAATAATATATATGTGTTTCGATCTGGATTGTTCATTTTATACATGACGGGAATGTCGGTCGGTCGGGGGAGGGGGAGGGCGAGCATGTCTACAAATTATTTTCAAAAAATGAGGTAGGCAAGAAAGGTATAGTATTTTAAAATGATATTTGAGCAATTTAATCACCTTTTTTCCTGAATCACAGTACTTATTGTTGCAACTAAAAAAGTAAGTTGATTTTATGGATTGAATAAATTTGTGTTCGATTTGTTTGTTTTTTTCATAATTAAGCAGTGTTTAGTTTCATCGTAAACCTATAAATAGATTCAGTTTGATTGTAATACTTCTGCCTTGAAGTATTATGAATCCATCCATCATCTATGGTGTCAAGTGAGCCACAATGAAGACAATAGGGGACCAAGGATCGACCCTTGTGGAACTCCACAAATATTGTTTAGTTCAATCTGGTGTAGGCAGTAGTAGTCGAGTTCAGTCAGTTCTACACGTTAACAGATTAGAAGCCAGCTTCAGAGCAGAGATTATTCTCACGTGTGACATAATATGCCCAATGTTGGTATGTTCAAGTACTGCTCAATTTCCAAAAAGCTTAAGTAATCTTACCGCTTAGAAAACCTGAATGGAAAATTATGACTATCTTCAAGAGATTAATTACGTAAATGGCGTTCGAGCATTTGTGTGGGAATATGTAATGGCTACTTAAAAGAGCTAAATACCAGGATGCGCCTTATTGTCAGTCAGGATTGCCAGTAGTGGATATCGGTTCGACGACTTCCCGAACCTGAATCTCGCGCGTTAAGCATAAAGTGAGATATATAAATCTGTCGGTCGATATTACTCGTATTGCACATGCACCACTGTTGTTGTGTTCAATTAGAAAGGTACTAATGACGGAGTGATATCGACATTGCTAGTTTGTGTTTAGTTTCCGTCCCTCAACCCGAGCTAGCAACTCGTCATATTAGGTGCTACTGGACATAGACTAGCGGCCTATGCATCCTATATCTAGCTTTATATGGGTTTGTATAATTGCATGTCCATCAACCAACCAGGCATGGCGTATAACACGCCGGAACATAGGCCAGCCTATATCAAAGGCCACACAGAACATCCCTTTACTTGTCACATGGCTACAAAGTGCCTTTGTGCACGGAGCGCTGCCTGCCAAAGTGGTAATGCCATTGCCGTTTATTACATTATTCATGTTGTGAATATATTTCAAACATGATTAATTAACAAATCAGCCTCTGGATACTAATGTTAAAATCAATGCAATGTGATTGTACTAATGAGTGAGTTTTACATTTAAAAAAACAATGTGATTTTGTCATTCAGTTCAAAATTACGTAATAAAATATAATAATCAACACATTTTGATTTGCCAAACATTATTCAATAGCATTTTATAATATTAATTCTAAAATGACTTATCGAAAATCAATCTTGAACTGCGATTTAAATTATTTATTGAAGTTTTCGGTGAAGGTTTAAAATTTAAGATTTGTACCGGCAGCCAGGTTGATTCTAAGGTTACGTCACATTTAAAAAAAACATTCAGTTATTTTATTCAGTCTGAAAAGTAAATTTACCTTATGCAAAAGTATGGTCATATTATGTAGTCCATCATTGATCATGAAACTACCTAATTTAGATGTTGGAATCAAAAGAAAAGTATAATTTTAATTTAGTTGTTTGATACTTGTATATATCCATTGTGAAAGTAATTTAGTTTGAAAATTCTTATTTAATTTCTTTCAGAAAGTCAGAAACTCAGTAATTCATGCGGTTTAAACTTTATAGGTAGAGGTACGTTTTTTTCCATTTTCAAGCGTCATTTTATAGCGTTTTGTAGCATCTATTTTTTGGCCACTTTCAAAAATTTGTGCATGAAGTTTTTCCATATTTTTATTTCAAAATTATGCCATAAACTTTGAATTAATATCAACTGAATTTATATTTGTATAAACAAATTATAGATCCTATGTAAAATAAAATATAATAAGACTGGAACATAAACCATAGTTTAAAGTGAAAAAATAGCGCTTTCTAACATCTATTCACAAAACGTACCTCTAATAGTTTATAAACAGTCATGACGTCTCTCACAATGTTATAGAGCCAGACGTTCATCACATGGGGGAAGCACATTACTTTAGATAACTCGCAGTGGGCCGACCCTCCCGCGCTTTATGACCGTGTAGTGCGTGAATCCACTCATTTATATGAATGGATTGCGAATATCCACCTGAGCGACCGCTGAATTAATGAAACAGCACAATTGCATTTGAACACGGCTGCTTTACTGTCCGCTCCGCTGAGTTTGATGGGACGTTGTATGTTGTCTGGCCTATCAATCACACCAGGCACTCCCTCTAATATATTCCGCTGCAGGTGAAGCCACACACACTAACTAGCTGCATGGAGAAAATCTCGGACAATTCACATTATACACGCAAAACTTTGTGCATCTCGTTAAACCGAGGATATTTTAATCACAAACATTCAAGCCCTCAATATAAAACACGTAGTCCGCCTGACGCATAACATTAAAGCACATAACAAAAGCTATTCGGTTATCTATACATTTATGTCTAGCGTCGGCTAAACATTGAAAATTCCAATTTCAACTTTCGTTTTTATAATGTGAAGATGAGTTTGAAATAGATAGAATTTTATAAATTTTGTGAATCGTTTGGTAAGTTAATATTTTATAAAATTTTGTTGTTGAATAGACAGTATTTAAGTATTTCTCCATGAAATGTGATACATTTATTTGATTCAATTTGATTAAATAGTAAACAACTTGATAATTATATTTTCCAAATGATATATTTTATCATCAGTTACATATTAAAAACCTTTCAATAAACACTCAACGTAAATATGGTGGGGGAATGTAAAATTTCTGATTTTTCTTTAAAATGTTCAAAATATGATCTCAATTTATTCTAAACCTGTCGCCACAACATTTTGTATAATCGCTCCGTAAACTATTTAGTCGACTTCCTCGGCAACTCAAGACAGAACGAACGCGTTCTAGATTTGATTACTCTTGTTCGGTGTTTAGACAGTTTCCGCTTCTTGTTATACCTTATCTTGTCCGTGTCGTTATCTGAGGCTAACACGTGTAACCTAACCGTCTGCCATGACTTAACCGTTAAACATATCATTCCTATGATGTTTACCAACTACAGGTTCATGAATTTCATTATCATTTAAGAAACTGAAAACGGTATCGAAAGATCCATTTTGAAAGAATCACATCGATACGCATTTCAGGGTACTAGAAATCATTGGATCGCATCGGTAAAGCTGACACTTTCACCTACACCAGAGTTATACACAGATTACTGAGCTGCAGCGCTATACAACACAGTTCGTCGAAAAAGAAAACTAAAAATAATATAATTCGTTGATCTTTTAGAGGCGGCTACGGGTAAACAACACTCAAACCAAGTTCGACGCTTGTCCTCGTGATCGAAATGGTGGAGGTGCCGGGTAATATTTTTTCCCTTTAACCCCCATACCAAAAAACATTATGTTTCATACTTGTTGTACCGGACTACCGAGTCACGTCACATTATTATGCATTAAATCGAATGCTCAATTTTACGAATGATATTTGGAGGGCATTGCTCATCTCACAAGGGTGGTGTAATTGCGACGCAGTATCGCCCACGTCTCGTCGCACATGATTAGCAAGGCGGTGGATGGGGTCAATCGATGCCGTGATCTAGGGGGCCGTGGGGGCAAGAACAATGGAGCCCGTCTTGCCTGTTCATATTTCTAATCATCGCGCGCTCAATTTAACGTCACCAGACCTGCGATTAATCCGAGCCGAGATGCCATGCACCCACCCATACAATGCGCCCCTCCAACTTAAGGCTAGTTTATCAATTTTCCTCCGCCGGTTTTAAACAAGGATTATGGGGCAACGGAAATTCAGATGATTACCAAGGGGGGATTCCCATTGACATCTGACTTTTCAATCGGATATTTTAAAGTGCAAGAGGAAGTAATTTTTCCTCCATTATTCCACGTTTCAATTTGAGGAGTCATTGAAATTAAACGATGTCAGGGTAGCGGCCCTAATACATAGCGCATCTCTCTCCCAGGGTAGCCCTATAGCGCATCTCCCTCCCTATAATCTAAAGCCGAGTTCATAATAAAACAATATATTGGGCACATGTTAATGCATGGTATAGAACGGAGACCATGCATTCACAGCAAAGACAGTTATTAATAATACGGCATATAATTGTTTAAATATTAAGAGCACAAATTGCAATGAAGATATTGGAAATGATAACCCTGATCTTGATATTTCTGTGCGGCGGTTTAAGTTCACAATATAATGGATCTGGCATTTCATCAAAGCAAAGCGTCAATTATGACAGTACTTGATTTCATGACCCTCTTCGTCATAGTGTGTTGAGTCTAAGTGGTGTGTGGGTACTCGAACTTAAGGGTATTTGATTATTTGGGGTCCGGCCCGATAGTCAAAAAATGTACCTGATTTTCGGATAACCAAAAATTATTTTTCTTAGGGGTTGGTGGAGGTGCCGGTTCAGGATTTACGTATTTATTTGGTGGAGGTGCCGGTCCAGGATTTACGTATTTATTTGGTGGAGGTGCCGGTCCAGGATTTACGTATTTATTTGGTGGAGGTGCCGGTCCAGGATTTTTACGTATTTATTTGGTGGATTCTTCACAGTATAAAATTCAATATTAATATTTAAATGCATTATTAAACGGCCGTTTACCTGAAAACTCGAAGCAGTTTAGTACCCGAACTCGAGCCGACTGCCGAAATCTCTACCCGCACAGTATACTAGTAGAATCTAATGATATTTTGAAAGAAGGTACAAAGGCTATTAAATAACATCAAGAACAGCTGCATTCGCCATATTATTGATATATGGTATGATATGATATACATTATTTATATATATATATATATGGAATGGATATATGGAAAACTTAAAAACAAGCTAGCCTTACAAGAATATACGTTATTCAAAGGTATAACATTTGGGTATTCCAGACTCTGAAAATATATCCCTAGATAAGTATAGAACAGTAGTTCCGCCGCCTCCGCCGCTGACAATAACAACAACAACAAAACAATGTTATTAACCCCCTATAATCTTTGATTTCGCCATAGAAAGTAAAATAGTATCAACGTTCTGTAAAAGCTCCCCGGCTTAGACCAGTACATTGAGCACTATCGACGCAGGCCAGTGTCTGGCTCAAAGTCTTAATAACTTTGTTAGATACTTGTAATCCGTCTTAAAATGATTTTCTTCAACTTCCGTCCTCCCCTCCCGCCCCTCCAAGTTAATCCCTGCACTTCATGAAGGAATATTGCACAAGACAAGACAAGAGTTGGTTTATCCGACCACTGCTGCGGCCGCAGAGATAAAACCTGCGCCAAACTTGATATTGTTCTCGGGTCGGGATTATCGCGAGAGATGATTGAGTCGGAGCGGACGGCGACCACGATACGAGAGGACGTCGGAGTAAATTGGGTCACTTGGGGGATCGGATCAACGTCCAAGATGTCATCTGAAAACATTATGTGGTACAAGAAAGGCGAATCAAAATCGTGATAGTCGGTCGTAATCGCATCGTGGTCTGTATTTGATTTGATACACGTAATCCCAGACTTAACAGGGTTTTACAGCCGCGTTGATGGATGAGCGTGTTTGGTCTAGAAGTATTTGCTTTCACACATTGTTATTGGTTATATATAATAATATTTTGAATGATAAAGATATTTTTGTGGGGTGGAGGGGAGAAATTGTGTGGGGGAGGGGGGGGGGGCAGAGTTCGACTCGTTGAAGGAGGTTGATGGAGTAAAATAATCCCTCCCCCTGCTCCCGTCATCAGAGATATTGCCCCGCCGAGCATATAAATACTGTGAACCACCCACGCGAGGCCCGGAGATTGTGTTATACGTCGTCGTCGTACTTGCAAATTAGCAGCCAACCAAGTTGAACTAAAAGTTCCAAGCTAGAAGGGAAGATTCCACATTCATCGCCTTTCATAAGCCTGCTCGCAATCAAAATACTTGTGCGAAACTTGTCCGACTTGAGAGCCTGATAGAGGGGGGAGGGGTGGGCGTATGGGCTATAAAAAGACTAATCTGAAAGATAATGCAATCCCTTTACTTCCACTAATTACAGTAATTAGTTCTTGCTCGTCTCAAACATGATCAACATCGAACAAGTATTTCAAATTCCCTTAAATGGAGGCAAAAGCAGCAGCCAGCAAAGGGGTGGGTATCGCAATGAAAATGATGTAATTCGAGGTTCATTAAGCAAGGTTAATTAGAAATCAACACCGTTATATAGCCAGGAGGAAGTATAACAAGAAAATCACTCTCAAAGTTACTTTTTACAACGTTATCTTGAAATAAGAATTGTAAGGGACGAATGACTATGCTACTTTGATACGCGTTTAATTAACTCATCAACTCGGAAACAAAACAAAGAGCAGCGGATGAAGGGGATATAGTTTTACAAGACGAGGAGGTGGAGTGGAAGCGAGGAGGAGACTTTCTAGTTTACAAGATCATGCCATTCCGCTGAGCGTGTTGTAGCCAGCATATCGTGTTTATTAGCAGGCTTATTACAAAGACCACGTCTGTGATATATTAATGGGATATGTCCTGAACCAACATTAATTGTTAGCTAAATCTTACTTAGAAGAAATCGCATTCCTCTCTATATAATTTCATGTTCTCCTCTTTGTTGTATCAGTGTGCGCGATCTTATGAAGTAGCCGAGGTAGGTCCGAAGCCAGGCGGCCTCACCAGATAGACAGACAGACAGACAGACAGACAGACAGACAGACAGACAGACAGACAGACAGACAGACAGACAGACAGACAGACAGACAGACAGACAGACAGACAGACAGAGTATAGTGAAGGCCATGTGAGTGTGTAGGCTAGAGCGTCCCGACGTCCAGGGGGGAAGACAGACAGACACAGAGGATCACTGTAATTGCTGACTTATAGCCGGGCCCCCATCAAACTGCGCACGAGATGACTCTAATATTCGACCAGGGAGTTGGAATCCGAAGGCATCAACTGGGTCCCGAGGGTCTCATAAAGAAATGACGGGCATACTCATGTTCTGATAGATGGTCACTCGAGTGTTGTAGGGTGGCTGTCAATCAGCTGACCGCGCGGACTCATTTCCCGACCAGACGAGAAACAATAAAACCATTCAACATAATATTATTACACGATTCGTTGAGGCGAGAGCGGGAACTACCTAATACATAGTATAAGTTGTTCCGAACTTACCTCAAACGTGGCCACCCAGCGGTCTCATCTCATGTACTGATCGCTGGTTTACCACTTCTCGCTCATCGATATTGCGCCAAACGTGGCACCCAGCGGTCTCATGTCATGTACTGATCGCTGGTTTACCACTACTCGCTCGTCGATATTGCGCCAAACGTGGCCAACCAGCGGTCTCATGTCATGTACTGATCGCTGGTTTACCACTACTCGCTCGTCGATGGAGTCGGCGTCGATAGGGTTGCATTGCAGCTACGTTATTATATTACCCCACCAAAAGTCAGTTTTGTAACGAGTGAGCACATTTTGTATTTGTAAACCCGAGTTTCAGATAAACATCATGATTAGAGGTGCGTGTATATAGCATTTTCAACTGTCATTTTACAGCGTTTTGTAGCATCTATTTTTTGGCAAATTTTAAAACCTTGTGTATGAACTTTTTCAGATTTTTAATATGATATTTGGTCATCAAGGTAGAATTAATATCAACTGAATAAAGATGTGTATAAACAAATTATATAGATACTATGGAAAATAAAATAAGATAAGACTTGGAAACCTTAGTTTTAAGTGAAAATAAAGTACTTTGTAGCATCTATTGTTTGGCTAATTTTAAACCTTGTGTATGAACTTTTTTCAGATTTTTTATATTAAATTTGGTCGTCAAGGTTGAGTTAATATCAACTGAATAAAGATGTGTATAAACAAATTATATAGATACTATGGAAAATAAAATAAGATAAGACTTGGAAACCTTAGTTTTAAGTGAAAATAAAGTACTTTGTAGCATCTATTCAAAAAACGCTATTTGCACGTACCTCTAATTCATGATATATACGTACTTTCTGTTTTGTACTTACCATACAGGTTGCCAAAGGCTTACTGCGTTCGGTAACTGAAGTATATACATTTTAATCGACTGAAAAACACATTAAGTTCGCTATATTCTATTGTATTAAACCTAAGCTAAGATATTTTCTAATACGGTGTATTTCACATGTAAGTATAATTATT
The DNA here is from genome assembly GCA_024449915.1 of Sweltsa coloradensis. Classification (NCBI taxonomy): domain Eukaryota; kingdom Metazoa; phylum Arthropoda; class Insecta; order Plecoptera; family Chloroperlidae; genus Sweltsa; species Sweltsa coloradensis. Next base: position 187,665 of record JAMZAV010000326.1, read on the forward strand.
TTTATATTTGAAAACGCAGGCATTCTTATAGATTATCTCGTGGCGTCTTTAATTAATGGAGCCATGTTTTAATTTATGTTTGATTCTCGGCTAGCGCCGTATTAGCGCGTTCATAAAGAACAGCATGAAATGTGAATCTTCTGCACATCGGGTATAATTGAATCGCCGGCAATATAAGGTTTAAGTCACGATGCCGAGGAGATAATGTGGACGAAAGGAGCCATGAATCCACAGCTAATGAGTACGTTCGAGCAGAGAGAATACCGGTATGTTAATCACATTAGGAGGAACTAATGTTACATACGGTGCCAGCGCCTCGGCAGTTTCTGTTGTCCGAGGTCTCACGTTGCGTATTCATGACCTAATCCGACCAAATAATATATATTTGAAAACGAACGGTAAAAAAAGTTTTAAATCCATATATAACTTAGTAAAATAAAACTATTAAACAGTATTGAGGATGTGTAGAGAAACGTTTTTAAAAAAGGTTTTAGGTTTTTGAAGCAATAAAATGCTAATTTTTGGATGGGCGAAGCGAAGACTTCAATTTCACTTACACTGAAAAAAATTGCTTGCGGGTGTTTTTTTTGTCTGTTCGCTCTCCACCAGGCAAATTAAAAGCATAAGCTTTTAGTACAGGGGTGTATTACAAGTATTTACACGGGGCGTCGGTGGCGTCGGTGGCGTCGCGACGCCTGACGTAAGTTTACAGTATATTCTATATTGGATATATGGTTTTGAAGGAAGACCGACGTCAAAACACGTTTCAGCTTTCAATATGCCGCACTCGAGACCGAGAGTGAATAAGTTATTTTGTTTTTCATGGAGGTAAATGGTAATATTGTTGTGCGCTATACCTAAAGAGAAGGAACTGGTGATTTCTAAACTCATCCCATGACAATGTTTTGGTTGATATGTTAGACCTTGTTGTTTAGCTATGAGTTCTGTTTCAAATGCTCTTTCTCTCAATCTCACCAAAGATGATTGTCATATATTTGAAGTTACGGAGTGGCCGGAGAAATACTGACAGGCCCTGGTTATTGTAGGGGATGTTTATTTCCCCAGTGAATATACGCTATTTCTAGTTTTACCCTTATTTATAACACGCGGTTTATGTTATTATGTTATTGATGGGGTCAGCCCTAGTGCGAGGTTTTACCTCCAACAATAAGTGTAAGACCACGGACTTAAGTCCTTCTTGAATCTCCACGCTGAGACGATGTTGATGATCAAATTCATTATTATTCACGTTTACATGTAATTATATTTCTTTTCGCAGAGAAAAGAATAATAATAAGACTCCAACTTGTGAATCTGTTTATACACCTCCCCTTCTTCCAATGCTTCAATAAAACCATGTAAAATCAAACAATGAACAACACTGACCACTCACATGCCCACCAACATACACATTAAATATCACAAGCGCAAACTCACACAAAAAAATTCAAGCTACATGAACATAACATTATTTAACAAACTTCCATCAAACATAAAAAATATTTCCAATGTAAATATATTTCAAAACGAACTCAAATCACTCTTAATGAGTAAGGCGTAGATGAATTCCTAAATGATTGGTAAACATATACATGTACCAACTTGTATGTGTAATTGTGCTATAAATTGTTATATATTATGTATTTAAACATGACAACCTACAGCTCGTAGGCCAAGACATCCTAACTATGTGTGTAGGTCTAGCTCTGTCGTATTTACAATTACTAGGAAAACGCTTAAGTCCCGCCGCGTTGTTGGATGAGCGTAATTGGTGCATTGAGCTGCATTGTGTTACGCGGATTTTCTGTTGTTCTGTGAAAAAATCATTACTAAGTCAAAGATTTTTTTAAATTAAATTAAATTAAAAATTAACTTAATTTTTTTTAATAAATCGTAATTTTTACGTAATTTAAAAAAAATAAAAAAATCGTAAAATTGCAATTTTCATAAGAAATAATTATTCGATTGCGCTCAAATTTTACACGAGTATATTAATTCATAAAATTAAGGTTCTATAAAAAAATCATTACAATAGGATAAAGCATGTAGGTGTTATAAGTCAAAGAATTGTTTAAAAAAAGAAAAAAAACACGTAAAATTTCGATTTTCATGAGAAATAATTTTTCGATTACGCTCAAATTTCACACGAATATCTTAATTCATAAAATTAAGGTTCTGTCAAAAAATCATTACAATCAGATAAAGCATGTAGGTGTTATAAGTCGAAGATATTTTTTTTAAAATCGAAAAAAAATCGTAAAATTTGCGTTTTTTATAAGAAAAATCTGCACGATTGCGCTCAAAAAACGTGGCAGTTCTAAGTTCAGAGATTTCGAAGGCCTCCATAAAATTTCATCGCAATCGGAGTATCGGTTTAGCCGGAATCGTGTTAACAAACACACAAAAATACAAAAAAAAAGAAAAAGAAAAAAAGAAAAAAAAAAACATTCCGGATTTTTTTCTCCAGTGTAGTGAAATGGAATCTTCGCTTCGCTCGCTACGCTCGCTACGCTCATCCAATAAAGTATTACAAGGTAAGGCTTGAATTGGTAAGTAATTAGTAAGTAGTAAGTAATTTGCCAATTAGTTTGTAAATATTAGGTCCTACCCTTTCCATATACCCTACCTACAAGACGTACTTTTATTATCTTAAGAATCAATTGTGTAACGTAAACATAAAACTATGTATGCAACACTTAATGGAAATAAAGCAACGTTCTATATTCTTTTCTATTCTAATTTTACAAAATATTGGTGATTGATTGGATATTGCTTAACGTCTCATATTAATGCACTTTGGCTATTCGAGACGATGAGTGGTGATAGACTAGGAAAACGCTAAAGTCCCGCCGCGTTGATGGATGAGCTTTTTTAAAATTTTAGTTTGCATGGGATATCTTTACTTTTGCAAGTGCTTTGTTTTGCTGCCTACGCATTGTAGGTGATTGTTGTCAAGTTTCTTTTGTTACCTGTCAATTGGTATTATTTACTGTAAAAAACTTATATTAAAAGCTATATTTCAATGGATTCTGGCTAACTATTTCAACTTTTTCTTTCAAAAGGTACTACATCACCATAACCTTAATGTCCATGTATAATATGAACGTTGTAGCCCCACCCGTTTGGTGAGAATTGGCCCAAATGGCACGAAAATATCACACAAAAAATCAAAAAACTTATATTAAAAGCTTTATTTCTATGGATTCTGGCTAACTTTTTCAATTTTTTCTTTCAAAAGGTACTACATCACTAAAACCTTAATGGCCATGTATAATATGAACGTTGTAGCCCCACCCGTTTGGTCAGAATTGGCCCAAACGTCACGAAAATATCGCACTAAAAATCGAAAAAAATCGTAAAAGTACGATATTCATGAGAAATATTTCTTCGATTGTACCCAAAAACAATACACCTCTAAGTTCAGAGATTTCGAAGGTCCTGTCAAATTTTCATCAAGATCGGATATGCCGTTTGCCTGGTAGAGAGTTAACAAACAGACAGAAAAACAAACAAACAAAAAAAAAACAAAAAAAAAAACACCCGAGCTAAATTTTTTGGGGGTCAGTGAAATTGAAGTCTTCGCTTCGCTCATCCAATGAGGATGAAGTATGAACAGAAGGGAAGAGGGGAAACCCGGCACGTAGCCTACTCCTTTCGAAAAGTACCAAGGGGACCAACGGCCTAACGTACCATCCGAAAGGACGGTGTAACCTTGACAGTCATATAGGTTCCTCCACTAACCCGAACTGCCGAGCAGACGTCGAGGAGAACGAAGTCGTTACACTAGCTCTCGAACCCTCCATCTGCTCTAACCTGCGGTATACGTGTGTCTCTGGGCAGAGCAGTAACCCACTCTCCCCCTGGCCACACCCGAGTTTGTTTAACTTCGGTGTTCTAGTGGGGACCGGTTAAAGTACCTCGGCTAAACCGCTGGCTTTACAAAATATTTGCCAATTAATATAGTGACTTAAATCAAATCGAATACGCAGAAAAAAGTACCATCGACCGAGACTTAAACACGTTTCTATTTTTAAGTCACTGTTTTGTGTAAAGAAAGTCTCAATGTTGTGTTGTGTTGTGTTTATGTCACTAGGACCTAGCTGGAAAATTTCGAAGTTTGACTACTTTTTCCCCCGTCATGATGACTCATTTCTTTTTGAACTAGATTAATTTATAACTCGTTATATCAAATACATGTTTGGTTTAACATCTTCAACGGCCGACCACCAGTATTACATAAATTAATTACAAAAAGAAACTTACATTATACAACCTTGCAAAGTTGGCAATAAAGCATACATGGACAGTCCTACAGTCGTAGATTTCAAACTTTAGTCTCACATCAGCTAACAAAAATTAACGAAAAATAGTTAATTTTGTATTTAACATAATAAAAAATTGTAAAAATCAATTTATCTTTTAAAAATTGTTTTAAAAACAATTTTAGAAAAGTGTTACTGTAATCCCCATATTTTCACTTTCGTGAGTACAGTTCAATACTTCAAACACCTGTGGTGTCAGTGGCAGAGCAATCAGGAACGTGGCTAAAACACATGTCCCATATCCTTCTTTCTGGTTGAAAACTCATTTTAGGTCTGTTAGCCTTTGTTTGGTGGAACATTTTAAAAGCATTAAGATCTTGCATGAAAAAGTCTAAAATTAGAACGGACAATGAAGTTGGAATATAACATGCATCTCCAAAGCCGCCATCTATAATAGGCAGTGAAAATATATTTTCGTTGAGTAGTATCAGTTCTGGCGTAAAAGTCACTTAAGTTAAATTTATGTCCCATTTGCAGCTACATAACAATCTTGCCCCTGCTGGCTACGTATTATATCTGTCTGCTGTTTACAGTTTGACTGCTGAGCGTCATTCCAGCCGACACCATGGAGATAACTGCCAGGAATATGAAGTGGACGAAACACCTGCTTTAATTAGGTGGCTTGGTGGATCGAAGCTCCGCAGAAGATTGAGCGTGATCACTTATTTAGGATCAAACGATTTGTGTTAACCAATGTATAGTTTACATTGACGAGGTGTCCTTGTCGTCCGCGGTGGAACATACGAAGCATAGGACACTACGAAATATAGTTGTTTTGAAACCACTATCAATGCTGCATTTTAAATCTAACAAAATACGATGACCTAATGTATAATTGGATGAGCGAAGCGAAGACTTCAATTTCACTGACCCCCCAAAAAAATTTAGCTCGGTTGTTTTTTTGTTTTTTTTTTCGTTTTTTTTTGTGTTTGTTTTTTTGTCTGTTTGTTCGCACGATTCCGGGCAAACGGCATAAGCGATCTTGATGAAAATTGAAGGGGACCTTCGAAATCTCTGAACTTAGACGTGCCACGTTTTTGGGTACAATCGAAGAAATATTTCTCATGAATATCGCACTTTTACGATTTTTTTTCGATTTTTAGTGCGATATTTTCGTGACATTTGGGCCGATTCTGACCAAACGGGTGGGGCTACAACGTTCATATTTCACAAGGACATTAAGGTTATAGTGATGTAGTACTTTTTGAAAGAAAAAATTGAAAAAGTTAACCGGAATCCATAGAAATAAAGCTTTTAATATAAGTTTTTTTTTAGGTTTATAATAACAATTAACAAGAGTGACAATAGAAACTCGACAACAATCACCTACAATGCATTCAAAAAGCACTTGCAAAGGAAAAGTGGTCCTACGCAAACTAAAAACTTACAAAAAAGTTCATCCATCAACGCGGCGGGACTTAAGCGTTTTTCTAGTCTAAGAATTAGAGTGTTGAACAATATTGTAGATTCCATTACAAGAACTTGTTATCACACGTTGCTGAGAGCGTCAAGAGTTAGGATTATTATAAATATAACTTCCACACGAGCAGCGCAGCTTGATCGCGAGGTTCTTTATAAGCTGCGTCTATCTATTATGTAGATGTTATCTCTGCTATACCTGCATGGTTTTATACCAAGCGTCGGCCAGCTCGGGACGCGATAACTTTATGAGCCCAGCTCGACCAGACAGCTTTTTAAAATTGTTTTAGCTATTTTCGCGGATGATAAAAACAAACAAGCGTTTCAATAAATTATATCCTACTTCCAACGCTGTGACAACGAATATAAACAAATAAGAAATTGTTACTTCAATAACCAGTTTCAAATTATCATTAACACATAAAATCTGTTTAATTATATGAAAAACATCACCGTTGCCGACTCGGGGTCTGTTATATGTGAGCTAGCGCTCGGATTATTTTAAAATATTGAAAGGCAAGTCCGACGCCGAGTCGACTTGTTCGTGTCTTAAAAGGCCAATAAATTTAATTTCCAAAAAAGGAATTTATTGAATGTCATCAAGCACTTATAAATGGTATATTTAATAGTCAGCACCTTGACACCGGAGGAAGAGTAATAGCCAATGAACGTTCCCAGCTATGTCTTTGTGAGTTGGCGTTCGAGAACCGAGACAATTAGTGTACTAGATACAGCATTACTTATGCACAGGATAATCGGGTTTGTATCGTGGTTTCTCTGGAATGTCAAGAGATAGTCTCGGTTGTAGTGAGACTGTATATGCAATACATATTGTTCTTGTAGAAGTATATCACAGTGCACTGAATTAGGCCCCACTGAGGAAAGACCATTTTTTAAAATCTTTAGAAAAACTATACTCAGGGTTTCCTAAGTAGGTGTTTTGAAATTTGGACAAATGTGAAGGGAATGTCCGAGGGTTGTTAAAGAGGACTCGATCTCCTGTATTCTGTAGAATCAGTCAGGATTGCCGGTGATCGAATCTATCGAATCAGAGTCTCCTGCTTTATACACTTGAGGTACCACTAACGGTGTATCATGGCCTACTAGGCTGGACATGCCGTCGTCTTGTGATGGACACAAAGCTCACTTCTCATCTTTTACATTACATTCAAACCAATGACAAGAAATAACTAATAGTTCTTGACTGTTCTCAGCAGACGAAGTAGAAGATGACCATCAACTTAATTTGTGATAATGTTTTAATCATCTTGAGTAGTTCTTCAGGGCAAAACATTGTTGTCCTTGTGACTTCAGCTGGAGACGTTGTTTTGATGGTATGTTCTGTTATTCGTCTTGAACGTCTGTATTAGTATAGGTCTTATTTGAATTGGGTCCACGTGACCATCCAACAGGTCGACAAGAAAACAAGTCTTTCTTCTAATTGTTCCAGGTTGTTCATGTAACTGTAACGTATAAGCAAAAGGGCATGCGAACGCTGTCAATAAATGCTTTTTAAATATACGTACGTACGTACGAGTGAGGGAAAACATGAAAACGTTTAGTTTTTCTGTAGTTAGCAGCAGAACTTACGAATGCACCTCACCATGCACACTTGCCGGGCGGGCTGTGTTAATCTTGCGTCCCCACGGGGCGTCTCATCGTGCGGCCACTCACAAGTCACTAGTCACTATGTCACCACAGTAGTCACCACCGCCGCGGCGATCAGAACTAGGCCTACAAACATCATACTTCACAGGCTACGTGTGCGACATAAAATACCAAACTACGAACATTGTGAGCTTCAGTACATTAATTAACCAGTGAAACAAACAGATTCAAATATTACTAGGAAAACGCTAAGTCCCGCCGCGTTGATGGATGAGCTTTTTTGTAAGTTTTAAGTTTGCGTAGGACCACTTTTCCTTTGCAAGTGCTTTTTGAATGCATTAAATAATAAATAAATAAATAAATAAATTTTATTTAGAGTCTACCCACTCAGTTATATAACTGATTTTCAGTGGGGGACTTTAAATCAAAACGACCAAGCCAACCCTGCAGGCCCCGACGCAATCGACGAGTGAGCGATAACCAACCAAAGATCTGTTTTTAAAAAAATAGGAAATATAGCAATCAGTATGGTATGGACAGTGCGAACACCCGCGAATCAACGCCAGAATCAACAAGGCCGATTCAGAACAACTCTGAAATTTATTATGTGCTTCGTTGCTAGGACGGCTCCAAAGTCACCGTTTACAAACTCCTAAGACAAGAACTGATGGACTTAAGTCCAAATCAGAAGTTAAAAAAACTTCTGACTTTAGCGGGAATCGAACCCTGGACCTTCTGCATTGGAAGCAGATTTGCTAACCACAAGACCAACGAGATTGTTGTCAAGTTTCTATTGTTACTTGTTAATTGTTATTATTAACTTTAAAAAACTAATATTAAAACCTTTATTTCTATGGATTCTGGCTAACTTTTTCAACTTTTTCTTTCAAAAGGTACCCCACCCGTTTGGTCAGAATCGGCCCAAATGTCACGAAAATAATTAAAATCGAAAAAAATCGTAAAAGTACGATATTAATGAGAAATATTTATTCGATTGTACCCAAAAACGTGGCACGTCTAAGTTCAGAGATTTCGAAGGTCACCTCAAAGTTTCATCAAGATCGCATATGCCATTTGCCCGGTAGCGTGCGAACAAACAGAAAAAAAAGAAAAAAAACGAGCTAAATTTTTTTGGGGGGGTCAGTGGAATTGAAGTCTTCGCTTCGCTCATCCAAAAACAAAATATACTGCAAACTTCGAACAAAGTCTTTACTATTGTAACCAACAGTAGACACAATACAGCACTATAGGTAAAATATACATGTTGTCAAGAACCATGTGGTCAACATGTCAAGAAACATAGGGCGACATAAACAGCCAAAGCTTTAATTCACGTTGGTAAAATAAACTTAATATAGTATTAAAACATAAGAACGTTATGTGTCTGAAGCTTCTTTAGTAGTTTGCGGTTTGCGGTTTGTATGGATTTAATCATATATTCCGATATGAGATATGATGACAGTATTGACATTTAATATCTGGTTATAGCTGAGCGCGTATATTTTCAGTTTTATAACAACCAATATAAACGAATAACAACGTTACCACTTACCCTAGCTCATTACAAATTTCCCAAGAATATTGCACGTTTACCGCATTTCCAGCTGTGGTGATTTCTTATAACCACTTTCTAGATGATATACGTCGAGTGAAATATAATTCCTTTGATATTCCATTTACTTATTCAGTTACAATATGCATACGTGCGTTCATGAGTCGCTAAGAACTCTGCGTTGCGTAATGATGATTACACAACTGCGCTGTACGACTGTGTAGTTACGCTATCAATGTAAAACAGACCGTGCTTTATATCAGCAGTATAAGTAGTTATCAACTTCAAGTGCTTGCTTTTTATTATGAATGATATAGTTTTATTACATGTTGCAATTTAACTGCAGTAAAGTATAGTTGGTTTAAACTATAATATTATGGCATTTAGTTTGTTTATTTAGTTACGATCAAAACCGAACATGACGTAGTATTGAAATGCGTGTTGTTGTTGACATTGACCTTGAACAAGGGTGACACATAATGTTTCGGTGACCCGAGGGTTGGGGGGGGGGGGGGGTAAGCACCCAGATAGTTGGAACATTATGGACCCGGCACCTCCACCATGGTTGAAGTTGAAGAAGACTGGGGAAACCTAGGCTTAGTTCCCCGTTTAATAGTTTCACCCGGACCCGTGTTTGTTGATTCTAGTCCGCAATAACGAATAATATTACGGCTAGGATGATTATTTGCTAGAAATCAATCAAATTATTTGCTTGAAATCAAATTGTGTATTTTATATTTACTTTAAAACATAAAAATATGTGCTTAAAAATACAAAATTGTCATTGATTTTGTAAAGACATTGTTTCTATATAGACATTATAGGCAGAGTATTTTGTTCGCAATGTTGGCTCATCTATACGCTGGTCCTCGACTGTTCCGTTTTGTTCTATAGGTTTAGCAACTGTTGTTTTCATATGCTGTGACGTAACAATGTATTGCGAAACTTGGGATCGGCATTTTAGTTTTTTGTCTCTTTAGTTTTTTCTAGAAAATACATTTTAGAAAATGGTTTGAGTAGTAAATTTCTGGTTCTTGATTGTATTGTAGTAAATAGGCCTAGCAGTTGATTTTTTGTTTAAAATATGTGCTTATAGCAAGATAATTAGAGAAAAATGTATTATTATCCAAATATGACAAAATATGCGAAAATATTTGATTAGAAACCATATATTTGAGATAACAATCGAACAATTTGTGAAGAATTGATCATGAACATAGGTTTAGTATAATAATATTTTAATACATTTTTACAAGATATTTATTGGTTCACTACCACGGCAACTTTGTTGAAAACCGAAGTAAATGTACGATGTCGTATGTAACTTATAGTTATGTTGTAGGTTTATTGGTGGTAACGAGCTCGCATTGCAAGAAATAATAACAAGTTGCAGCCAGCGCTGTGGAATGGAATGATATTGTAAGCGCAAATAGAGCACTAATTTATTGCACTGGTTGTAAAACTAGTGGATTTATTTATCTGCATGATTGTCTTCCGATCCCGTGAGATAGTTTCATTACGTCGCACTTGTACGTTGTCTTACTCTAATGTTCTCTTGTTATTTATCTCCTCGCGCTATGTGGACGAGTCGCTGAAACATATCGCACGGTTTAATACGATCCAGTGGCGTAACTACGGGGGGAAAGGGGGGTGAATGCCCCCCAAATTTAGTCAGGGGGCGAGGGGGGAGGTACAATTTTATGACTCAATGAGGTATTTATTGCGATATTATATATAGATATAAGATATTTTGCTTATTTTGTCATTTTTTCATAATTTTTTAATAAGTTTTCCGAAAAACAAAATCGTCAAAATACTCCAATCACACTCTAAGAATCAGAACATTTTCCTCGGACCCGCATCAGCTAGGGGTCCCCCCCTTAGACCCACATTGTTCAACATCATGTTTTTTACCCAGGAAAGAACGTATACATATAAATTATTTTTGGATGACACTACTGACTGTACCTACACCCTTTTCATTAGTCGTGCACTCGTGGTGACCATTGATCTTTTATTTAAAGTTTACAAAAATGTTCGCCCCCCTTAAAAACAATGGCTAGCTCCGCCACTGATAATATTTTAGATCGAGTGCGATACTAATGAAACATTTGTCTTTACTCAACAAAATAAAATACATAATATATATTATATTGTGTGGATTGTTAGGGAGAGAAGCTGCCCTATGGGCATCACAGTCCGTTCGTCAGTCAATTATTTCGTTTTTTTCAGATATAATAATACAATGTACGCCAGTCTGATTGTGTGTCATGTTTCACGATATAAAAAACAACAAGACCTCCTCCGATAGACATCCGATTTTTTTTACCATTCACTTTCATATATTATATTTGCTTTGTTTTGAGTCGTATATCCCGTGTAGCACGGGACTACTCACAGAAGGGAGCGAAGCTGCTTCACCAACAAATACAAAGTTATTGATGCATTTAATAATCTTGGTGGAGGTGCCGAGCTCACACAAAGGTCCCCTTAGACCACCCTAGACCACCCAGGGCACCTAGCACATTCTGTATCATCCTTGTTGTTGAAAGGCAATGTCAACAAAAAACTTAGCCCTACAGATTAACGGTAAGAAAAGTGATGTAGGCTATTGTGAGCTTCGCTCCGTGAAATGTAGGCACAACTTGACTTTTCTTGGGTTCACAAAACGTTCGTCGCAGAGCGTTGTGAAGTAGGTACTTCAGTATTAATTCACATAGGGCTATTACTTGCAAGGTTATCGCTCATTGCGATTCTGTTTCCGAACTTTTACAGGCTACCAACGAAATAATCATTTATCGTACGTTGATACAGTTTCATTAATTCCGATTATATATCTTACGTTGTCCGTTTGGTCATGTTTGTATTAATTTCATTTAATTTGTTGTCAACATTGCCAATACAGCGGCAATCACTGCGTATTGTATCATACCTTTGTGCACATTCTGATACCTATGTTGTTTACAAGCTACATACTGTCCAACTGGTTCCCCCCCCCTTCTCCCCCCCCCCCCCCGCTGTCTGATCTCAAGACTGGACTCCACTCCGCGGCTGCCGCGAGGAAGATGTCAAGCGAGTGGTAGGTAGCGTTGCAATTTGCCATCGCGCACAGCAGGCAGCTTCGCCTACCGTACGTAGAAACCTCGGGTCCTGACATGATTTAATGTTATTGGATGGCAGAGACTAAATCTATGATTTGAAAACGGAAAGGGTTACCCTCTGGATGAATTAGGGATCAATATTCGAGAAGCCACATTGCGTCACTTGCTCGATGTGGCAGTAGTGCAAGTGCAAGTGTACGCAAGTGCAAGTGAGTCAGTGCATGTGAAATAAAGTGCCCTTAATGAACGCGGAGAAAGGTCCGTGTGTTAGTTTTTTAGTGTGTTTGTTCGGGCGATTTCGGACGATTTCGATGGAATCTTCTGGAAACCTTCTAAATCTCTACGGGGTCCGGATTCACAAAACGGGAGATTAAGAGTGGTTTCTCAATTCCTCCACTCGTCATGACGTGAATGTCAGATTCAACCAATCACAGACGATAACTCCGCCGCACTATAGGCCTACGACTAAGAGTCCGACTTTAGAAGGCTGTGACCTTAAGGTAGACTTTGTATGTCCGGAAAATTATGAAGAAAAAGTGGGTCATTCTTCTACTTGGATTTTATCAGTCTACAATTTTGTTGCTGTTGATCTCAAAACAAATTGTTGGCTCTCTTTACATTTTCTTTACAGCCGTTTGTTTCTGATTCGTATTGTTATCGAGATTAACATATTAAGCGAAATGAAAAGGCCTGGGAAAATATGTCTCAACGCATCAAATATGCTCATCCATCAACGCATCTGTTGAAATCGTTCGCAAAGCGGCATAACTTTAACCAATGACAACTAAAAGTAGTTATTGTTATCAATAGAGGTATGATTCCACCCACCCACACGGGAGGCAAGCGCTGGGCTACCCGTCTTCCCTACTCACATGCCTATATGTTCCCGGCTATATGAGGCGCAGTAAACGTCAATCCGTCAGACCTAGAGCGCTGCAGACTCTCACATCTCCGCGTAAATCAAGTGGCTGAGAAACCTTTAGCATCTCAAAACGTACACTCTGAGCACAAAATATTTCACATTTACCCTTGGATAAACCATTGGCTTAACGTTGCAAATATTCATTTTTGCTTTGTAACTTGTTACTTAGGCCCTATGATTATTTAAAAAAAAAACTATTGAACTACGATTAATATTAGGTATGCTATAATAGACAATAATATAATACTATTTAGTTGACCCACATTTTGGGATACAATATTAATTGTTCTGTTATGAAACGGCAGGGTACACGTGGATTCCTTCTCATGACTATAATAATAATTAAGCATTTTTTCAGAGTTTTTTGTATAACTTAGTAGGAAGAAAATAAACAAAGAATGTTACAATACTTTAATTCTAAAATTCATTATGTTTGCGATAATCCTCGAAAAAGCTTTTGTCTGGATTGCCGGGGGCTGTATACAATAGTAACTAGAGCTATGTCAATATGAGTTGGTTTATAGGTGTTCCAAATCGACTCAAATAGCGTTTTTAAGTTTTAACCAAGTCTTTCCCGCGATGTTTTCTCTCTGAATGAATGTACATCGTCTCGCATAAAGTTGGCCAGAAAGCCCGTTCCATCATCGGCCATGTCCCCGAGCAGTCATTCACTGTCGCTATGATGGTGTAACATTTTAGAATCAATCCCGGGCCTCTCCTCCTGCATCATGTATATCTCTGAAAGCCTCCCCAGACGCCATCCATCCTCCCCTCCCCCCCCCCCCACATCTAAGCCACATATGATGACGTTGTAACTCGCGAGTCTGCCAACTTGCAGAAATCACCCCGACATGGTTCCTGCGAGATGGGAGTGTTCCAGTAGGAGCAGCACATAAATCGCTTGCTCTCCTACCTGAGCCTTGCCTGGCCTTCATGGCTGCGGATCAGGGTGGGTTAAATTTAAATCAATTGATTCAATTGATTTTATCAAATATAAACCAATTGATATAAATTAAGTACAGATTTGCTTCAATAAATTATTATAAAATAAACAAATCAATAAAAATCCGATTTAAATTGAATAAAATCGAAACAAATTGAACAAAAAGTTGATTGTAAGCCTTTAAAAATTATGATTTACATTAAAAACTATGCTCAGAACAATGAATGTTACAAAAATTTTAAAAATAACACCCTGCTATGGACTGATTGGTGGCCTATATTGTGTCCGACCTTGAAGACATATTATCCTCATCACCGATTGGAGAATAATGATTTACACATAGCTTGATACATTGGGACTTACACTAGGAAAACGCTAAAGTCCCGTCGCGTTGATGGATGAGCTTTTTTGTAAGTTTTAGTTTGCGTGTGATCTATTTACTTACCAAGTGCCTTTTGAACGCATTGTTGGTGATTGTTGTCAAGTTTCTATTGTTACTTGTAAATCGTTATTATAAACCTAAAAAAACTCATATTAAAGCCTTTATTCTATGGATTCTGGCTAACGTTTTCAACTTTTTCTTTCAAAAAGCAAAACATCAACATTACCTTAATGTCTATGTGAAATATGAACGTTGTAGCCCCACCCGTTTGGTCAGAATCGGCCCAAATGCCACGAAAATATCTCACTAAAAATCGAAAAAAAAATCGTAAAAGTACGATATTCACGAGAAATATTTCTTCGATTGTGCCCAAAAACAATACACCTCTAAGTTCAAAGATTTCGAAGGTCCCCTCCAATTTTCATCAAGATCGGATATGCCGTTTGCCTGGTAGAGAGTTAACAAACAGACAGAAAAACAAACAAAAAACAAACAAAAAAAACACCCGAGCTAAATTTTTTGGGGGTCAGTGAAATTGAAGTCTTCGCTTCGCTCATCCAATAATAATAATAATTTGGACATTACAAAGTTCGAATATTATTTTATTTGCTGAAGCTAAGAGTAATATTGCTAATGCTCGTTTGTACACGCTTTTTACACTGAGTAACTAATGGTTAGAGTGTGTTTAGTTGTGCAGGTGGCAATCAACATCATCAACAGGATCATTTTATTAATTTAAGAAATATTAATTTAAATAATTTATGAATTAGCCACATACAGCATTTTCTGCCATTTTAGAGTGACCAGTAATCAGTGATGAATGATGATGATGATGATGAAGAAAGTAGGAGGGGAAACCCGGTACCGGCATGTAGCCTACTCCTTTCGAAAAGTACCACACTCGCACATGCTCGCCCTCTCTTCTACTCCTAATTTGTATATAAGCCGGTTGTCGTGACGCCAGCTGATCCCCCATGAGCCAGGCTTCACGCTGGATACTAGTCGGCAATAACTCGAATAGTCTATTGCCTGGATCTGTTTACCTTCGTCATCCTCTGCACACACGCGACAATCTTCATACAGACTTTTAACTAAGTTATTTTATTTGTTTTCTGTGGAGAAGTGGCACCCAAGGTATTATCTTCTGAGTAGCTATCCAACGTGGCGAGATCGACTTGTCACCGTAAAACAGACGAGCAGTGTTCGACTTGCATCTCCACAAAATAACGTCGTGGTGAAATAAAATTAGTAAGCCCGCGTAAGATCGAGTCCATCCCTTGCTAGCACACATATTGTACGTACTACGCACTATACGCACTACGCCATACACAACATACTATTCGTACGCACTACGCACTATACACACTACACACTATAATACTCAAACCAATAGTTTCTATAGCCGACTATTTAGACCAAATAGTGATGACTATTAATTCAATTATTATTTGACAGCTGGCTAAATTACATTACATAGGAGGACCGACCACAGGGGCGAGCCTACTAATCAGTACAAAGCACAATGTTAACGAGTAAAATTACAAATATGACTACAAAATGAAATGGATGATTAAGAACATTAATAAAAACACATTAATAAAAACACACGAGCATTAGTCACGGTAAGAAATATAAAACACCAAAAGTGCGTAAATTTTCGGAAGCTCCGCTTCCTTTCTCAAACGCGAGGAACCTGAGGAAGGAAGCAGAGCTTCCGAAAATTTATGCACTTTCGGTAAGTGTTTTATGTTTCTGATCGTGGTTATTGTTCGTGTGTTTGTGTTTTTATTTATTTCTTCTTGGTTTTTAATTATTATGAACATTGATGTGAAGACGATGATGCAAAATGACGATGGACTGCTTTAAAACAGTAGGAACAATGATTGTCACGTACAATAGTGACAATCAAGTATACAATCTTTATTAGATCTTATCTAGGTGCCCGTTAGGGCGCCGCAGCCAAGCCGCGGTGCGCTACACACTCAAGCACCTTATACACCAAGCAGAGTTGGGGTGATTTCGAGGTGTTACCCAGCCGTCATGTAACGTGATGTGAACTTGAAAACTATCACAATCGAGGGGATTTAGGTACCTGACAACACATGCCAAATTTTATTGGGGTACGATTATTCCTTCTTGGTGAAAAAATGGCTTGAAACATGCTCAAAATCACTTTAAGGATGTTAGCTACTGCTACTGCCTACTACTGCCTACTACTGCTAACATCTAATACGTCGGCCCGCGATTCTGACTAGACGGGTGGGACTACAATGTTCATATTTTACATGGACAATAAGGTTATAGAAAGATAGGGTCTTTTGAAAAAAAAAAAGTTGAAAAAGTTTGTTGGAAGGCTTCCAAATAAAGGTTTTAAAATAAGCCTTAAACACTTGGCATACAATCAACAAGTAACCATAGTTACTTGACACTTGTTGACGGTATATGCAGAGTTAGGCGGGAAAGTGCGATACGTAAACAAATAGCGGACATTTAAAATTTTTCTTCTTTGTGTGGAACGAGAAAAGGTGTCATTATACTCTCATAAAACAAATCAGAAACCGTCCCTGGCCTAGGCCCAGATGTGGAAAATTATTTATAATGCAAAAGTGTAGGTCTAAAGTTTCATTTGGCTATAGGACTAGTAAAATTCATACTTACATTACATGTTTGACAAGCCTAGCCAACCCTATGCCAGCACAACATTGTTCTGATATGAACTTGCTCAACTGTTTGTTTACATAATTGCAACAATCAAATCATTTCATACAACTTGTCTTTCGATTGGCCCGCGTTTATGAAGGCACTGCCATCTAGAATAAATATAGAACTTTTTCGAGCTCTTTGCTATACGCAAATCTTTTTAAAGTGTTTGGATTTCGTGATACTCTTTCAACCATAGACATCCTATATAATTGGCTAGACCAGCAGTCGGTGGTCCACTTCCGGTACAATTAGAAGCCATCTTAAAATGACAGTTTACATGTTAATCAAATGGGAGCGATTTGTGGCCAAATAGTTCTCAAGATTGCCGCCAGGTTGACAGGTAAGCATACTAGCCTTAACCACCACGTGATTACTAAATTCCCTTATGCAATCACTTCGTATTGTTTCTTTTGTTTAATACCATGCTGCACAAGCTAAAACCATATCAAACAATCCAGTAAAATACTTTATTGCATTAAAAAGCATAAATTAAAACACCAAATCGCCATCTTGAAATGGGCCGGTTGAGTCTTCAATTTGCTACGCTCGCGCCTGTGCGGAGGTATAGGAGACTGCTAATCTAGCCTACTATAGGGGTTTAATTAATATCAATGCTTTCAACTCACAACCCATGACGTTTTCCACGATACCGTTCAAGAATACCAATTCCTTCGAAAACGAAAACGACTTCGTTTTCAAATTGCGTTTTCAACTCATCTCCCACGAACTCAAGAATTGGGGTCCAGTCCTTATACCGTCGTTATACCATGGTTATACCACCTATACCCAGGATGTACATGAATCCGGGTCTAGATATTTTACATCCTATATTGTTACTGCTAATACCATAGAATTTAAATCAACTTTGATAAAAATATTATATTTAGCAATAATTTTGTAATGGAACTTGAAAAAGTAATGAGATCACACACATAACAAAAACTTGTAGAAATACAGCCAAACCTTACACACTCAAAAGGAATGAGATCTAAAAAAGGGCCAAGCTCATCTACCCTTCCACATAAACGTACAGTGTCCCATAACAGCATCCTCGAAAAGCTTGGCAAAATAGAATTTGCATGTTATTACGTTTAAATTAATTAGAAAAAAAGAACTTGGATAAACTATTACGTTAAATTAATAATCGCAAATTCTATTTTGCCAAGCTTTTCGAGGATGCTGTTATGGGACACTGTACGTTTATGTGGAAGGGTAGATGAGCTTGGCCCTTTTTTAGATCTCATTCCTTTTGAGTGTGTAAGGTTTGGCTGTATTTCTACAAGTTTTTGTTATGTGTGTGTAATAATATACTCGAATATTGATAGTCGATGAAATTATACACACATTTCGTATCAATTGGGTGTTTATTTGAATAAATATATTATTAATCAATAATCATCGATGACTACGACAAGTAGATTACCTAGTTAAAATCAGAGCTACAGAACAAATCGTTACTCAAGTGCAAATTGTGTTGTAGAAAAGATAATTAATTAAGGCACACTTATGTTTACTTTTGTTTTGGCGTATTTAAATCACAAAACTATTAATTCTCGAACGTTTGTCCTGTGGCTATGATGACTCAATGGACAAGAGCAACATTAATGTTGTGTACGAAGTTATTAGCATAAGTTAGTTGTGTAGCTTAGAAATATGAACAGAACGAGCACATTGCACAGTTAGAATATCTAATAAACCCATCTCTTGTGTAGTGTGCAATAAACTGAATGAAGCAGCGAGACCCGAACTCCAGCTTTGAATTTGAACTCAATTTCATTACGGAAGATCTGATCATATTTTTAAAGGGAAATTCAATTTAATTTGCTCCATAAAGTCGTCATTGCTTTAAATCAGTTAAAGGGGATTTACAGGTTCATAGGGCATTTATGAGCGCGAGCGGGTAGAGCTATAGGAGGGTGGCTCGTCAAGCACTTTGCGAGATTTGCTAGCCGGCGATTGTGTTTCCTAGTTCTGTCTCCTTCCCTCTAACACGCAGATGCCTCACAACACATGTGCACCCTGTTACTAGGAGATGAGCGCTTATTCTAAGTGCTTCGACACTCAGATGAAAATAAAAATATTGACGAAACAATGTGTTTATTTGAGCAGATTTAATCAGTGATAATTCCTGTGCATTATTAATTCATGCACACTTACTAGCACAGGTGAATAACTAAAAAGCTTTAAAATCTCGGGGATTTCTATTCGGTGATTTTGCTCCATCATTATATTATTTCCGTCATCCAAGGTGGCACGAACTATTAGAGAGCAGGACCGAAGCGTCCTTCATCGTCTCGAATACAGCATCAGTGCATTAATAGAGACGAGAAGCAACAAAAATCATTATCACCATCATTACCTATATTAAATGTAAGTCAACGCTATCACAAAGTTGAAGCAATAGTTGCAAACATATTTGATAGTGAAGTCACCATACTATGTTATGTTGGATGGAGGTGACTGAAGGTATTGACGGAACGCGAACAGAACAAAGCATAACTTGCACTCCACTCTTCGCAGTATACTGGAGCTCAAACACACCTAGCTAGAGTATAACAATGTCCAAACTGCTGACAATGCTAAACCTGTACACGATCGACCAAATATATTATATTTTTGTATGTATAACTGATCGCAGAGATGATAAAATATCATAAAGGTTTAGATAGTTACTAGGGAGTGAAGTTCCCCTGTAAGCATCACCTTCTGTTGTCCGTCCGTCTGTGCGTGTGTCACGCATAACTATGGAAACAGAACATGATCTCCAATAACATACACTTTCTGGTGAACCTTTTCTTCAACAAGGATGATAAAGAGTGTGTTTGGTGAAAAGGGGGAAGGGGTACGATAGAAATTTGGAACATCCATTAGCCCGGCACCTCCACCATCAAGCTCTCAAGCGAGGAACGATAACAAAGCTTCGCTAACCATGCTTGTTGGATGAGCGAAGCGAAGACTTCAATTTCACTGACCCCCAAAAAATTTAGCTCGGAAGTTTTTTTTTTTTTTTTTTTTTTTCTGTCTGTTTGTTAACTCTCTACCAGGCAAACGGCATATCCGATCTTGATGAAAATTTGACAGGACCTTCGAAATCTCTGAACTTAGAGGTGTATTGTTTTTGGGTACAATCGAAGAAATATTTCTCATGAATATCGTACTTTTACGATTTTTTTCGATTTTTAGTGCGATATTTTCAAAACATTTGGGCCAATACTGACCAAACGGGTGGGGCTACAACGTTCATATTATACATGGACATTAAGGTTATGGTAATGAAGTACCTTTTGAAAGAAAAAGTTGAAAAAGTTAGCCAGAATCCATAGAAATAAAGCTTTTAATATAAGTTTTTTGATTTTTTGTGCGATATTTTCGTGCCATTTGGGCCAATTCTGACCAAACAGGTGGGGCTACAACGTTCATATTATACATGGACATTAAAGTTATGGTGATGTAGTACCTTTTGAAAGAAAAAGTTGAAAAAGTTGAAAAAGTTAGCCAGAATCCATAGAAATACAGCTTTTAATATACGTTTTTTACGGTAAATAATACCAATTGACAGGTAAC
Organism: Sweltsa coloradensis; assembly: GCA_024449915.1. Taxonomy (NCBI): domain Eukaryota; kingdom Metazoa; phylum Arthropoda; class Insecta; order Plecoptera; family Chloroperlidae; genus Sweltsa; species Sweltsa coloradensis. Next base: position 208,181 of record JAMZAV010000326.1, read on the forward strand.
AATAGAAACTTGACAACAATCACCTACAATGCGTAGGCAGCAAAACAAAGCACTTGCAAAAGTAAAGATATCCCACGCAAACTAAAAATTTTAAAAAGCTCATCCATCAACGCGGCGGGACTTTAGCGTTTTCCTAGTTGTATTAATAAACATCACACCGCTATATGGGACGCGTTTCGTAAAAAGGGATCTCTGGGTGAAGTAACTATTTTGGCTGTAGAGCATGATTTGAAGAAGAAAGTTTTAAATTTATTTTTCCCAAACAATTTCGATTTTATAATTATAGAAATTTATGGCAAAACTAGGGGTTATTTATGCTAGGGCTTTTATAAATCAAATTTTCTCAATATTATTGTTTTTCGAATAATTAAAATCAAAAAGTTGCCATCATAAAATGTGTAACATTTTCCGAGACATTTTCTTCGCAATTTTCTTCTCTTTAATTGCACACAAAACCTTCAAATCGACCACCTTCACCCAGAGGTTCTTTTCTCGAAACGCATCACATATAGGGCAAATCGCACACCGTTGTGTTGATTACCCCCTCAGTTTGCACGAGCGAAGTGAGCAAGCGACGCTGTGAATCACTGGCGTCTCGGTGCAAGGACTCGGGCTAATCCCTTAATAGACGCCCATACGGCCGGCGCTGCATCCAACACACCGAAATGCGATTACCCCTGGCTCGTAATAAGCAGGGCAGGGCGGCCCCTGGGGGTCATGTCTAATGTGCGGGGGGAAATAATGAAGCTGCGTGGCACGGCCTACACGATCTCCAAGATCGGACGTTCTTTTGTTTCATTGCAAGTGAAGACTTCAACATGATCTGGTTTACGATGTGTGGTTTATATAGGAGAGGTCAGGGAGGGTTAATATGCTCATGCCGTTGTTACTTCCCACCCATGTTCTAGACCAGCAACGATTGTTTAGTTTCGTATTGAGTTTTTAAATAAAAATGTGAATATATTAACATGTTTATTGTGTTTCGAATTTGCAAGTTCACTATGGGGTTGTATAATAAATGATTCCTATTTAGCATGCTCAATTATATCGTGTGTTAATACCAAAATCTCTTACTTATTGGATGAGCGAAGCGAACTTCAATAAAATTTAATTTATTTTGATAAATATGGCGGGTGTTTTTTTTTTCTGTTTGTTTGTTCGCTCTCTACCGGGCAAAAGGCATATGCGATCACGATAAAAATTGGAGGGGACCTTCGAAATCTCTGAAATTAGATCTGCCAAGTTTTTGGGTACAATCGAAGAAAATTTCTCATGATTATAGTACTTTTACGTTTTTTTTAAAATTTATTTACAATGCGATATTTTCGAATTATGAAGCTCCAAAATCGCAGAAGCAACGCTGTAAAAAATTGATTTTATACCCGCGTTCGGCAGGGCATTCCCGAGTTATTTCCCAGGACCACCTCAGTCATAGACGGATCTGGCGTGAGATACTTGTGCTTTCCTTCCCAGCTTTCCGCACACCTATCAAGAGGGTCTCATCGTTTGCATCCCCGCGGTATAACAGTTTAGTTATATCGTGTTTATAAGAGTTCCCCCCCCCCCCGCACAACTCTGATATTACGTGCTAACTCACACGGTAAAGAGCGCGGTAACCTCTAAAAGGTTTTACTTTTAACTGGTCGTCTCATCTGTTTCCGCGCGGAGGGATCCGGATTGAGTTTAATTCAATTGAATCAGCATTGCATGGAAATGTTGAGTTAAATTACTTTTTGAGTCGGTTGTTTTCAAGGGAAGTGTTATACGAGGGGGAAAGTCCAAATATTATGTATTTGTTTTAGCCCGCTCGCGAGTTATACGTGTACGCAGTTTCAACAACTTTCGGTGTACGCAGTTTCTTCATCCACTGCTGTGTTGAGTTTATCTGCTGTAGATTATTTAAATTGTAGGCCTAGGTTTGTTTAATATTTCAACGCCAGGAATCAAGTAAGTCCGCCTGACAAGACCTGCAGCTGGTCAGTGCGGACATGTCAACGGCAAAGACCACAAGCATGAGACGGTCATGCTGGTTTGTCAGATGACTGATTGGATGAACGAAGAGATGTCTTCAATTTCACTTACCACGAGAAAAATAGCTCGTTTTCCCTTTTTGCTCTACCGGGCAAACGGCATAATATGCGATCTTGATGAAAATTCGTTGTGAACTTTCAACTGTCTAACAAGGAATATTTTTAATACCCTCTGCAGCATAATTTGAAAATAACATTGCGTGATATTGTTTTTACTATTACATTATATAGCTACTTGGATTATAAAAATGCTCAATCTGTTCCCATGCAAGATGCAGTTTGCAATTATTCAAATAATTTAAAGATAATGCACATGATTAAATTCTATCACTCCTTTTAAGGTTTTACTATCCCAGCAACACAAATTGCAACAGTTACTTCACTAGCATTAGTATTCATTCTTTGATAATTGCAATAAGTTAAACATCATAAATGTAATAACAATAAAGTAGACTTTCTTAAAGAAAATGTTCGTATGTGATTCCAAAATGTAAACGTGCAGTCTAATATTGTAATCCGCAACGATTTAATTGGAATTGTACGAGTTAGAATTGACGTTTTCCAGAAGTCTTCGTCTTCCGCTTATGACTCGCAATGAGTGTGTATTGACAACTATTGCAACCTAGTATGGCTATCAATATAACTATGATAATGACATATGTATACCATGAGCGCCCGCACTGTTCCCGCGCTAGTCTCGGTGGAGTGGGGTGGGAGGATGTACTTTACAGTTGTGTTATTGTATAGGATTGTAGGTGGCATAATGTGTTCGCAAATACGAGGAAGCATTGCGATATGAACCGAACTTTGAGTGAATGACCAATGAGTTGAGAGTATACTATCTTTGCAGCTTTCAAGCAAGAATCGACTTCTACCACTGTCTTGGATATATTGTGCACTTTGAGAAGCAACTTTTAGTTCAATGGAGCAGCAACAATTGCGTCGAATACGTTCATAAACCAAACCAAGTAATATAGTTGATTGCTTTTAGGGGGACAATTTTCAATCTTACAAACTCCGATTCGCATAAATTATCCAATAGAACTTTATTACTTGAAAAAAATATGTTGAAAATATCCGTTTTGTTGAGATGTAACATTTGATCAGTCGAGTTTTATTCCTCGTATTTGAATAAAACGTTGATTTGGTTGGGGGAAACGTATCTTCTGGTGATAAATCCAGCCCTGTCATCACGTCTGACTGATCCACAATAACCGAACCGGATTCACAGTTGCTTAGCTACCAATATTTAATACTCATTTAGCCATGTTTATTATACGCTGTGGACGTGATATTAAATGCATGCCACCCTGTTGGATCCGGATGTGCTAGGGAGTCATATGCTAAACACGGCTATGATAATAACGCTTCCTGCAACGGTCAGGATGCTGGACATGGACCGCGAGCGAGATGATACATATCAAAGTATCGCCAGGAAATACGCACGCAGGGAAACTCTTCACAAGTCCCACGCTCGCCAGCTTTATTTATTTATTTATTTATTTATTTATATTTGGCACGATAATTCTTGGCTTCCGGTCGGAATAACTTATTCCTTTTAAGGAAAGTTCACTTTGGTCATGCACTAATCATGCCTTGTAATAATGCATGTAATATCACTCGAGGTACGTTTCTCAAGCCAGGAGCAGATACAGTTAGAAGTTTCAAATCAGTCCTTGTAATAGCTGTAATTCACCTTAGGAGAGTTCTTCTGGTCAGAGCAACTAATCTAGATTATAATACAGTTATGCTCACCTAAGGTAAGTTCATTTCAAGCCAGCAGCAATAAGTTAGTAAGTTCAAATCATTATACAGGTCACCTTAAGAGAGTTCACTTGGTAGTTCACTAATCAGCTTGTAATAATGCCTTAATAATCACTCGAGTCGTTCTCAAGCCAGGAGCAGATACAGTTAAATTTCAATCAGTCTATAGCGTCACCTTAAGGAGAGTTTCACTTTGCGTCATGCACTATCAGCTTGTAATTCAACTGCATGTAATATCGAGCGACGTTTCTCAATCAGTATAGTCACGTTAGAAGTTTAATCAGTCAGAGCGTCACCTTAAGGAGAGTTCAATCAGTCAGACGACCTTGAATAATCATTAGACTCACTAACGAGCTTATTTTCAGCCAAGCATCGAGTACGTTTACAAAGTTTGCAATAGTCAGTTAGCGTCAACCTTAAGAGTTCATTTGGTCACACTAATGATCACTTTGGTATCACATGCCATGTAATCATGATGTAATTCAATCAGGAGCAGTTTCTCAGCCAGAAGTTTCAATCAGTTAGTAGTTCAACCTAAGGAGGTTCACTTTGGTCATGCACTAATCATGCTTGTAATAATGCATGTAATATCACTGAGGTCGTTTCTCAACCAGGAGCAGATACAGTTCAGAAGTTTCAAATGTCTAGTAGCGTCAATTAAGGTAGAGTTCAATCAGTCTGTACTTGCCTTAAAGAGTCATTAATGCAGCCTTGTAATATGCATGTAATAATACTGATATTCTCAGTCAGTTTCAAGCAGGTTACAGATAAGTTAATCAACTTAGTAAGCGTACTTAAGGAGGTTCACTTGAGAGTTCATGCATGCACTAATGCCTTGTAATTCAATGTAATATCACTCGAGGTACGTTTCATAGCCAGAGGCATCTAGAAGTTTCAATACAGTTAGTAGTTTCAAACTAAGTAAGTCACTTTGCTAAGAATATTCCTTGGTAATAATCATTGTAATATCATCGTACTTTCAAGAGGCAGTACATTAAGTTCGAACATAGTTAAAGTTTAAGAGATTCACTTGGATCCTAATCATGCTTTGTATACATACTATATACCTAGTAACGTTCTCAAGCGGAGTCAATACAGTTAGAAGTTTCAAACTAGCAGTAGCAGATACTTAAGAGTTCAATTGTCATGCACTAACAGCCTTGTAAATGAGTAATTCACTCGGGTACGTTACTCAAGCCAGGAGCAGATACAGTTAGAAGTTTCAAATCAGTCTAGTTTATTATTTTTACATTTATGATTTTTTAAATTTATAATTGCAATTATCAAAGAATGAATACTAACGTTAGTAAAGTTGCAATATTGTGTTGCATGGGATTATACCTTAAAAGGAGTGATATAAAATATAATGACGTGCGTTATCTGTATCAATTTGAATAATTGCCAACTTTATTAAGCCTTGTCTTATGGGAACAGACCAAGGAGGTTCTACATAGTAGAACTTCCTTGGAACAGACTGACATTTTTATTATCCTTGTAATTATGTCATGTAATAAAAGAATAATATCACACAGTTTAATAAAGTTATGGTAATAAAAATGTTGCGTGTTAGCAAATGTCGTAACAATTTTCTCTGTCTGGTCTGGGGTTCGAACACGGAGCTTCTCGTGAAAGCTGCAAATGACCTTAAAAAACAATTTAGTGGATGACAACTGTTTCATTTATATTTACTTTTATTACAACGTTTCGGAAATTGACAGTAATTTCCGTCATCACGTTCATAATACGAGACCAAATCATAAAAACGAAGACAATATGAATATTAAATATGATCTATTTAAACTTTAACACAAATACACAATAATAATAATATACTGATTTTTAACCAAACACTTAGGTCCATAAATTCTCGTTTCGAGATGAAAGAGGCGGGGTTTCTCAACGTACTAATTTCATCAGGACACTCCTGATTTTGATACCTTGGTCCTGATGGCGGAATTGCCTCATTTAGGATGGCATTATATCCTGAATAGACAAAAATCTCCCTTTTCCACAACATAAAATTCATAATTCACCGATTAAAAACACGTTTCAACTATATTACTTTACTACTTGGGATGTGTTTTGCGCCGTAAGTAGTGAAGTGATTATGATCCCCATTCCTGGTTCCTTAAAGCCGAAATGTCCGGGATTCCATTTCTGAAAAGTTGGCAATCCTAGCCACGGAGATGACAGTATAAACCACAACAAGAATCTATACGGCCTCTCATTGTCACAACCTCGTATGCTGTCCAAAGTCAGGCCCCAACATTGCGAGCTAACATTAGTCACAACCTCACAAACACCTTACTAATAAATGTATACGATTAGCATCCAGGTAGTTGTAGTTAAATCATTCTTACTGAGCATCTGCCGTTGACCACTCATCACCTAGGGCCAGAACCAGATAATCATAAAACCATGTGTTAATCACCTTGCATTCTTAATCATCTGTTTAATAACTTTGCATAGTTTAACCGGTTAGATAATGAATTTCATTCACGGGAAATATCTGTTGCTCAAAGCGAAGCCACTCATGAAATCACCGATAACATCTCGAAGTGTTGTAAGCCCACGCTTAGCGTTTTTATTTCCAAACTATGGCAAATTAAATGTATCCCCTATGTTCTTTGTGAGCTGAGTGGAGGGTGCCGGGCGCGGACCTAGTGGCATAGAGCTAGTCCCGTGGGGGGGGGGGGGGGTCCTATCAGGGGCGCATTATGTCATCTTACTCGGTGCACAATCGATAGCACGCATCAATAGGGCAACGGGTGACTATGCGAGTGCAATCAAAACGGAAATGCGTCGGAGATTGATCGGTCTTCTTGTAAGAAAACTCAAGCTCGTGACATACAGAATGTTTCAGAGTTTTTCAGCAGCTCTCAACATCACTCGATTCTCCAAGGACATCATAACCAGACTCTAACAATGTAGGGGTCTATTATTGTTAAATATACCACAGTTGTTATGGACATTGAAATAATTCATTACAAGTGTAAAAGAAATGCTTCTCCACAATCAACGATTACCTTCATTCAGCAGATGCTTGATTCATAGGCATACCATACATGTGTTTATGTTTCTGTTTGTACATGTATACTCTGCAGAGGACAGTATTGCACCATATCAGACTTCCCACCAATTGGTCTGGAAAATAACAATAAATCCAATTCAATACATATAGATTTCTCACCAATGACTAACTATCTACGGGATAACGATACCTTACAATTTCCGCATTAACACTTGGAATATTATATATTCCTTTATATACTTGCATTTCTAATAACAACTAGCAGTTTTATCATCTTCCATACAGGAATGCCATTACCGTAATGCATTTACTGTTATTGTAAATTAATTCCATTATTAATACTATTTAACTATAATACATTGTAGATATTACTTGACACTCCTCATCGCAGAAGCTTATTATACAAAGTCGAATGCAGAAATATTACTATTGCTCAACGGCTATGCAAGGACGGTTGCCAAATGGTTGTAGCTTGGTACCTTTAGTGCGTAATAAATATAAGAAGAGAGCTATATTTGTGGCAGAAAGTCATTTAATATTCAATACACACTTTACACGTATTCTGCGTCTGTTTTATTATATGCATAATTTAAAAGACTGCTTGGAATACACTGTAGCATAAACACGATGTTTATTCGAGCAGTGGTTACATGTTTGCTGTGATATGGGAATGACATGGGTGCACCATCTTCTCCGTCAAATGCTACACCCGACTCAAAACGAAGTGTGACAAATAAGAGTAAAGAGTTTGTCCAGCGAGATCCCATCGTCAATCCTGACTGAAATAAGGGTTAACGTTTAACGTCCTGAAATAGCTTCCTATAGGTTATCCCTATGCACTAATATGGCTATTTCAACCATCAGCAAAATCAAAAGTAGTCTCCTGAACAGAAGCAAGTTTTTCCTGAATTTGAGCAAGTTTCTCCTGAATAAGAGCAAGTTTTTCCTGAATAAAACAAGTTTCTCATTGAATAAGAACAAGTTTCTCCTGAATAAGAGCAAGTTTTTCCTGAATAAGAACAAGTTTCTCCTGAATAAGAGCAAGTTTTTCCTGAATTTGAAAACGTTTCACCTGAATAGGAGCAAGTTTCTTCTGAATAAGAGCAAGTTTTTCCTGAATAAGAGCAAGTTTCTCCTGAATTTGAAAACGTTCCACCTGAATAGGAGCAAGTTTTTCGTGAATAAGAGTAAGTATTTCCTGAATAGGAGCAAGCTGCTTCTGGATTGACCATCTACGAATAATAATAATAAGCAAATGATTAGTAATAATCTTCACTCTTCTCTCCCGAGCTTCAGCTTGAGCTTCGTTCGGTTGCCATGCTCCCGTGCACACCGACACTTACACCCTACACTGAAACTGATGTTCAGCGACTCCGTTCTGCTCCGTGGAGTAGGTTTAGTAACTGTTCTCGACATTGACGCCATTAAACAACAGGCCAAACAGACGAAACAAGTGGACGACGTTAGGTCTAAATCATTGCATTTTAATTTAGTTAATTCAAATTTGATTCGTTAAATTAAATATTCTACCCTCTCAGTCATTAAAACTGATTTTAATTTCACATTTTTCTTACACATTTAAATATAATCAATCACAGATATTGTGATATAGTACATTGTTGCAATATTTGTATCTTAAATTATGTTTAATTCACACTTATTATATTGTATTTGCATTTATGTATAACGTGAGTTTTATTTATTGTCCTTTGTAAATCATTGAAATAACAAGATAAGATAGGCGTTAAATAAATAAACAGTCTGCACACTTGGACGAAGGTTAGGCCATGCAGCCTACCACCTGGATCCTGTATCAAGGAAACTCCATTAGCCATGACTTGTGTTCTGACCTCAGTGCAATGTTAGCATCACACCATGAGACGATGACAACATTAGCAATGTTGGATTATGTTATTGAATAATTATGACAAACATTTAGTTACAGTTAGCACCAATTAATGTCGCGATTAACAAACGTAGGTTTGTAGAGAATTAATGCAGGCTTAGTGCTCACTCTATCTATATGGTAACTATAAATAAACGACATGAAAATAATCCGAATAAGCGAAGACCTTTGTCAGAAGATATGTCAGTTGGCGAGTATCCCATGCGTCGCAGTCAGACACGTCACAGATTACACCAGGGGTGGGGGGCACGCGCCGCGACGCAGGATTATCTGGGGGGGGGGTAAATCTCGGCGCCCCCGGGGATGAACACACGACGACTATGAGGTATTTGCATTATAAGGTGGGAGGAAGCCTATAAGCAATTAAGCCGATTACAATTTATTAAAGTTGGGTTTGACATGAGTGAGTTGGGAGGTGTCGGTCTCCGGTGACGGTTTAGAGTGTAGAGTGTAGAGTGTAGAGGGCTATGAGTGTACAGCTGTTTTCTGTCTGTGGACGTGGACTAAGGGGTAGCGCGAACAAAGTACGGAAGACTCACCAGCGCTGGTGTCTAGAATCAGTAGATATTCACTTAAAAACATCCTCACCGTATAGTTTATAACAATCCAAAGTAAATACTTTCTATTCCACAGAGGTACAAAGTTTTACGTTTACTATTTCCCGTGTTTTTATTGTGAACATACGTCATGGCCCTGTAGATAGCGTTGTTTATGAATGAAATTGATCACGGTCTTCTAGATCACGGAGCTGAAAATATTTTATAAATATTGGAAATTTGATATTTATTTAGTCAGAAAATAGCCCTGAATGTAGTAGAATAATAAAAAAAGTTGACTCTTTCCTAGTGGACGAAGTCTGTGCAACACTAAGTCTGAGCATGCAATAGTGCTTCAAGTGACAGGGTTCAAGTTAGTATAATTTCTAGATTTTCTGTAAGTATTCGCGTTTGAGGAAGGAAGAGAAGTTTCCGAAAATTTACGCACTTTTAGTAAGTGTTTTTATATTTCTGACCATGGTTATTGTTCTTGTGTATGTGATTTTTATTGACTTCTTGAAACATTATAGAATTTGCTAAAATAGTTAATTCAATTTCAATAGGTATTGAATTTAGTTCATTGTTTTGAAGTTTTATTAACACAAATATCAAATTTGCCAAATTGATTGCTAGTATCGTAATATAATGGAGCAGCAAATTATAAGCACCATTCTTAATATTTTGCAAGTTTCTTTCTATTTATTTACACAGTATGCACATGGAAAGCGGTGCTGGAAAGAAAGCCTAAGATGGAGAGGTCTGCAGCCAGGTATTTCTATGAAGGAAAGTTACCGTGAAGTAAGAACGTAATGGATTACGCACTGTTCGCTGAAAAGTGTTTTAACCCGACATCATTTTAATGAAGTGTGCATTGTATTTCACTACCCAATATTTCACAAGAATAGTGGGGCCGTGAAATCATTAAAAACAGAATTTAAACTATTAATTACGCGACAAAAGAATTTCAAGCCCTGGGGGATGAGGGGATTATAAGGGTGGGAAGCAGGATATATTAAGTGTATGAAACATTTGATCACCTCCCCTTTCACCCCCACCCCCTGAATACTCAATTTACAAAGCACATTAACACTCGTGAAACAGATTTTCGAAAATGAATTTGCAGCTGAAATGTCTCTGAGTGAAGTATGTGTGGATGATTGGTGCCGAGGCTTAGAGGGGAGACAGACGGACGAGTGGGGTGCATGACGGACTGAAGAGGCGTATAATATCTCACAGATTATCTCGCCAACTTATCAAAGCAGGTTCGCGACAAACATGGACTTGTGACAGTTTTTAATTATTGAACCCTAGTGGATTGTCAAAGGATCGTATCCTATAACCGTAGCTTGCAGATTTAGACCAACTTTTGACGATTTAACGTGACAACGATGTACAGTAGGGAACGTACGTAATCAAGATAGCATTTTGACTCGAAATTTAGAAAACTAATATTTATAGTTGTAAACTAACTACACAATGCTTTAACCATTTATAATATTTTGGTTGGTGACTACTACTATTTGCCACTGTTGGTATATAGATAGTTATTTCCATTCTTAAATAAATATTTTTGAATATTGATTTTGTGTTAGTAAGTGTGGGAAAACTTATAGTTGATGGTGAGGAGGCTTAATAATAATGCATTTATATTGGCATAAATATTTTTTTTTAATATTTTTAATTCGTATTTAGAGTACCTACTCATCACACAACTGATTTCCAGTGGGGGACATTAAATTTAAAGCAGACCAAGCCAACCCTGTAGGCGCCGACACCATCTACGAGCGAACAATGACCAACTAAAGTCTATCAATCCTTGAAGTACAAAGTGACCATCGACGGACGCGTCGGGTATGGGTATGAGGCAGCTGCTAAGGGTTGTCGCGTGTAGTCGTAAAATAAACCATCCTAGAAACTGAGGGTTTTATACCTGCTGTATTAATTTATTTATTGATTTTTTTGTTTAATTGCAAATATCTAATAACGTTGTTGAAATATTAAGCGTGCGTCTTGAATTTCATTTTTTGGACGAAATTCTACGATAAAAACTGACTGAGTTACGGATAATGCTTCTATAACATATTTTGATAATATTATATAATAATATAATAATATTTATGTATTTCAGTCAGTTTTGATCGTAGACACTAGGGAAAAAAACACATTTCATAACTCAAGCTACACATTTGAACCACGTTATGAAATATTTGCAATTATAAAAAAATATTTTGCTGAATAAATTATTTTCATCACAATAGATTTGAAATGGGCGAAGGCAGGTGGAAACAAACCCATGTTCGCTCCCAAGTTCGGTCACGCCGAAAAAAGGTGGGAAAAAGGGAAAAAGGCAGACAAGAGACGGGACGACCGATCCCGGTCTCGTCCGCCGATGGTCACTTTGTACCTCAATTATGGATAGACTATAGAGACCATTGAGATGATAGTAACTCTAGTTCGATCCCCAGTCGGTACAAACATTTTCTTCACCATAACTATAAACTTAAACATGGAATTCCTCGCAATAAATACAATGCAGTTTCTATAGTAGAAATTACGACTACTAGTGTACGTCCAATTGTAGTAGTGATAACTTCTTCGTGTAAGTCTTAGATTGGATGTGCTTTGCTCGACACACCTTATCCAGGCATATCTTGTTAGGCTGTTATCGCAAAGCCAATTGGTCTAAGTGGATAACCATGTCTGAAACTCGGTCTCGGCAACGACAAACCAGAAATACTTTGACACCATAACCTCCGTGGAAATTATAATAATCACATTGTTGTTCCGTGTAATCAACGGCCATTGTTGCGTAGAACATCATTATGCTTTTCTCTGCGATTTCCATACCTCTGATGACGCAACTGATCACCCGCTGGCCCAACATCCGGCCTCGTTTCAAGCGGAATATTCAGATTCGCGCTCATTTCCTCACGCCCACACAACAATTACACCAACATTAAAATAATAAAAGAATTATTTGTTTATCAAATAAGGTTTTCACTTTCGACCCGGAATGTGTAACGTTGGGCAGGACTGTTGGAAAGTTTCGGTAAACGCAATGAACATAATTAATATATTTCCTCAAGAGAATAATAGTGTTATTATGAAATCGTGATGACAAGTTGATTGGCTCGTTATCTAATAATGTAACCTGTAAACTATGATAATTGTTAATTGTTTGCCGGCGTGGCATCCTTCTCTTCCGCCCTTTGACTGGCGCAGGTGGAAGAATACATCAACTCATTGTTAGACCACAACTATGTCGAATGTGCCGCTCAGTCAGTTGCCACTCATATACACGATTGCATCGCTTGTCTAGTTCTTTCATAATTATTATCAATTAATATCTAAACAATGTTGTGAAGTTAATTATAAGGTTGCTTAACCATATAAGGTCAGTTTGATTTAACCTGGGGCATGTTTTAGCACCGGAAGCAGTTGTTATGCACGCCCCGCGCTTCCGGCGCGAGCAGAGCGCTCCGCGCGGCCGGCCTAGGAACTCTCTCGGACACGGCCTCCACGATACGAGCGCATGGGAAAATAATAACGCACAATAATTAGCACACTCATTATAATGCATTAATCATGTTACGGTTGTAGGTGACACGCTCGTATGGTTTGTCACTGATTGTTTTAATGTCGCGCTCAAGTAGAATTTCATGTAGGCACAATTCATTTGTATGCAGACAAGACTAAGTACAACCGCAAATGAAATTGGGGGAAACTCTTCAGGCTTATAAATAAAATTTAAATAACACTCATTCGAACGTTTGCTTTGTGTAGTGATGACGACAATGCCCTCGTATGGACAGGAGGTGGGGTGGGGTGGGGTCACGGTAGAACGGCCGCATAACTACGCTCTCCCATACATTATATGAACATTCATCAGTCTAATGTGGATTGATCCCATTTGTGTATTAGCCAAAATGGCGTTGAACGTTACACTCTGATAGAGGTTACGGATCGAATCCCGTCACTGGCAATCCTTACTGAAGTTTTTTTCCAAAGTTTTCCTCAGTCATTAATGCGAATACAAGGAATTGAGTCCTCTTAACAGCCCTCAGACATCCCTTCACACAATTGTCGTATATCCGCAATATATAGTTAGGGTCACACCGGTTAAATCTGGTGTATATACCCTACAGCGGGCATCCAAGATTTTTTAAATCATGCTTTCCACGTTAGCCTCTGATAGAGGACACGGGTTCGAATCCCGTCATTGGCAATCCTTACTGAATATTATCCAAGGCTTTCTTCAGTCGAATGCTGGGATTGAGTCCTCTTAAACAGCCCTCAGACATCCCTTCACACAATTGTCGTATCCGCAATATATAGTTAGGGTCACACCGGTTAAATCTGGTGTATATACCCAACAGCGGGCAGCCTAGATTTTTTTAATCATGCTTTCCACGTTAGCCTCTGATAGAGAACACGGGTTTGAATCCCGTCATTAGCAATCCTTACTGAATATTATCCAAGGCTTTCTTCAGTCGAATGCTGGGATTGAGTCCTCTTAAACAGCCCTCAGACATCCCTTCACACAATTGTCGTATATCAGCAATATATAGTTAGGGTCACACCGGTTAAATCTGGTGTATATACCCTACAGCGGGCAACCAAGATTTTTTAAATCATGCTTTCCACGTTAGCCTCTGATAGAGGACACGGGTTCGAATCCCGTCATTGGCAATCCTTACTGAATATTATCCAAGGCTTTCTTCAGTCGAATGCTGGGATTGAGTCCTCTTAAACAGCCCTCAGACATCCCTTCACACAATTGTCGTATCCGCAATATATAGTTAGGGTCACACCGGTTAAATCTGGTGTATATACCCTACAGTGGGCAGCCAAGATTTGTTTTAAATCATGCTTTCCATGTTAGCCTCTGATAGAGAACACGGGTTCGAATCCCGTCACTGGCAATCCTTACTGAATATTATCCAAGGCTTTCTTCAGTCGAATGCTGGGATTGAGTCCTTTTAAACAGCCCTCAGACATCCCTTCACACAATTGTCGTATCCGCAATATATAGTTAGGGTCACACCGGTTAAATCTGGTGTATATACCCTACAGTGGGCAGCCTAGATTTGTTTTAAATCGAGCGTTCCACGTTAGCCTCTGACAGAGGTCATGGGTTCGAATCCCGTCGCTGGCAATCCTTACTGAATATTATCCAAGGCTTTCTTCAGTCGAATGCTGGGATTGAGTCCTCTTAACAGCCCTCAGACATTTCTTCACACAATTGTCGTATCCGCAATATATAGTTTGTATCACACCGGTTAAATCTGGTGTATAACCTACAGCGGGCAGCCTAGATTTGTTTTAAATCAAGCGTTCCACGTTAGCCTCTGACAGAGGTCATGGTTCGAATCCCGTCACTGGCAATCCTTACTAAATATTATCCAAGGCTTTCTTCAGTCGAATGCTGGGATTGAGTCCTCTTAAACAGCCCTCAGACATCCCTTCACACAATTGTCGTATCCGCAATATATAGTTAGGGTCACACCGGTTAAATCTGGTGTATATACCCTACAGCGGGCAGCCAAGATTTGTTTTAAATCAAGCGTTCCACGTTAGCCTCCGACAGAGGTCATGGATTCGAATCCCGTCACTGGCAATCCTTACTGAATATTATCCAAGGCTTTCTTCAGTCGAATGCTGCATGGGATTGAGTCCTCTTAGCAGCCCTCAGACATCCCTTCACACAATTGTCGTATCCGCAATATATAGTTTGTGTCACACTGGTTAAATCTGGTGTATATTCCCAACAGCGGGCAGCCTAGATTTGTTTTAAATCAAGCGTTCCACGTTAGCCTCTGACAGAGGTCATGGGTTCGAATCCCGTCATTGGCAATCCTCACTGAATATTATCCAAGGCTTTCTTCAGTCGAATGCTGGGATTGAGTCCTCTTAAACAGCCCTCAGACATCCCTTCACACAATTGTCGTATCCGCAATATATAGTTAGGGTCACACCGGTTAAATCTGGTGTATATACCCAACAGCGGGCAGCCTAGATTTGTTTTAAATCAAGCGTTCCACGTTAGCCTCTGACAGAGGTCATGGGGTTTGAATCCCGTCATTGGCAATCCTTACTGAATATTATCCAAGGCTTTCTTCAGTCGAATGCTGGGATTGAGTCCTCTTAACAGCCCTCAGACATTTCTTCACACAATTGTCGTATCCGCAATATATAGTTTGTGTCACACCGGTTAAATCTGGTGTATATACCCAACAGCGGGCAGCCTAGATTTGTTTTAAATCGAGCGTTCCACGTTAGCCTCTGACAGAGGTCATGGGTTCGAATCCCGTCGCTGGCAATCCTTACTGAATATTATCCAAGGCTTTCTTCAGTCGAATGCTGGATTGAGTCCTCTTAACAGCCCTCAGACATTTCTTCACACAATTGTCGTATCCGCAATATATAGTTTGTATCACACCGGTTAAATCTGGTGTATAACCTACAGCGGGCAGCCTAGATTTGTTTTAAATCAAGCGTTCCACGTTAGCCTCTGACAGAGGTCATGGGTTCGAATCCCGTCACTGGCAATCCTTACTAAATATTATCCAAGGCTTTCTTCAGTCGAATGCTGGGGTTGAGTCCTCTTTAAACAGCCCTCAGACATCCCTTCACACAATTGTCGTATCCGCAATATATAGTTAGGGTCACACCGGTTAAATCTGGTGTATATACCCTACAGTGGGCAGCCTAGATTTGTTTTAAATCGAGCGTTCCACGTTAGCCTCTGACAGAGGTCATGGGTTCGAATCCCGTCATTGGCAATCCTCACTGAATATTATCCAAGGCTTTCTTCAGTCGAATGCTGCAAGGAATTGAGTCCTCTTAACAGCCCTCAGACATCCCTTCACACAATTGTCGTATCCGCAATATATAGTTTGTGTCACACCGGTTAAATCTGGTGTATATTCCCAACAGCGGGCAGCCTAGATTTGTTTTAAATCAAGCGTTCCACGTTAGCCTCTGACAGAGGTCATGGGTTCGAATCCCGTCATTAGCAATCCTTACTGAATATTATCCAAGGCTTTCTTCAGTCGAATGCTGGGATTGAGTCCTCTTAAACAGCCCTCAGACATCCCTTCACACAATTGTCGTATCCGCAATATATAGTTAGGGTCACACCGGTTAAATCTGGTGTATATACCCTACAGCGGGCAACCAAGATTTTTTAAATCATGCTTTCCACGTTAGCCTCTGATAGAGGACACGGGTTCGAATCCCGTCATTGGCAATCCTTACTGAATATTATCCAAGGCTTTCTTCAGTCGAATGCTGGGATTGAGTCCTCTTAAACAGCCCTCAGACATCCCTTCACACAATTGTCGTATCCGCAATATATAGTTAGGGTCACACCGGTTAAATCTGGTGTATATACCCTACAGCGGGCATCCAAGATTTGTTTTAAATCAAGCGTTCCACGTTAGCCTCTGACAGAGGTCATGGGTTCGAATCCCGTCATTGGCAATCCTTACTGAATATTATCCAAGGCTTTCTTCAGTCGAATGCTGGGATTGAGTCCTCTTAAACAGCCCTCAGACATCCCTTCACACAATTGTCGTATCCGCAATATATAGTTAGGGTCACACCGGTTAAATCTGGTGTATATACCCTACAGCGGGCATCCAAGATTTGTTTTAAATCAAGCGTTCCACGTTAGCCTCTGACAGAGGTCATGGGTTCGAATCCCGTCACTGGCAATCCTTACTGAATATTATCCAAGGCTTTCTTCAGTCGAATGCTGGGATTGAGTCCTCTTAAACAGCCCTCAGACATCCCTTCACACAATTGTCGTATCCGCAATATATAGTTAGGGTCACACCGGTTAAATCTGGTGTATATACCCTACAGTGGGCAGCCTAGATTTGTTTTAAATCGAGCGTTCCACGTTAGCCTCTGACAGAGGTCATGGGTTCGAATCCCGTCACTGGCAATCCTTACTGAATATTATCCAAGGCTTTCTTCAGTCGAATGAAGGTATGAGTACTCTTAGACAACCCTTGGCAAAAACCCTCACTCCTGAAGTCAGGTTCACACATATCCTGACACACAAGTGTGTTATAGGCTGATAACCATGCAGCAGGCCGAGCCCCCTAGTCCAGTACGTCATGGGCTGCCACCCGAGTAATGCACAGAGTTTTATCAAAGTTTGACGCGCGCAACCCTTCCATGTTGCGCAGAGTCGTTCCTCTCTGTCTCTAATATGGCAATTCATCTCTTCTTTTATACGCGGGATATATAAAAGCTAGGCGAGCGCGCGGAGAAATGGAACGCAGTAGATCACATCTCGCGAGGCCCCTTGGAACACAAAGCTAGATCATCAGTATAAATGCCTCTTTCTTTTCATTCACCATGACATATTTCACCCCACCCCCCGACCACCGACATGTGTAATAACTTTATGATACTTCTATATCCCTACTACGGCCATAGAACCGATAAAAAGCACGAGGCCGCAGCGCTTCGTCCGCAAAGCCCACGCATCAAAACTAGTGACAAATGGCCTGGATTTAACCATCGAAATGACCCTTTAGTTTGATAGAGAATCTGGCAACCCCGCGCCCGCCAAGCGGTCACTCCCACAATTTTTCCGCAAGACATTTCCACCCGAATCATAATTCTTGATAAGATATTAGAAGTGGCTTTTAGGTGATTAGATGTGTGGCTCTGATGCAGAGTTGCTTAGCATTCAGGGCACGACCTCTACCTCGGCTGCCGATCAGTCATCTCAGATAGACCCGCAATCAATCAACCCCAGGACTCTGTGCACAGGGGTCAATTTACAATATTTGAAATATTGACTGCGGATTTCTGCAGTTTCATCCCCCCACCCCTTCCCCCCTCCCCTCCCGTGCCACCAACACAGGGGACAAAATCACTTTATCCACGAGACGCGGCTTGGGAATCTATGAACATCAAAGTCGCCGCTGCCAGAAGAAGATGCAAACAGACTCACATATACTGAGCTAGAATATCGGTTTGATTAAAGATTGTTTTATTGTTTGTTTTATGTTCGTATTGATTGATATTTATCGATTTTGATTTTTTTTCGTTATTAGATACATTTTTAATATGCTTACATGGATTGTTATTAATTTTGTTTAGTATAGTTTAGTTTAGTTTAGTTAGTTTATTTATATATCACAAACAAGTTCCCCCAATTTAAAAACCACAAAATATATATAATATAAAACTAACAATTGACACAGCACAGCAATGGTATAACATCAGTCCCATAGAGATGTCGTTAGTTCTGCATGTAAATAACACAGACAAAACAAATTCACACGCTTAACTGACAAAACATATTTCGTATATTAATTGTGTGTATTGTGTGTATATTGGCTGCGTGATAGGTTGCTGTGCGGTCGTGTGTCAAACGGGCCGCTTGATTGATGGAACTCGCGAGTGTCACTTGCCAGGATTGTCTACACTTTAATGGGCTCTCCCTCCTTATTAATGATTCCCCCCCCCCCCCCCACTGTACTAGCCACGTGGGTCCGGCAATCTGACCCGGCCGTGATCAGATGTGGACAATGATTTATTAAGTGTTGGCTAAGTTGGCGGGGGCTAAGAAAACAAGACCGGGCAATATAACTTCGAATGAGATGGATAGAAGCCACATCGCATCATTTTCATTTATATAACTTCGTATGAGATGGATAGAAGCCACATCGCATCATTTTGATTTCTATAACAGTTACTTCGTATGAGATAGATAGAAGCCTCATCACATCATTTTGATTTCTATAACTTCGTATGAGATGAATAGAAGCCTCATTGCATCATTTTGATTTCCACATTTTGAATTCTATAACTTCGTGTGAGATGAATAGAAGCAACATCGTCTAATTTTTATTTTGACGCAAACTAGTTTTGGTCGAACTAAAATCTTTTCGCATTGATTTCCCTGTCAGTTCGACCATGCATCTGTGCGTGTCCACGACCTCCAATCGACTTGCGTTTTTTGTTGACATTGCCGTTCAACAAGGACGATACAGGATATTTTGGTGATCATTGGAGTCAAGGGTGAGAGGCTAGAAGTATTTTAAAGAATATTTTTGCACTCGACCCCTCCACAAAGGATGTCGATGCGTGATTAAATTTATCTGTTCTTAGTCGATAACTTGTTTTGTGTGCAGTTTCGCTCCTTATGTTGGACATTGTTGGCTCAGGCGCTATGCGCGCGACTCTGATACGGGAGGTCCCGGGTTCAAATCCCGTCGAGACCGGCAATCCTGACTGAAGGTTTCTACCGATGGTTTGCTCAGTCATTAATGCGAATGCAAGAGATTGAGTCCTCTTAAACAGCCCTCGGGCAACCCTTCACAATAATTGTCCTATCCGCAATATACCTTCTTAGATACCTGAATAGGGGCATGCATTGCACTCTAGGTAGGCTTCCCAAGAGAAATTTAAATTTTGTGTTGTCCAAATTCCAACATACCTAGTTATCTGAAGAGGTGCATACATCGTACCCTATAACAGAGCCCCTTATGCTTTAGTTCCTGGCACTCGTCGCATGAGAGTGCCATCGCACAGTTGTATTATAAATCAGTGCCGGGTAATACATTGCACAGTGCGCACGTATCCCCGAGGTCGCAGCGTTCCCAAATACACGACGACCAGAGCTTCAGTACGTGCAGATCGAGCTGTCAGCTGTCATCATACTCGCTGCCAAATATCTAACCACGTAGAGCATGGAAAACATTGCCATTCCAGAACCATGTATATGATCTTCTGTTGGCATTTAATGGAGGCAATTGCAGAAGCCAGCAGTAGCCATCAGATGGTAGCAGTATGCTGTAATAGGCAACACCTCTTTTCGGAACTAAAGGGTCTGGCCCTTCAAATGTATTCGTTTTTGTTCTACCTCGTCTTTTAACGATTTGTTAATTTCGAATATTGTTTTAACTTACAACAATCAGTTACACGCTACTAATGTAACGGTGGATGCAAATAGTGAACCAGTGGTACATTCTGAAGATATACACCAATAACTAGAATACCATGAAATAAAATAATATTTTAAACTAGATAACATCATACTGACAATGTTAACATTAATTTACATCATAAAATTGTTGTTTTTTAAAATTACTCTGACTACTTTTTCAACCCCACCAAGATGTAGTTCATGTATTCAGTCTTTATAGAGCAGAGTCTTCACGCAATCATGCCGTGGCCTATAACAGGTACATTATTAACATGGGCCAGGGAGGGGGAGAGCAGGTCAATCCGCGCACAATACCGACCCTGTAATGTTTCATTACATCATATTGTTGACACACAGCTCTTAAAGTAAATAAAAGCTGATTTAACTTTCTCGGTG
The DNA here is from genome assembly GCA_024449915.1 of Sweltsa coloradensis. Taxonomy (NCBI): domain Eukaryota; kingdom Metazoa; phylum Arthropoda; class Insecta; order Plecoptera; family Chloroperlidae; genus Sweltsa; species Sweltsa coloradensis. The sequence continues at coordinate 228,795 of JAMZAV010000326.1, forward strand.
GCAGCGGTGGTACAGGGAGTCAATACGCACAACGTGATCCAAGAACGCAATTTGCAACTTGACTAAATAATAAATAGTTTTAAACGGAAAATGGAGTTGGAGAATTATTCTGTCACCGTTGCAAAGAAACCGTTTCAATTTGGTTTGAGCTATATTTTGTTCTGTCGGGTAGCTAAGAATGGCAATACTACAAACCCATTCATGTGTGATTCGTTACTTGTAGTGAAAAATATGTTTAAGGTTTCTTATTCCCACAAATAAACTATCACCCTATGATCTCACTGTTTCATGAACAAACTTTGAAAGTAAAACATGTGTAAGATGAAAACATATAACACAAACTAACAAACGAATTATTCGCAATTAAAAACGTCTCTCTGCAGAGTCTAGCGTCGGCTGGCTTCCCCTGGGATTATCTCTCCGCAGTAGCAGAGTCCCGGATCCCGAGGGGTCGGATGAAGAAGTTAGGTAAGCAAAGCTAATTCGAATAACAACATTAAATACGGCTTCAATTTGCCGCACTGTGGATTCGTCGACTTGTTCCAACTGCTTCACTTTAGAGAATACACCAGGAAGTTATATACAGAGCCGGATTAAGTGATACAAGCGTTTCAAATGTGTGTGCTGGATTTTAATACCTTGCAACTCTCTCGTAGGATCTGCAAGAGGAATCTCGCCTTCCTATATCGTTGGATATTTGAACAGGGGTGCACAAAGTGGCAAGGGTTTGGTAAACAACGCGAGCTTCTGTATAATATGTCGACTGGATGTGTTTTTAAATTGTGTGAGGCAAATAAACCGAGATCATTGAATCTTTCAGAAAATAATACTTGGTATAGAGACCCATCACTCAGTGCTTTCAAGACTTACACAAAGTTTATCATCGTTTCAAACACTGCTGCATTGATTTTAAACTGCCAGGTTACTTGTTATCACTATTGCAACCACCATTTAGAAGCTTTGTAATTATTTAATTAGAAAGTTAACTGACAGGTGCTTCTCGACTCGACTAATCTCAACTCGGCTACATCAATTAGTGGTGTTTTTTTCCGGTGTAGTTGCCCCGTTTCCAAGAATCAATCATCTTCATTAAACGGTCGTAGGAGGTGTATTCTTGTCTCGCCTACGCCAATGGCAGCGAGCCATTATAGCGGACGTGAAAAGCCACCCCTAAACCCGTTCAAACTCATTTTCGGTTGAAAGTCCTTGATATTTAAAATAGTTTTTTTTTTTGTCGAAAGTCCTTAATATTAAAGAAGAATCGTTATTTTTTTTAAAGTCCTTAATATTAATAAAATAGAAACGTTAAAGGTTTTGTATTTCTTTTTAAAGTCCATAATATTAAAAATTGAGACGTTAAAAGTGGTGTAGTGTTTATTTCCACGTTCTCTACAACGCATGATTATTTACCTGTTTTGGTTGCAAACACTTCATTTTCAATATTTCAAGTGTTAAAGTCCATCTAACAAAATTTGGACCACCTTAACCGAACAAGTTCCGCATAGCCAAGAGAAAGTTTCGCTGCCATTGGCGTAGGCGAGAAAAATACTCCTACGACCATAATATAGAGCAGATAAGTGATATTTGGTAAAAGACAATTACACCAGAAATGCCACATTATCTATAAGCCGAGTTAAAATTAGTCGAGTAGAGACTGCGCCAACTGACAGACTGACATATTCTGGACCTAAGTCTGTGTTATCTGGTTGGCCACTGTTCTTCAATGACCTCCGACGGGGAAGGCTCGGTCTGCTTTCACTTAAACTCCCCCAACCCCCAGAAAAGGTTATTTATTAATACATTCGTTTAGTGATTTATTGAACTTTACAGTCCAAAATGACCATACACACATAAACAGGCTATTAACTCAAAAAATATTTTCTTCCACATTATCTATAGCACAATACTACACAAAAATGACAGATAAAAAATATGTTGTAACTATGATTTAACACGAATTTTACTATTTTTTATTTTTTGGATTTAGAAATTTGCGAAAATTGGTGTTTTGGATTTTTTTTAAATCGGCATTAACCTGCTTCTTTTTTGGTCCACATAGATACTAGAGCATAGCCCCATCTTGGTAATCATCAAATTTTGACCGAACTACTTGCCCAAATTACAATATAAAAAACAGAGAATTTACAGAAAAGGCTGTAGAGTACGTCAATAATGGCCAATATTTTTTGGAATCAAAATCCTCCAAGGTCATGGGGCATAAAGATCGTCCCCATGTTATTTCTTATGGGAGATTTTTGCCGATGGGACCTAGCTCGAAAAATGTCATGTTTTCGACAATTTTTTTGGAGGTCATGGTGGCCCCAGTAATTTTTCTGTTAGTTTCTAAATTCATTACTAGTTAGCCTGAATTAAATATGTTTTTTGAGTTTAGCTGTTATAAATACCCCGTTAAGCCATATTCTACCATGAGCCTAGGCGTTCACCTAGCAAACATAGGTCAATCCTCTCCCAGCAGTCTCCACATGTAAGCTGCGGACGTTCTATAACCTACATCATTTCCTTTCACAATCTCTCAATAAGTGTATTGATAAACACGGCCGCCTGTTTTGAATGACGAGGAGGGCGATCTGAGATCGGGGTCAATCCATCCTGGGCTCGAGCAGGGGTGGTGGTTATCGGGCTATCAGCCACCGCGCATCCCAACCTCTCATACGTAACCCTCACCCGGCCAGAGCTTTTATGACACAAATATATAAGCTATCGACATGGAAGGGATGCAGACGCCACTATATTTACCGCCAAGATTCGCAGGGGTGGCTAACACGAGACCTCACTCAAGTTACCGATCAACAGTAGCTTCAGACGGTTAGAACGTGATTTAAAACAAACTTTTACCCAAGGCCATCTACATGCAAGCATTTTCAGTTCACTCTTCCTCACCCAATCAACAGGCTGACTACAGTCTGATGAGGAAGGGTCATCCGAAAAATAATCCATTGTAAAATATCGTTTTTGGTGGAGGTGCCGGGTATTCTAACGATTCTTTAAATAAAATAAATAAATTTTTGGTACGAGGACTCTCAAGTCAATGGCTAAGTAATTTTTTTATGATTTTGAGTTTAAATTTTTTTACTTTTTGTACCACAAAAATGGTTGGTTTGGCGCTCGTCAACAGGCGAAATGATCTTACTTCTTTTCAATGCGAAACTAGGGAGAAAGAATGAAATGCTTGGCTCAACTTCTATATCTCACAGCATTCACAGCCAAAGACTTTGGAAGGAGAGCTTGGCTGCCGTTTTTTTACATATTTTTGTTTTTTGGGGGGGAATTAGAGTCTACCTACTCAGTCATATAACTGATTTTCAGTGGAAGACAGTAAACCAAAGCGACCAAGCCAAACCTGTAGGCCCCGACGCAATCGACGAGTGAGCGATAACCAACCAAAGATCGATATTTTTTAATAGTTAATATAGCAATCAGTGGTATGGACAGTGCAAACACCCGCGAATCAACGCCAGAATCAACAAGACCGATACAGAACAACTTTGAATTTATTACGTGTCTCGTTGCTAGGACGGCTCCAAGTCACCGTTTACAAATTCTAAGACAAGATCATTGATGGACTTAGTCCAAATCAGATGTTAAAAACTTATGATTTTAACGGAAATCGAACCCTGAACCTTCTGCATTGGAAACAGAGACGCTAACCACAAGACTAACATGGCACACATAGATGGTGGCCCCGTCCAGTGACCCCCAGGGTCAACTATTAACATTATATGTATCATCCTTGTTGAAGGGCAATGACAACAAAAACAACAAGTCAATCGCGGATGTCATGTTCGGTTATTATACTGAGACGTGACTCACGCACAGACGGATGGACGGACAGAAAAGTGATGCATGGCGATGATGATTTCTGTTGCTGCTCAACGTCTCTATTATAGCACTAAGGCTATTCGAGACGATGAGTGGTGATATATGACGAATGATTGACGCCTTATGTGGGATTCGAACCCACGTCCTCATAAATAATAGAGCCAAACGTTTCGGACCAGCGCCCTATAATCTCAAGTGCCACCGCGGACGGCTATGTATAGAGGAGCTTCGCTGTCTAATATGTTTTTATAACATATAAATTACGTCAAGGTAGGTAGATATAGGTATAGATGAAGTAGACAATTAGCAAAATAACAAAACTTCAATAATCTTGCTAGTGAATGCTCTCTCGAACTCATTGAGAGTTTTATTTTATACCTAATGTCAGTGACGTATTCACTCGTTGACCACCTCAAAGCCAGGCTACGGAGAAGAACATTATTAATACTATCCCCGCGCAGAGCGAGGAGTTAGTTTGCCACCCCTGATCTATCCATATTCGCGGTGTAAGCCGGGTCATAACTCTGTGATACATGAACAGATCAGAGGGAGGCAAATCGCTCTCCTGGGCAACCGCTCGAGCTGCCATTTGTTTCGAGCAACACTTCGCCAGATTATGATAGCCTGATACCTCGCCCTCCATCGCACCAAATAATATCATCTTCGACACTTTTTGTCAAGCTCATCATATACTGAACCGAGGTGATGTGGAAAACATAGTCCATCCTCTGGGAATGAAAACCAAATGCAAAACAAGATATCTATTTTTGATAGTGGTGAGTGGGTACCCGAAAATTCGGGTCGAGTCGGGTATTTTGGGGCTGACGTTACAGTCATAAAAATGTACCCGATTATCGGGTAACGAAAACATATTTTTTGGGGGGATGGTGGAGGTGCCGGTCCAGGATTTACAAACATTTTTGGTGGAGGTGCCGGTCCAGACAATTTTCTGTTTATAGTACGTATGGAAAATGGTATTCAATGAAAATCCAGACAATAGAAAATGAATTAACAGAAAATGTTGGATTACTCAAAATTAATTATTTATTATACGTTTTAATCCGCAGTACAATGACGGCCGTCTCTTTTCTCTGCACGACCAGAAGCAATATCATAATAATCAGAATGTGATGAAAACCTCTGCCCGCACCAGTCATACTTTTTTAAACACCAAATTCAGTTTCTTTATATTATCTTAAACAAGAACTAAACATAGGTTCCGATATCATACAGAAGCATGGGCACCAGATACAAGGGTTCACAATTATTAATAACACCTAATCTACGTTGATCAATGTAGGTGGTGCTGGTGAAATAAGACACATATTTGGTAACAACAACTACCAGAAACAGTGAAATGTCAAGTAGTATTTTGCTTACACATCAACAAGAGTACATGGAATTTAGAAGGGGATGTAATGGCTCTTATGTGATCCTTCTTTGTGAGGATGATAGAGATCACTTAGAGACAGTTGTGGGACATAAGTTTGTACAGGAATATAACAGGAGCCGGTGCGGGTGCAACGTTTGTCCCAACGTACAGTATGTTTGGTGGAGGTGCCGGGTATATGAAATGTTTTTTTCCGTGAGGGATGAGAAAGGGGAAGGGAGCCCCTGACCACCAAGGGTCATCAAAATATTGAGTCATCCTTGATGAATGGCCGAGCCATGCATGGAATGGAGCTTTGGTCTATTGTAAATACATTTGGGTGAGATCTACATCGTATTTAAATATAAAAAATATAAAAATTCAAATATTTTAAAACATTCCAAACAACTAAATACAATTAAGAGCTTAGAAATAATGAATAGGAATGACCAAAAATACGAATTTTTTTACAGAGATGACATAACAATGTTGTTTATTTCATAATTTCATAAACTCATTATTGCATTTAGTGTGGGGTGCGAGCTATTGCAGTATTAGTACAATATCGAAAGCAATGCCCAGCAAGTGGGGCTTTCAAAGCTTCAGACTCGTACGTTATTCGCCTGTACCCAACTCAACATCTGAAAGCGAAGAATGGAGATGGCGAAAGTGTGTTTCCCAAGTATTTCTCCTCTATACATATATGCATTTGATATAAATAAAAGTGTGTTTGTTGTCAGAGCCGTGAATGCCTCTCCGAGTCTCCCCTGACGCGGCGTCCCGAGGGACATACACAGATACGAATATTTGTCTGACGATTTTATTAGGGGAAACGTCTCAGATTTGGACACTTTTGTTGCGAGCGGCGTGGAAACTGGTTATGAACCTCTCTCACTATGATATTCACGTGTCACTCAGTGAGGGGAGGGGGGGGGGGGGTAATCCCATGTGGCTCCGCACTCACTCGCATGGGGATCCCCTGTAGACGCTCTCCCGTCCGGCCCCTGTCTGTCTGTCTGTCTGTCTGTCTGTCTGTCTGTCTGTCTGTCTGTCTGTCTGTCTGTCTGTCTGTCTAGAGTGATACAATACACGTCACAGTGTCATGTTGGTGGTCACATGGTCATTTTATGACACATACACGAGGTTAATAATATGTTCGTGAAAGGTGCGGGAGACTAAGGAAGAATATTTAGTTGTTAGTTGCATGACATTGGGAGTTTTGATTATACCGGTGCTTAAGATGATGCTATTCGTTGCTTAACGTCTCATAGTACTGCACTAAGGCTATTCGAGACGATGAGTGGTGAAAGGTGAGGTTGAAGAACGATTATAAGAAACATGTTTTATGCGGGACTCGAACCCACGTCCTCGTAGAGCCACACGCTTTGAACCAGCGCCCTAATCCACCGCGGACGGCACCAGTGCTCATAATATAGTGTTGGTAAGTTTTCAAAAATAAAATGTAGCCCAATAATAACAGACATTCATCAACAGATAATAAAGTAACATGATGGCAACCTATGCTTTACGTACACCAATCTAAACCGCGTGAGAGGTCGTCAACCACCACCAGCAATCCTGATTTAAGAGTTTATTAAGGTTTCTCCATAGTCGTATAGCACCTTAGAAAATAAAACGTATTTACAAAATCGCGGTGAAATTATGGAGGCTATAGATAGTTAAATATTGACGAATGGCGACAGGGATATTGAAAGGCCATGCACACTGCACGTATAGATGCTGAATATTTGATCTTGTCGCTGGTAAACAACCACTTCCCAGCAATGTTAGCAAGTGAAATGTGTGTGGGGAGGCTTTAAACTTTCAGAAGGGTCTCCCTAGCTGTGCGGCTTATATGCGGGCATATCACACACATGCGAGGTGAAGGACAAACTCTCTCGGGGGAGGGCTAACCTGCTTATTCAGGATTCAATATTTCATCGCTACCCCCCCCCCCCCCCCACACACACACATTGAGCACTTCCAGCAAACGACAAGTCTTTGGTTTGCAACTTCCACCAAGTGAGTCTGGCGGCCTTGCAAGCTGAGACTACACAGGACCACTTGTGTTCGTTGCCGTGCAGTCTTAATTATTGTAACTATAGTCACAAGTTGTCACAATTATGTAGTATTCGATTTTTCTACTAAGTAAAAACGTTGCTTGATTCAAAATGTTCAAAATTAAGTTTTTTTTATAATTGACCCTTTTTTATAAGCACGGATAAATATACAAATCAATTTAAAATTTCGCTGTATTAAAACATCCAAAACACTCCAAATTCATTAATATCACATTTAAAAAAAGTAAAATCCTTGAAAAATGCGAAATTGTAAGTTTGAAATCACTAAATCTAACCAAATCATAATTACAGGTTATCCACAAACAATTAGTAATGACAAAGAAGCTCAGTAAAGATTGCACAGCTGTTGTGTCGCGTATTAAACGTGATGATTAAATACTCAAAGACAAGAAAATATACCTTGATAATTTATGGACCGAAAGTTAATGAAGTCATTACAAAGATAATTATTATCCACATAAGTTACTAATAACAGCTTGCAACATGAAACTAAATGCAGCACATACATTGCAATGCAGGGGCAATGTAGGGGCAATACGATATCACCCCAGTTTATTAATTTCATATCATTATAAACGGCCGTCTGGGAATGAATAATGAAATTCCATGGCTCGTCAAGATAATAATATACACATCAAGACAGAGAAATTAGTATTAATGTAACCAAAATCAAATCCTGCAATTACTAGATTTTAAAATACTTATTAACATACGAACATGTGGTTTGATATTTAATACATAATTCATATTTGCATAACTAAACGGCTGCACTTCCGAGCTAACTGATCGCGTATCGTTTAGTCTCGTCACGCTACATGACCGAACAAACAAGATATGTATTCTAATATTCCTCATTTACATTTTATCTTGTTATTTGGCTAATTATACATTTTATTAAGCTTGTAATAATAAGTTGTTTGAACTACTGTTTATATTAATAAGTGGTGTTCTTACACGTCCGCTTACAATCAGATTGTGTCAGGGCCAGGTTTCCTCTGTCTTGTTTAGTGGGGGGGGGGGGGGATCCGTTTCCAACATCATCAAACTTATCATGAAGGGAACTTAACTTGGGATGATCTGTGCACTTTCGTTATGCCATCGAAATCAGGTGCAAACATTAAAATAACAAACCCCAACTCATGTAGCTGCAAATCTACATTTCAATTTTAATTTGTATATACAACATTGAATAAGAATAAACGATTAAATTATTTTTATATTTCGATACTTTTTACTAATGGCCAAACAGATCTAGGACAGCTAGGGAACACAGGAGGGGAAGTTTCATAGCTGATCATTCGTCTGTGTATCAAGTAATCACCATCAGCCAAAATCCATACTCCTTCTCACAATACTTAAGCTGTTAAAGCGCTCTAAAACTACTATTACGTCCCTATATTCCAGAAGTAATATCGTTCCAACTATCAACTCCTCTTTCAAGCTCAAAGAATTCTTATAATCAAAATCTTATTTCTCCATTAATGAATTATTTGATGATGTAACATTGTTTTTTTTTAAACTTCAGATTCACATAGCTTGACGCCCGCCTTTAACGTCCAGGAGGAGTATATAAGGTGACCAAAAGTGAATATATTCGCGATACAATAATTATTATTGATAATATGGTAATAAAAATCATTGCAAACAATGTTATAATTTATTTTGTAAGTTTTCAGTAACATTAACCCGACTACATAGGAAGTGTAATTAGAGTGGATTGAATAAAGTTAACTGTGCAGAAATAGTTGAGTATGATAATGGATCCTAATTTAAATGGATACGCTGTCGACTTTCCGTTATCCTTCATCATGATATACATTCCGAACAGCAGACATTAAAAGTGAAATCTTTGAAATTGATCAAGGTCTACTAATTATTTCAACAGAATACGTTTGCTCATTTAAAACAATATGCAAATGTTGATTCCCATTGGCTGACAGTTTTGTTGTTTTAATTGTATGATAATAACTTAGGCAGTCGAGAGCGTGAACCTACAACATTATTTATTATTCTAATGTGTGAATGCCCCACCGTGGAGAGGGCGGGGGGGTGGAGGGAAAGTAGGGGGGTTGGAGGGGGGAAGAGTGTTGTAGCAACACATACATACACTGAGCTAAGGATTGTACTCATTACCGTCTATCCTAATTAGTAATATGACTGAATACGTTGACCTTCGTCTAAGCAAAAAAGTTTGAAAAGAAAATACACAATTGATGTTGTGACCAATATCTTACATGGAACGAGATTTATATGATCACTAATAACTAATAAGATATCAATACTGTACTATAGAATGGAGGGGAGCAAAAGCCGATCTCCTTTTGTTAAGTAATGTAATAAATCAAGAAAATGGGGAACTTTGCCGTAATAAGTGGGATAGTATCCATATCCAATTTAAAAGTTGTTATGCCCTTGCCTATACATAAGGCTTACGGTAAAACAATCTCTTGTATAACATTTTTAAACAAAGCTGCTCCTTTTCTTCAAGGTTGCCTTAGACACAGTATATAACAATGAAAATAAATCTTCATTAATTTTATACAAGTTACGAAGTACATATAAATATGAAATATTGATTTATGCTTGTTAGTTGTTAGCTGCAGCTTATTGCTTTGTAAATAAATAAATATTAATACATACTTATTGATTCATAGCAATTGTCGTAAAAATTTGCCCCCACTGGGATTCGAACAAGTCGGGGCAAATGTTTACGACAATTGCTTGCAAAAAAACATGTATTCATTAATACATTTTGTTTTCATTCAACGGTTTAAGAATCTCTCAAGCCTTGTAATAGTATAGTGCAACGAAGCAAGCACTAGGCCGGATCTCCCAGGCCTAACATGGATGGCGCAGCTTCGTGTGAGGTTACCGTCCACAGCCTGCTAATTAGATCGTTTACCCCCTGCAGATCACCTGACTCGCTCGCTAACTCACTCAGAGGCGGGAAGAAATTAATCGCTCTTACGTTCAAAACTTAACAATCACCGAGTGCATTTTATTCAAATGTGTAACATTGTTTTCTGCGGTCTCGTTCCCAAACGATTTATTTAGCTTGGGCGAGTGCGCGGAAGTGATGTGGGTAGCTTTCAGTGCAGAAGAAATCGCAGTCAGCACATGATAAAATATCTTTAAATAATACACCACTTAAGAGAGAGGCCCTGGAGGTTTGGCAGCATCAAGTGCATGCCGTTATATATTGAGTGGAAAAAGCTTAACTTCAGTCGAGTTAAAAATTAATATACCACCCGTTTGTAAATAATCATACTAATATGCAGAAGAATGTTGCTACTTTTTTACTTTCTCCTCGAATCCAAACAAGAAAATTATTTTGTAGAAAAAAAATTGGATAATATTTTAGACAAAAATTTACATCGTTAGCCGTTCAGAAGACGTCGAAGTATTTTAAAATGACAATGTCTGGTTCGAGGCATGTAAGTTGTAATAACGCAAGGTGATCGAAAATTTTTTTTTTTTTAAAATTTCGATGGGAAAACTATTGTTTGCATATTTTACGCTGTTTTTGGAAATTTATTTATTATATTTCCAGTTCCAGTGGCGGCTTGTGAACTAATGAGGGGGTTCTGCAATAGAACATGGGTGTGCGTGTGCGTGTGCGTGTGCGTGTGCGTGTGCGTGTTTGTGTGCGTGTGCGTGTGCGTGTGCGTGTGCGTGTGCGTGGTTGGTGCGTGTTCGTGTGCGTGTGCGTGTGGGTGTGCGTGTGCGTGGTGCGTGTGCGTGTGCGTGTGCGTGTGCGTGTGGGTGTGCGTGTGCGTGAATGGAGTGATCTCCACACTAGATAAGAGGGACGCGCCAGACCACGGAGACTCTCATCTCATTCAACTCAAGCAACGTTTGTTTCCGACCACGAAACAGCGATGTTCATTACCTAACCTGAGATTATGCACAGCGCAGCAGGAATCATCAATCTCAGGTACACTCGGAGTAACAAGCTGCATTTCATTCAGATATACGACGGAGCAACTCGTGTTTGCTACAATACTCATCAAGATTGCAGTCGGGATTTGTTACTTATTATCTCGTATTCTTCAATCATTTGGCGGTGGATTCATATATAATTTCAATGAATTTGAATATTGTGTGGGATAGTCGTTGTAGTATATATGACAGATGTAAAATAAACCATTGCATTGTTTATGTGATCTAATGTGGTGCTTTTGCACGTTATTATCTCTTCATAATTGCATTCAAAGCAGTAATTAACTTACATTAAATATCTTAAAATTCAAATTACAATTCCGAATATTCCAGAGTGCGCAAATAAACTTTATCAACAATATATAAATTAAATTCATAATAAGAATCTATATAATCAGTTACAGAATATTTCAATGGGGGACTTGCTTGAAAGCGGACCTAGCCAATCCTGTCGGCATAGTTGATGATCAGAACGACGACGACGACGATGACAATGATGATGTTAATGATTTTGTTCATTGACGTATCATAGTCATGCACTAAGGCTATTCAAGACGATGAGTGGTAATAGATGAGGGTGAAGGACAATTACAACAAACCCATGCCTTATGCGGGATTCGAACCCAAGTCCTCGTAGAGTCACACGCTTCGGACCAGCGAACACTGGTCAGCCTGAGATGTCTTGTAAACAGTGTTGCATGACCTCCACTCCACGCCCTGGCTAAACAGTCCTCTCCGCTGTCAATCTCGCGGTACTCCCCACGACCCTGGGTCACGTGGGGTCAGCACCCCCTCCTAGGGGTTGAGCAGCCCCCCTCCCCCCCCCTCGCGTCGTTCAACTCAGACCCTTCCTCGCCACAGACATTTCCAAGACGCTCGAATACAACACAACATTAACATGTTATCGTCCTGGGCATAACCTTGCATTGTTAGGTTGATTTTATCACAATAAAGTTGCTGCAGTTTACTCCAATTCCGATTCTTAACCTGTGCGTGAGCCCGCGTGTTCCTGGTATAATTACTCAATCGGTCGCCAAACTTAATGTTCCCCATTAAAAATCAGTTATGCAATTGAGTAGATAGACACTAAATACGAATGAATTAACTTTAATTTCATGAAAAAGCGGCCAATTGGCGATTAAAATAAATAAGAATTTTGACGAAAGTGGTGTATATCGTTTCACCCCTTATATTAGGGGAACTTTTTTTAAACTGGAATGTTGTAAAATATTTTTCGGACACAATACAAAAAAGTACCGTATGTAGTTTTGAGAATTCAAGGGCAGGAATTTGTGATGAATATAAATGGCATTTTTGTATTTTGTTTTGTCTAAAACTAGTGAATTACTGTTAAAAATTATTTAAAATTCCTCTCGGGGGGGGGGGGGGGGGGGGGGGCTTTTGTTTTTCCATGAAATATACCCGTCTCCGGTTGCTGCTATGGACATAACTTATTATGACGCTTATTGCTGCTATAGTTTTGATTCGCCCATGCACAAGCCTGTGAGACGAGCACCATGCGTCACGGCAACACTGCACGAGACTGTGAGACGAGCACCATGCGTCACGGCAACCCTGCACGAGACTGTGAGACGAGCACCATGCGTCACGGCAACCCTGCACGAGACTGTGAGACGAGCACCATGCGTCACGGCAACCCTGCACGAGACTGTGATACTGAGCACCATGCGTCACGGCAACACTGCACGAGACTGTGATACTGAGCACCATGCGTCACGGCAACCATGCACAAGACTGTGAGACGAGCACCATGAGTATGCGTCACGGCAACACTGCAGCCCCCGATCTGTTAGACGTTGTCCCCTGCTAAGCTTTATGTTTACTATGCATCGCTTTTATAGCGGCAGCGTGATTTTCCGATATTTCCTAAAAAAAATCCTATAATTTCCGTTTTTCTGTTTCCCGGGTGTTTTTTTCGGTCTCCTAGGAGTTTCTCCCACCCTATTCCCTTTCAGTGTGACACTCTGGATTGAAATGTATAGCCTTGGTGGGTAGGCCTGAGCCGTCCGGGGGCCCAGGGGTCGCATCATCCCCCCCACCCCCCGACATATTCCGCGGGGTGACAAGTGATATTGCGTGATGTATCGCGTCCCATAACCTGCGTTACATGACCCCCGCTCGGCCGGACACTCTCTCTCTCTCTCTCTCTCTCTCTCTCTCTCTCTAGCCACCATACAAGCATCATTGATTTAGATGCCCTTACAATTATTTGTTAATACTAGATCTAACCAAAATACTGACATAATTGCAGAAAATAAAATAAAATACTATTATTATTATTATTATTTATTTTCAATTTGCAACGTACAGTCATTAACCATATACAGAGCATATTGATGGCGACAAGAATAAAAGGGCATAGCCCCATAACACAAAAGTGTCTTGCCACCATTAACTACAATATTAATACATTTATAAACTAACACATAATGCATAACAAACAAATAAATCTACAAACTAAAATACAATCTAAAAGTTATTAACTAAAGCAGTTATAAAATAATATACATTGCAGAGCACATTACATTTGATTTTTTTAATTCTTCAATTTCTCAATTTAGCAATGTGAATTTTATAACATAATGTACAGCTAATATAAAATCTAAAGAAGTAACTAAGTTATAAAACTATACAAATTAGGTGAACAATATTCCAACTAATGCGTATACAATTTTTGTATTTCCCTACTACAGAAATTATGTGAAGGAAAATGAACTAAGAAAACAATATTCCTTATTGACACTCTGAGTTTTTAACAACAGAAGTGACACATTGAAAAGTGAAAAGCTAATGAGGTTATGCTAAATATTATTGCCAAGTTATAGTTATAAGTGTTTATTATTGTTGTAAACGAAACTTGTACAATTAAGTCATTGCCAAGTGAACAACATGGACACTGGTTTGGAACGTGCTGGGTTCGGTTCCAGTTGCCGGGAATCCCCCCCTCGATTCAGTTTACAAGGTCAAATTAAAGAACACCATATTGAAAGACTTATTCGTGGTTCTCAACAGGCACAGCAATACGTGATGGTCTACAGACATTTAAACCGTATATATATATTATTTCAAAGTACGATATTAAAGATTGCGTGTACAGGGAAGCTCCCCTGTGTATCCGTCTGGTCTGGCCGCCTGTCTTAGTATCTCTGCCCACGATAAACACGGACAACGACCTCAGATTGACATGTGTTTTGTTTGTTGACCTCCAACAGTGTCCAAGTCAAAGTCAAATTCTCTTTATTTTCAGAACATGCATTGAATGTCGATACAGTATGATGGTCAGGTGGTTACGTCTAGCCCCATTGAAATATGATTCAAAATAAGATTTATATAGGAAAAATTACTTTTGATTAGATTTCAGTACATACCGCTTCGAAACAATAAACTGAATTAACTCACCAATTAATACAATAAATTTAGCTAAATCTAAGTAAGCCCAGCTACTCCTCTCAAAAGACTTAGTAATCTGAATTATCTTGGTAGAATAGCACACGAAGTTCCGCTAAAACTAAATCGTCTGTCTTCGCCTGTGTACGATGTACGTGAGTCAAGTAAACGTACTTTGTTTAAAACTGACGCGATGTTTAAGAATGTTCGTTTAATTTAATAAACTCGCATCGCGCCTTGCGTTGCATACGTGGCGCGCTAACGTGCTGCGGCCGCATTGCAAGCGCATCTCCAAGAGAATAATGCACATCACCAGACAATCCCGATGGTTTTAACTCTAAGAAGAGTTTCGTTTTAAAATAACTTCTGCTCATAGCGAGCGGTGATTTGAATAAATTCAGAGCGACTTTAAAAATAGTCGTTCGTTAAACATTCCCTCGAGGAACAGATAACAATTCAGTTGTTGTAGCTGTCAGAATGAGGGGAAAAGATCGAGTTGTAGAAATCTTCCTGAAAAACACATTTAGACTTGTTACCCCTTCTCTTCCCTCAACCGAACAGATCTTTGGCCATTTCTCAGTCTGCGCTACGCGCGCCCCGCCTAAAGATAGCCGCGTGAGCTCGCGCGGAGACAAAACACCAAGAATTTGGCCCATTTGTACTTCTAGTTGAGAGTACAAACTCGAAACACTGGAGATAATCACAGCTGCGAGATTCTTCTAGTTTAGACTAACCTATTATTGTTTGGAGACCACGAAACACTGCGCGCATTGTTAACACGTTGATGTGTGATGGTGTCGTGTTGATGTGGGCCCTGCAGATGTGGTTCCAAACCAAACCCCTTCGAGCAGCGAACAATTATAATCAAATATAATACAGAACGGCGAAGTTTTATAGGGAGTCATTTAGAAAATTGAAACAGTTATCATAAAACTATTCGTTAAATGGTTTAAATTAATGGGAACGGTCGTAACTTTTTATGGCATTTCATTTAGTGTGAATAAAACGCAAACAAAGTTTCTTCCTGAAAGTTGAATCTGCGCTGAGTGAATTGGGTTGTTCATCAACGCTCACGGCTCACGCTCACCCCGTTTAGTTATCATAATGGCAGCGTTTCAGACCGGTCAATACTACAGAAAAGTTGGATGTATAAACCGAGTTGGAATAATTTCACAAATTATCCTAGATTTGCCTTGAATATGAGCTTAATGATTGCGAGCGAAGGGCGAGGCTCATTTGCAAATGACTTCATCTTCCGGGGTATCTGCCCCCCCCCCCCCCGCCTCCTTCCCGCAGTTCTGCTTTCCTCGTCAATTGCAACCAATTTTCATATTGGGGCAACTCATCCATGCCCCCCCCCCCACCCCCTCATCGCCATTCCCTCCCCCATCCGAGCAACTCTTTCCCTAATCGAGCACAATATGGATCTCGTCCGCTGGCTGTATCCATACAACGTAGTTATGCATGGGAGTTCTGAACACATTACTGCTCTCTGCTTCCGTCAGATTTAACCATCGGACGCTGATCGGGTGCATTGATGCATAATCAGCAGCGCTTGTTGCAAAGTGCAAGCGCGCTCAGAACAGTAACCAACTGTAGCCAGATTGAGATCGAACTCTGCAGGGACAAAGGATTTGGTAAATGTTTATACGTCTTGACAAGATGAACATTTCAACGTCAGGTAAACAATGTAATGGATAAAAACCAAGATTAACACATCACACATGAACTATTTGTTGGGGTTATGTAAGTTTTATTGTGCTTGTAATTTACTGTTGTTTATATCGTTTTGTTCAGTTTTCATCTTGTTTGTTTAATTCATGGGGGTGGGTGACGCAAAATTGACCCATTTTCATAATTTGTTTCTGGCTAACTAATAATACATATTTATATAATCTATGCCTGCAGGACTGTTCAATGTTCATGTAACACGGTTTCGGATATAGGGCCAAGCTCATACGAGACAGAAGACGGTACATTCTACATAAGTTTTAGATTTATTTCAAAATCGCTTCTGGCTGTGAAAAATCGGTATTGATTTCCAATTTAATGTTTCATTCTAAAACGCCCCCAATTTTGAGTGAACGATTGTCGCCTATAAGCGTGGTTTTGTCAGCGAATGAATGTATCGCCTTCGTATGTAAATCCTTGCAGTGAGCGTAGGAAAGACTTGCGTTGCTGGCTCACCCCACTAAGCCTCGGCGTACATCGCCGAAACAAGAGTACAACAATACTCCGGGGTATTCAGCATTTTGTTTGCTTTAAGTTAAATCTTGGTTCAGTCTTTCTTAGTTTTCCGTGAACATTCTTCCATTTCCAGACAGCACGTTGCCATTAATCAAGTTACGCAGTGGAAAAGTCTCTTGTTAAAATTCTCGTCGTTATCCGCGCCATATTACCCCCCCCCCCCCCCCAACCCCCCCCCCCAGCGCCGCCGAGATGCTCGGTAGCTTTATTTAAAATTCTGCGTTACGTCTGTTTGAGTAAATAACGGCCTATTATATTACGTGTTGTGTAGTTAACCTCAGTGCATGCGTTTAGTTTAGAGGAGTCTGCCCCCCCCCCCCCCCCCCCCCCCGCCCGGGTATTACTTTCTGTTGTGTCTCGGCGCGACGCCGTTTTGCTTCATTTCTTTTCTTCTAAAACACCATCTCTTTTTCTGGAAGTCATTTAAGATTTTTTTTATAAAATCCTTATAACTTGTGTCTTCTTTTTCTTTTGCGCGCACACTTTGCGTTCTCAAGCTAGTCGTAAATAACGTGCATTGTGAGTTCCCCGCATATAAACAGAGGCCCAAGGAAATACAAGAATGTAGCCGTTTGAAATGTTTTCCCAACTCTTTAAAGAAGAATGGAAGATGAAGAGCAGTAACAAAGCTTGTCACCTCGCCACCATTGTTTCTAAATATCCGAGTCTATTTCTGCGACAGACTCGAGCTCATCTCGACTGAATGTGCTTTATGTCTCTATTAGTCACGTGGTCAGGCAGGCCGGGTTCCCATGCACTCTGCAGCTGCATGGTGCATGCATGCAGGCGCGGACATCACACGCTATTTATTAGCTACGCCAGTCAGATCGCAGTCGATACGACCAGAGGTTCGACCTTCACAGGTCCTGGGCCCACGTGAACTTCAGAGAGAAACTAATGTTGGCGTTTTGATGTAGAATAACAAAACACAGATGAAATAAATTGGAGGCTTATTTTTATTTTATTTGTATCAAAGTTTTAATAGATTGCTGGTGGCCGATGGATGGGGGAGATTTACAGCAGCTCCCCGGCCGCGGATAATAGGACCGGCTCGAATGGCAGCCGAATTAATTAATTGGCTTGGTGAAAATAAAATGTCTGACCATAAATTCAGAGTGTCACACAATATTGGGGCGGGAGGTGGAGAACAGCGATGAAATGACCATATTTGGATTTTAAAAGCGCACCCCTAGGGTTGAACGGGGGTGAGGGGAGAGGATTATTTACACCGTTTTGAATTTAGTTCGACTGAAATCCAATTTTAAGCGCCAAGTTTAATTATTCTCTGCTTGATCCTCGAATAATAAATAACCACTATTGTTTTGTTTCAATATGGAGGCTGTTATGCCGGCGGAATTAATGGCAGACGCTACGCATTCGTTTTAATTACCTAGCCAGCTCGGAGAACACTGCACATGAAGCTGAGGTAGGCCCAACACCCAGGCAGGTACATTCCAGGCCTTTACATACCAAGCTGATGAAGAATAAACTTTACTTGTGTGCCTACATTTTAGCAAAGACTTCTAAATGCACATTACATTTTATAGGCTGTGCAAATCAAGTCGAATATGAAGTATTCTAATAATAGTTTACGTTTTCGTCAGGAGGAAACCAATATACACGGCACCTGCCACAATTTAAGTGAACTGGATCAAACGTTGTGCAATAACTGTGGCTTCGCTCCCAAAGTTATACTCCCGTGCACTACATAGGATGGTGGTTTCTTAAACGGATTGAATCCCGCTCTTTCTGGAATCACACGTGACTACGTGACGACATCATTAGAAGGAGGAGAGTAATATGTTTGTATGTTGCGTTGTCGACGAGTTGTTTCTATATGTTGTGTGAAGATGACAGATTTCGAAGGTCCCCTGAACATTTCATCAAGATAATTGTGTGACTTAAAAAGGTTATCGCCAAAATGAATAACGTAGTTAACATTCTCACACTCGCGTTGACTGACCCGGCACCTCCACCAAGCAAACAGAAATTTGGAGAATATATACATTTTTCTTGTGTATATACAGAATTTTGGTCTTGAACATTTTCATTCCCCAAATTCCTATCGTCGTTCTACTTTATGGATTTTTGTTTACAAAAAATTTTACTGTAAATATGAAACTGTAGGGCCTAGAACATGTAATGATTATAAAATGTAATTATTGGAATACATGGTTCTTGTTAGAAATACTTTTTAATAGTAAATTTCGATAAGTCGGTGTCTTCTCAAATTTTTTGTATAAATACATGTTCTTGTAAGAATACTTTTTTAATAGTAATATTTCGGCACTTTAGTCGAGTGACTTTTTTGTATGAGAAAGCCCGCACTATTGTCGAATATACTGATAAAAAGGTATTTTTTACAAGAACGTGTTGTCATATTACTTGGATAAATTTACTATTTGCGAATTTTGATATTTGAATGGGAGTCTAATTTATATCGAAAATTGTACTGGCATTCAATTTTCGAATAAATCAAACTGTCGTCCCCGGCACATTCGCTTGATGCTAGAGATCCACTTAGCGCGGAGTGAATCGTGTGCGGTTTCTTGTGCGGACGGAGTATTCACCCGCTGCCGCGACACGCGGGATTTCAGTTCAGTTTGAGTGCGCAGGAAAAGAAGTCGCGCTCGCCATTAGCCGGACGAACGGCAAATCTCTTTGCTACACGATTCGGACATTTTCAAAAACGGAACTAGTAAAGAGGGGATGTCCGTGTGTTTAGTTCCGTGCGTGGAGGTCGCGCCTCCTAGTGGGCTGGGTGAGAACTACGCACAGGACGGACACTTATATAGAGGCGGCCAGCGCGTTATATCATAACATAAAGGTATAGACTATTATACCAGTCACTGAAACACCTAACACCGAAATAATATTCATTTAAAGGGGCGGCAAAGAAATCGAAATTTCGATACGATATCAATATGTGGGATTATTTTCGAATTGGACTACATATCAAAATATCGAAATTTCGGGAAAAAATCTAATTGTTATTTAAAAAGATAAGTTAATACTAGATCGACGATAGGAATTTTTGGAAATGTAAATGTGCAAGGCCGAAATACTGTAGATAAAAAAGATTTCTTCTAATGTCGGTTAGCTACCTGGTGGAGGTGCCGGGTCAGTCTACATGTGAGAATGTAAACTTCGTTATTCATTTTTGGCGACACCTTATCAACCCTGTTTAGCCACATATTTTTAATAGTAGGCCTCTAACTTTAATGATACCACTTTTTTAATTTCACATTTTTTAAATGGAAATTGACATCTGTTCTGCACAAATAATAAAATATCGATGTATGTTTTCCTTGAATTTTCGTTAATTGAATGATGTCATTGCTCAGCCTTAAAATTGATTTGTGTTCCGTTTATCAGGCATGGCACATACATAAGTGATGCTTGGTTTTTCTTGCTTTACTAATGCAAACAGCGCACAGATAATGTTTGCAGAATTTCTTTGTTCAAATACATCCAACCCAATCTATCACATATTAACTATGGAAATTACCATATTTACAATGATAACGGACTGAAATGTATTTAGCATAACAATGAGATGAGACAACTAAGTCCCAACTAAGCACCACTACAGATAACACGCGAGGCATCTTGGAGCATGTGTTGGGCGAGCCACCCCAGGCTGCAATTAACATTAGTCACCCATTAGTGTAGTGACCGATAGCGTCTCTCGCAGATAAACTTGGATTAGGAAGATTACTCCGCAGACTTGTGTTGTGTATGACTCACGATAGCAGCTTCTCGGTACAGAAGAGATCACAGATTCACGATACACATACTCGGATATCATGTGCATCGCTTGGCTTGGGTGCAGTACTTTTCTACTTTTCGAATTACGCGAAATAAAATTAATATATTTTTGTTATGTTTTCACCCTCTTGGGGTCGGGATCCTGTAACTATTTGAACCCTTAACTCGTAACTCTTAGCCCCGGGGCTAGATTGTAGCCCTGCCCCAACCCTCGCGGATGAAACTGTGTCCCAGTACACGTGATGTGTGAGCCACACTTGTCACTTGTACTAGAACACAGTTTCATCCGAGAGGGTTGGGGCAGAGTTACAAACTAACACAGGTTAAAATGATTGCAGGAATTCGGCCCTTGATAGATAACGATTGATAATATATCCTAATTTTTCGTACTTGGTCCTTTTTAATTTCAGTCATGTGTCATGAATGAAACTCAATGTTCGTACAAATGGTCATTTTTCTTGAAGTTTACATATTGCAGCATGTGACCAAACGGGACATAAATGGCAAAACAATTCATGTACAACGGTTGGTGTCACCTTTCAGAATATACAATTTAAAAAAAAATCTTAATCGAAGACGTATTTCGAAAAGAACGAAATTGAGGATATTGAATGGGTCATATACATACACAAGTCTGACTTAGATTGAGCCTATGTCTGGAATAGAATATGGATGTGGGTTATGCATATATGTATTGCTTATTTGTTTAAAATTTCGTGTTTTTTATGTTTCATTCATCAGGTTGTAATTAATGTAAATGAATCAAATAAACGTTTCTGATTGATTGTAATCGGATTGTTTATTCAGAGGGTGTTTTACTGATCGGAGAACGAACTGAATTCAAGACCAGATCGACGAGTGACATTCTGCTGTTTAAAATGCATTGCCGGTGATTGACAAACGCGTAACGCTCGCGTCAGAATCATCATCCAATCGACAGCTGTTTGTCACTGTTGAGCCGATCACAGCCATTATAGACCCATCACCGAGTTCCTCCCATCACGTTGAGTGCAGGGCCGTCCTAGGACCACTAGTAGTTTCCTGCGCGTGCATTGCACCTCTAGCAATATTAATATTACATTCAACGGCAAATATTTTATCCATTCGCACCGAATTTATGATGATGGAAAGCGGTGACCAACAAGTGTGACCTATTTTTTATTTTTAAAACAATATGACAATGATTAAACATTATTGTGCTAATAGAAAAACGTTTGCCAAATTATATTGAAAAAATACAAAATTTGACCTTCATTGACCTCTGCTGGCCAAAAAATTAATTTTAAACAATTGACATATTTTTTACTTTAAATACCCTTAAATAAGCTTTGATTACATACATGGTTACTATAGGATTCAAAAATATAATTTTTAATTTAATTTAATCACATTTTCATTTAGAGGATGATTCGACCCACCTACCCTATGGGAATTTTTTGGAGGGTCTTTATGGGTTATTTAATTATTTTCTGTATCCAATAATACCAAATTCGCTTCTGATGCAATTTCTTCCTAGGTTCAGCCTTAAAATTCGCGGATAGACCCCGGACTATTAGTGTACCTCGAGGTGTTTTGAACGATTTACGTTAAACATATACAGTGATCAAACACAGAATTGCATATTGCATTTTAGTAATCCACTTATAAAAACTTTTCGTGTGAACAGCCGCTTATTAACCATCGACTCGGTTCAATACGGGATAGGCTGAAGTTAGTATAATAACTCCAATTTTCAGAAAATAATACATACAAAATATATTGTGTTCAATGGTTTTTAGAGTTGATTCTAATGATTGCGATATGTTGCATAATATTGCATCACTTTCTGTCCGTCCGTCTGTCCATCTGTGCGTGAGTCACGTCTCATGATGAAACCAAACAAGACATCCGCTTGTCAAGTGTTTGGTAAATAAAGATTACTGTTTTCCGTGAAAAGGGGCCTCAAACTTTCTCAACTTCTAAATATATGTTAATAAATGTTTCTTGAGTATAATATTTATGTGGCGCACTACTAACTAACTACGTCGGAACTTCTTTGGTTGGGGGGGGGGGGGGGGGGGGGGGGGCAAAATAAAATTATCATGTTTTTCCTACAAAACCATTTTTGTTTCCATTTTAAATACAAAGGACTTTCAACCGAAAAGGAGACAAAAAAGAGACGACGTCACTACCATCATTGCCAATATAGCGGACAACATTGACATCGCGGCTACACTACCTCCGATGTTATTAAAAGTTTAGAATGCGCCACCTAAAAATTAATCAAGAAACATTTCTTACACTGATATTTACAAGTTGAGATAGTTTTAGGTCCTTTTTCACGGAAAACTGTAATCAATATAACTACCAACGTGTTCTTTTGAGTCCTTCAACAAGCACGATACAGAATGTTTTAGGGAGGGTTGAGGAGCCGACTAGCGTCACATACATACCCGGCACCTCCACCAACAACCAGATGTCAATGTACAAACATATACAGCTTTATACACGTCACAAAGAGATTTGGACAATGAAACGGAACGTTTATTACAATTTTTACAGTAGGCCTACATGTTATTTTAATTAAAAAAAGTAAATACAACATTTACTGTCCAAAAATTGTATTCAATGAACCTGTTGTAACAACCCAGCATAAATAATTATTTGAAACGTAATGTAGCGCATCATTACATTTTGTATTCTTCAAAGATCTGTTGCGCAAGAGCTTCGCTAGTGGCGTACAATGTTTGTTACATATTATTTCCGAAGAAAATAATTCAGCCACTTTAAAAAGTCACAACGGTTCACAACTAAACCTATATCAATAAAGCACACAGAGCTATACACCATACACGTCAGCACTTTCCTTTGAAACTTCGATCAGGAAGCAGAGGATGATGGGATTATGTCAGTTCCGGTTCACGTGACGTACTTTGCTAACATATTCCGAGATACAAAGTCCCGTCATACAGTAGTTTCTGTCTCACTGTTGGTCTGCGCCGGCCCCTTATACATTATGCACGGCCTATCAGTGCAGGGCACATCACGTCCTATCAATATCTATTCAAACTCTGTTCTTCTTAAATTATTAATAATTCACGTTTCCTTTGGGTTTGCTGAGTGGACAAGGAGTTTGCTTTGAAGCGTCCGACTGGTCAGTCCCCCCTGCTGTGTCCTGTGTTCCTGGTACCTCCCTTGGGAGCTAGGCATCTCCGGGAATCATCACAATACGTCACTCGCAGGATAGCAATGTAACAAACTGACGGATTGTTCCCTTATTTAGGCATCGTACACGACAGCGATTTCTATTTATACAAAGGCATCGATAATTTCGTTGAATACTTACTTGAAGAATTATATTTGTGTTCAAGGAAAATCTCATTGGTGAGATTAGTACATTATTCTTGAAACTATCAACATTGAATGATGGAAAACTTGTATAGGAGGATTTAAACTTAGTGTTAGGTTGCCGACTCTGTATAGGAAACTAACAACACATCGAATACAGCCTCTACTGGGGGGTGAGGGGAGGTGTACCATATAGGTGCCTTAGGGGCTGCATGAGTCCCGCCTCTTCTTTGCAGGGGGTTGATTACTTCACAGAACTCATATTTAGCGCAATACAGATGTAATTCGTTTTGATTTAAAACCCATTAGTAACTTCTGTTGATTTTATTATTTCTACTCAAGAAAAAGTTTCTACATATAATATTATGATGACTCATTATCGTCCCCCTATAAAATTGGCAACCAATAAATTAATATATACAAGGAAGCTTCGCAAATGCTTTTTCAGGCGCGTTGTTGGATGAGCGTATGTTTTTTTAAACGAAAAAAGTGTAAAATTACGATTTTAATGAGAAATTATTTTTTGATTGCACTCAAATTTTACACAAATATATAAATTCGTAAAATTGAGTTTCTGTGAAAATATCATTACAATCGGATAAAGCATGTAGATGTTATTTGTCAAAGAAATGTTTTTAAAACGAAAAAAGCTCAAAATTGCCATTTTCATAGAAATTATTTTTCGATTGCGCTCAAATTTCACACGAATATATTAATTAATAAAATTAATGTTTTGTGAAAAAATAATAGCAATTGGATAAAGCATGTAGGTGTTATAAGTCGAAGAAATTTTTTAGAAATCGAAAAAAATCGTAAAATTGCGATTTTAATGAGAAATAATTTTCGATTGCGCTCAAAAACGTGGCAGTTCCAAGTTCAGAAATTTCGAAGGCCTCCATAAAATTTTATCGCAATTGGAGTATCGGTTTAGCCGGAATCGTGTGGACAAACACACAAAAATACAAAAAAAAAAGAAAAAGGAAAAAAAAACATTCCGGATTTTTTTCTCCAGTGTAGTGAAATGGAATCTTCGCTTCGCTCGCTACGCTCATCCAATAAATAAATTCGTATTTAGAATCTACCCACTCAAGTCACATGACTGATTTTCAGTGGGGGACATTAAATTTAAGGCAGACCAAGCCAACCCTGTAGGTGCCGACACCGTCGACGAGCGAATCATTATATTATAGTGAACAAATGTATATTTAATTCAAAAGTCAAAATAATTTTGGATGTATAGTCGATTCATTGAAAGCCCCCCCCCCCCCTCCACTCCCATATATTACATGAGCAATACGTCATCGGAAATGAGCTTGAAAATTTCCTAACATTTATGACGAAACAAGACGAATCTTTTAAACTTTCCGAGTCCAGTAATTTCAATTGAAATGTGATACACATTAATTAACTTATAAATGGCCTCGCTTATTCCCAAGCTTCATAAAATAATTTAAAATGACAAGCGCGGCGTCTCAGAAACTTCAAACAGTTGAAACCACTGCACACTAGACCCGCCTATAGGATCAGCCAGGCGGAGGGAATCAAACCCAGCGCTCATATGGTTCTCATTTTAACAGTTCACATGGAATAATGAATAAGAAATAGAAAAAAACCTAAAATGTGGGTATGATTTCTTCTCGTTTTCTTGGTATCTTGAAGGTTGGCCGGCGATTCTGACGCACAAGAGGGATTACTAATATTCTCCACTTGTCTTGGTCTCTAGAGAAACATTTCATTGCTCGTATCTCGTTCATGTTACATTTCCCATTCCAATGAGGAATATTCTAAAACTTAACTCAGATTAAACAACTTGATTATTATCTATCTACCTTTCGTCAATATTCGATCCTGCCATTTAGCTTGTAAACAGTTTGAAACAACCTAGCTTTACAAATCGTATCATCATCGAATAACGTATTCAGTCATTTTTGGATGAGCGAAGAGAAGACTTCAATTTCACTTACCATGAGAAAAATAGCTCGGTTGTTTTTGTTTGTTTGTTTTTTGTCTGTTTTTTAGCTCTCTGCCGGGCAAACTACATAATATGCGATCTTGATGAAATTTTCAGGGGAGCTTCGAAATCTCTTCACTTAGATCGGCCAAGTTTTTGGATATCGAAGAAACATTTCTTGTGAATATCGTACTTGAACGATTTTTTTTCGATTTTTAATGCGCTATTTTCGTAATATTTGGCTCGCGATCGGGCAAACAGCTACAAACAGCCGATCTTGATGAAACTTTATGGGAACGTTCAAAATCACTGAACTTAGGCCGAAATATTTTATGATTTTGGGAATAACCGAAGAAATATTTCTTCAATAATCGTACTTTAAGGGCAACGATTGGTCAATAATCAACCCTAAAAGCTCATCGTCCATCAACGCGACTGCAAAAAGCGTTCGTGAAGCTGCCTAGTGAAAACAATTATGTATACAATTATGAAAATCTAGTCAAATTTAAACTGAGCCCCCTCTCCCCCCATTACTTCATACTAGGATATTGTACCAATGAATTAAGCTATTAGCGGCGCTACTCAATCACAACAATCAAACAATTCATGCTTCAATATTATGATAAATGACAGGGCACTCCACTGGGACAAAGTACCAACATCACGACACGAAATGGGGTATTCGTCTTGAAATTAATCTAGCAGTCATTTGAAAGTGACAAATTGTATTGGCAATGATGGTGATTAAGAGTTGTATTGCATATTATATTATTGTCGAACAATGGTGTGTTTGCTCCAGGAGAAACAGTCTGTATGATTGTGCTCTCTGGCGACCCCTCTCATTCACACACGTCATTCGGAATTTATGATTTCCATCTCGCAGTCAATTGTTCGCCCGGACAGACGGGCATTTGCATGTACCATGCACTCAGCAACAGCTGGGGGGGAGGGGGAGGGGGCGTGTCATTTGTTTCAAATTTAAGGTCAATGGAGGGTTAAGGGTCGGTTCCGAGGGGGTAGGTCTCGCCTTGGGGTCGCACGATTATGAGATGACGTACACTGTAAGAACTACTCACAAGATTAAAACCTAGCGAAATTACTTAATTTTAGTAATATCTCACTAAATGATAAGCAAAATTTAAAAAAAAACGTTTTAAAGTCCAATCTAGTATTAATTATATTTAATCAGTAGTGACTTGTATTCTGTTTTTAAAAACTCTACTGATTAATATATTTGTATATTTTGTATGAGGATATAGTTATAACGCCCAAAACTACATAGGACTAACAATCACAAACCACTGTTTCGATTTTGTGTTTTGTTTACCTTCAAAACATTGTGAGTTGTTATAGTTCGTAATACGACGAGCGTTGTGTAGGGTGCAATGTAGGGTAGGGTAGGGGTGTGAGGGGGAGTGTAGGGTGCAATGTAGGGTAGGGTAGGGGTGTGAGGGGGAGTGTAGGGTGCAATGTAGGGTAGGGTTGTGAGGTGTAGATGCCTGAGTGTAGAGTTCAGAAGACGGTCGCTACCTATCTGAAAATCAACTGAAAATCAGTTATATAACTGAGTACGTATAGACTCTAAATACATTTTTTTAAAATTTAATGAACTCAAAGAAGTGGCTGAATGTACCGGAAGACAATAACTAAACAGTTAGTTAAAAGTATTTTTGAAAGTTTTCATGGCTAGTTGGTAAAAGAAACGTCAGTTACACTAATACGCTAATTAAGCTACGTGTATTTTCATTAAATTAACGTTTAGAAAACTTGGCTTTACGCAACATGCTCAAAAGATGCACACTCTCTCAAATGAAAGAGCGAAAATTCACACATTTCACCTTGATTTTGATCCACTCTTCTGATGATGCAAACCTAAGTGCACGAGTGGTTTTCTATCTTTTATTTAACGAGAAGAATTAGTTCAAGAACATTGATCATTTTAGAAGAAAAGAATCACAAAAATCCTTCTTCTTTAAAAGAAATAGTATGACTGATTATAAATTTTGTATTAGAACGTTCATCTGTAATTCGAAATAACTGTTGAAAACTAGTATAGACGAATAAAACTCTGATTGAGCGAGCGTAGCGAGCGTCTCCACTTGACTCTTATGGCACGAATGTCTGTTTTTTTTTGTTTTTTGTTTTTTTGTTTTTTTGTTTTTTTGTTTTTTTTTCTGTTACTGCTTCGATACAGGTCGCACCGTTTCTCTGATCGACCTGAAATTTTTTACACATGTACAGCCAGGGTCATATATAAATCAAGAGGTCTGAAAGATACCTCTTTCACCGACATCTCGTGGTCAACTCTTGGTGCCATTATTTATATCGTCCTGTGAACTGCATTATCGATCGATGGAAATTCCCTAGACTATTCGATGCTATTAATATTATTTAGGAGGCTTTGAAAGACTCATGGTCAACAAAATAGTCAATATCTAGAAGGCAGTCAGAAGTGAAATAAAATTTTATCAAAACAAAAGCATAAAACAAACTTTGGTTGTTTGCAAATAAGACTTGACAGCCAAGATAGAATTATTCAAAATTAATTAGAAACTAAGGCAAATATAAGAACTAAGGCATAGTCTTAATGCTATGCCAAGGCCAAGGTATTGATGTATAATGCTCTCTTTACGTTCCATATTATATTTCTTCTAGGCTTGATAGTTTCTCTGGTGAATAGAGAATTTTCCTTTGACATTTTAGCAGCCATGTTTCTTATTTACGTCAATAATGCAGTTCACAGGGCGATATAAATAATGACACCAAGAGTTGACCACGAGATGTCGGTGAAAGAGGTATCTTTCAGACCTCTTGATTTATATATGACCCTGGCTGTACATACCACCTAGGCGGGTTGCTGTATAGTTTTTGAACAAAATCCGATCGTTAGTTATAAAAAAAAAAAAATGTTCCGATCGTTATGAAATTTTGCAGTGTCAATAAGTACAACATTCTCTCCTATTTTCCAAATTTTCAGCTAAATCGGTCAAGACCTTAGAGACTAATTGGTAATCATAATTCGAAAAATGAAGTTAAAAATGAAGGAGGCAGTGAAGATACAAAGACACACTTTAGAAGGCATGACGTGAATTAGTACAATGCAAAGATGTTGGAATTGTATATAGTGTACAATGTCAATATCCAGTTAGGCCTACACTGTGTGGTGGGCCTTATGGGAATGTCGTACTCGGGTCATGTTGCACGTACCGGTGCTCGCTCAACAACGCGTCCAACTGAGCGTTTTCCTAGTAATATCTTATAGTTCGCTCGCAACAGTGTACGATGGGCTCTATATACAGTGCTCAGTTACATTTACAGTGTATGACGGGCTCTATGCAGTCACATTTACAGTGTACTCGGTACCGCCCACGTTTACCCGAGGTCCATCCAAATATGAATTATCTCAAATTGCACTTCCCTGTCCAATTACTCACGTTGACGCGTATCGATTGGACGTGCGGTCATCGCCGGTGCAGTGGGCAACAGTGCACCAAGTGCATGGCGGGTGCAGGTCGCTTGGGCCGGTGTTGCGCGGAGCAGGCACTAATTATCACTGGGCGCATGCCCGGGGCAATAGTTGCATTGTGTGATCTGCCTCCATGTTGCACTAGGTAGACATCGGCTCAACCGACAGTGTTGGCTCGAGCGACTCTGATTCGGGAGGTCACGGGTTCGAATCCCGTCATGACCGGAAATCCAGTTTTTCTTCAGAGGTTTTCCTCAGTCGTTAATACGATGTAAGGGATTGAGTCCTCTCAAACAGCCCTCGCACATCCCTTCATAATATTGTCCGAACCGTAACATACCTTATTCCTCTGGAAAAGGCTCAATTTGCCCCCTAGGTATAAACATTTAATTTATAATGCGTATTCTGAGGAACTTGTGCGAGATGCATTAATTTGTCAATATGAAGTAGGAAAAATAGTTGTCAATAACTAGGAAACACTCAGTTGAACGCGTTAATAAGCGAGCACGTGCTATAGCTAGACCCACATTGCACATTTTTTTAAATTTTAAAATTTGGACATTCGCTGTCCACAGGGCCATGTTTCCAAAATTTTTTATTATTGGCAAGGTATTTGGGTAAACCCGTGGGTAAACCTTTACTTTGTGGATAAAATCCACCGCCATCTAGAGGACCTTGACATAATATTTTCTTTGGGAAAACTATTTTAACTATTTGATAACAAATAATACACTGCTTCCTGGATAGTATTTTGATTACTTCTAGGTGGCATGCATAGTTCTCGTGCGACTTTTCGTTGCCATGGTAACGTTACTTTTGTTAAAATGTAATTTCTATCTCCACTACTTAAGGTCTTGACCGATTTAGCTGATATTTAATAGAATAGGAGGGAATGTTGTACTTATTGACCAAACAAAATTTCATAACGATCGGAACATTTTTATTTTTTTATTTTTTATAACCAACGATCGGATTTTGTTCAAAAACTATACAGCAACCCGCCTAGGTGGTATGTACATGTGTGGAAAATTTCAGCTCGATCAGAGAAACGGTGCGACCTGTACCGAAGCAGTAACAGAAAACAAAAAAAACAGACATTCGAGCCATAAGAGTCAAGTGGAGACGCTCGCTACGCTCGCTCAATAATAATAACTAGGAAAACGCTCAGTTGGACGCGTTGTTGAGCGAGCACCGGTACGTGCAGCACGACCCGAGTAAGACATTCCCATAATGTTACATACCAATAAGTCTTTAAGGTCTTGACCGATTTAGCTGAAAATTTGAAAAATAGGAGAGAATGGATAAAATCCACCGCCATCTAGAAGACCTTGACATCATTTCCTTGTTAAACTCTTTGGTTACAAATAATACACTGCTTCCTCGATAGTGTTTTGATTACTTCTAGGTGGCAGTGCATAGTGACCTGAAACCACGTGCGCCGTTGCCATGGTAACGGGACTTTGTTATAATGTAATTTCCGACTACACTACTTATCGGATCAAAATAAAAATAACATATTCGTGATCGGACGGACATTCTAAATGATTTGGCCACCTCAGATTTTGTCTCCGTTAAGTTTAAAAAAAAAACTTTCAATTAACTTTAATGTAACTTTTTAACTTTTTGAACGATTTTGCCACAAAACTATACAGCAACCCGCCTAGGTGGTATGTACATGTGTGCAAAATTTCAGGTCGATCAGAGAAACGGTGCGACCTGTATCGAAGCAGTAACAGAAAAAAAAAAAAACAGGCATTAGAGCCATAAGAGTCAAGTGGAGACGCTCGCTTCGCTCGCTCAACTAAATTAGTAGACAACCTTGATGATTAAGTCCAATAAACTTCATTGTATTGTTTATTGGGGCAAAGGGTACAACTCGAAATTTTTAGTTTTAACTTTTGCCATCGCAAATGTATAAACTTGATGTAATGTATGTGTGTAAATGCAATGCAGCACTGATGGCACTGAAAGTTTCAATTTCTATTCGTAAGGGCCATCTTCATGGGTGAAACTTATAGATACCTATGTAAAAGTTATTTTTTTCCATATGTGGCAATTGTATCTGCACAACAGGGTTTAAGCGCGAGTAGGGGAACACAACAGGTCGTAGAAGAAGAATAGTTGGTGGAGGTGCCGGGTATTTCTCTTACTACTGTTGGTAACACCGCCCCCTGAACCCCAGGTTCACCAAAAACATTCTGAACCATTCTTGATGAATACCAAACCGTTGACCTTGACCTTACATGGGAAGTTGGAAAGTAAAAAAAATAAAAAAGTACAATTAATCAAAACATTATTTTTTTGTATGATTTTTCAACGGTCTTCGACTACAAGAATTTGTCTTCAAAGAATTCTGTAGTTAGTAATATGCTTTTTCTATAACATGTGTTTTAATTTAGTGTAGATATAGTGTCCGTCATCTTTATGCCAGTGAAATCTGATGCATCACTTTCAACCATTCACATTCTCAGTGGTGGAGTTTGAATAAGACATAAACCTGGTCACCTGAGGTAAGACCTACATTGCGAGTGGCAATGTTATCACATCTTGTTTACAACCTAGCGAGTATATTACACGTCCTGTCCGCATTACGCGTCATACCTATAACTGTCCTGCAGTGACCTCAAGACTTGTTACATCAAGTGACATGTTGTGTTCATGAGCGGAGCTACAAGAAACAAGACATTAATACAGATAAAAATAAAGTCAAATTGTGCACTTAAAAGAACTCAACTGTAACGGGGCAGATTGGTGAGGTTTATAGAGGTTTACGTCGACCTTGTAGGAAGTGGCACACCGTTCAGCCTCGCGGTAGAATAATTTTATAGGATATAGTCAAATTGGTAATGAAATCAATATATTTTCTTAAATTCATCACTTATTTTATTGTTTATTGAGTGTTTCTTTAAACTCACTCACCAAAGTCACTGTTTTTCCGACACACAGTGTGTCTAACGTGGCCGGACGAAGATAAGGGGAACCTCGTCGAAAATTCGACGAGTACGAAAAAAAAAACAGTGACTTTGGTAAGTGAGTAAAAAAACACTCAAAAACATATTTCCGGGCCAAACAGCTAACGAACTAATATCACTTATTTTAGTATTATGAGTGAGAAAACCATAAAATATTGTATGTACCCGACAATGGGCCATGTCGGCATTAGCTCTCATCTTAATTAAATTTATCGTAGGAAGCTAATTATAGGTATGTTGCGGATAGGACAGGAAGGGAGGTCTGAATCCCTTGCAAACACATTGACGACTGAGGACCCTAGGATTGCCGGTCTCGACGGGATTCGAACCCGGGACCTCTTGTCACGCGCAGAATGCGGGAGATGTGTAGCATACAATGGCTCGGCCAAGGGAGGGTAAGAGCAGCCTCTTTGACCGGCGCCCCCTCGAGTCCCTCAGGAATGCACAGACGGATCCAGATTCCCGGAGTAATATTCCTCGATCCTGCACGCGTGGAATGATAATTCATCTCGCATGGTAGCTCACGTACGACCACCGATCTGAGTGCATTGTTAAATAATTCACCGCTGATCGGGGCGACTATCGATGCGTGGCGGCGCGGAGTGGAACTAGACGTAGCCGGACGATGCGTGGCGGCGGGGAGTGGAACTAGACGTAGCCGGACGATGCGTGGCGGCGGGGAGTGGAACTAGACGTAGCCGGACGATGCGTGGCGGCGGGGAGTGGAACTAGACGTAGCCGGACGATGCGAGGCGGCGGGGAGTGGAACTAGACGTAGCTGGCTGTGTAGCCGGACGATGCCTCCGGTGGAGAGACGAAATGTGTGCTGGTGTTATGAAGAAAATAATCCACAAATTCAACTTATATTGTCGTGATGTGCATTATTGTGCTGTGGTAGTTACTAATTGATATTTGGATAAGCGTAGCTAGCAAAGATAGTGCAGCAAAGACTCACTTTTGATGACTACTCTGGAGAAAAATATCCCGACGTTTAGTGCGCGACAGCAGCTGTCCTTATTAAAATTGTATTTCGTTGTAATAGTTCTTAGTTTGCTCTCTGCTGGTCAAACTATTACTCCGATCTGAACACCTTCGAGATGTGTTAAATTAGATTTGCCACGTTTGTTTAATGCAATCGGAAAGTAAATTCTCGTGAAATCACTTTGCAACATGTGAGGATTTAGTCCTCTTACACAGCCTTTGGACATTCTCTTTACAAGAAACCTATCTCCAAAATACCTAGTTATGTGCCTAAAGAGGGGCATGCAATTCCCTCCCCATGGACAGGTTTCCCACCAGAAATTTAAAATTTGAATTCTTGGAATGTTATCGCAGGCATAACAGAGTTAGTTAGCAGATGAAGCCCACTCTGGCTCAGGGTGCAGACGACTCATTACGGCCCCCGCACCCCCTGCACCACCCTAGCTGGACCGGAGGGAACTTCAACATCTGTTGCACTCATAATCATCAGGCGAACACTTTACACACGTCCATAACCAGGTCGGGCTATTATTGGGGAATGAGGAACTCGCTACTCCCATTAGTTGCATCATTATGCCCTCGTTTCTCCCGCCGAGATGTGCAGCGTATGATGCAAGTGGTGACGGGATAAGTAGCAGCTATTTCGGCAAAGTTGTACAATGCAACGCGAGTTTTTCACGACCTGTCCATACTATACAAGGTATGATATGTTGATGAATGCTAGTGATCCTGGTGGACGTTCATATGACATTCCGCGTACATGTTATACAGCGAGCCCGCGGGAGGGGGGGTTGGACAGAAACAAGATCTGAAATATATAAATATATCGCACGAAGTATATCGCGTAAATATTGAAAAGTATAATGTGCATTTGCCTATGAGTACTTCGATATGGGATGTTATGGCATTAGCAAGTGTACACGCAGTGGCGTACGCAGGGATATATTTCGGGGGGGGGGGGGGCTTGGATCAACGACTCAAATTGGGAGGGGGGGTGTCTTCCACAATAACGCCGCAGGCAATTTTAAATACATATTTTTGAATTGGTTTTTATGTGTTTTCAAAGATGTTAAGGGGCTTTGCTGAACGAAAAAATAAGGAAATTAATAGAAAAATAATTGAATTTGTTGAGTAAACCTAAATGATGAGCAAAAAATGATATTAAAGCTTCGATATCGGGAGGAGAAGGGGGGGGGGCAAACCCTCGAGCTTCCCCCTGATTACGCCACTGTGTACAAGAAACATTTGTAAGCAAGTGTAGCCACAGGTCCTCTGATCCACGAGTTATTGAGGTAAGCCTAGAAACAAGAATATTTAGGGAAACGTAGACGCTGTTCTACTTTAGTTACGCGTGTTTTCACATAATTTAATAATACTGAAATAAGTCATATTTGGGAAACATTCTGATACAGCACAAGCTAAGGTACGGGACACCCAAAAGTGGGAGCGAAGCTACTTAATCGACACATTATTGTTCAATGAGAAGGAAGAATACGTTTCTTCCCAGCTTTGAATGTTCGTTGTTGGTGGAGGCGCCGAGTTTTATAAAGGGGGATGTTCCTCGCTGTTCGAGCCTTCAAAACGGATGAGGTACCGAGTACTAAATATTCAAACTTTATGGAGGACTAGCCCCACCCCCCTAACCCCCAGGGTCACTAGAATAATTAGGTAGTTTCCAATGACAACCAAATACGCATGTTAATCGGAGGTCATGTTCGGTTTTTATCGTGAGAGTGAATCTCGTACAAACGGACGGACAGAATACATAGAGGAACTTTGCTCCATATCACAGTTCAGTCTGTATTACAAAACTATTTTTTGCGGATCTTGGTTGTTCCAAAGGAATCATGTACATTACGCGCATGTACACTGTTAACATGACCGTACTTGTTGATCTAACATTGATCAGTAGGATAAAAACTAAGTGCAGACTTAAAAGATTAGCGCCTAAAGAAGATTGTTTACACAAAAGTGCAACGCAGTATGAATGTTAGGAGCGAAGAAACGTTATGCTTTAAGATATTATCCTTTATTTCCATAAGGTTATACGATATTAATTTCCATATTGTATGGGGCCCTGCCGGCGTTCTGTGTGCGAGCAGATGTGCTGCAGATACGATCACAGGAAACATACACCGGAGCCGCGCGGAGAATACAGGTTTGCCACCAGAACAAATGTATTATTGATATTTCAAAATGATAACTATATCTACAAAGAAAACCGGAATTTGTCACAGGGAATAACCAGCGAGCGTTTTGTATTATGGCAGAATTTACATGACAACGCTAATTTATTATTTATTGCTGCTATTACGACAAAAAATAAATAAATAATTCATTGACAATGTCGCTGTGTTGTGAACTTGAAACACAATGTAATACGTTTATAGTTGCGATGAGATAACAACAATAATAGTTACAATAAAATATACCTGCGTTATTCAAACTGAGATGGGTGAGCGGTGATTCAGACGAGCTGGGTCATGTGGAGGAACAGCAGGTTTAGACAATAGGTCGAGGAAACTAATTCATTTAGAATGACTCGTTTCCTCGGAAAAAATAAATTGCATAAACAATGTTATATAAAACACATTAAACGCTTCACCGTCCCCCCGGCAAAGACTAACTCATTAAGTGACTGGAAATATAAACGACACGGGTAACCTTTTAGTTTGTTTAACGTCCGTGTGTGGGTTATAAGTGGCTAGCTGTGTTCTGCGTCGGGGAGATGACCCCTGACAGCCTAGGCCTGGTTAACACGGCCT
This sequence comes from Sweltsa coloradensis, assembly GCA_024449915.1. NCBI lineage: Eukaryota > Metazoa > Arthropoda > Insecta > Plecoptera > Chloroperlidae > Sweltsa > Sweltsa coloradensis. The sequence continues at coordinate 264,909 of JAMZAV010000326.1, forward strand.
GGGATTGATCCCGAGCTAATTGATAAGCTCCTTGCTTCTCACGAGGGGCGGTCAACTGCACGGACGCGAGCAGTGACATTATTAGTGCGCGGTGTGCTCGTCGCCCGCAGCCAAGCGCATGCGACTGCTTAGGCGACGACGAACTCGCGGCCCTGTATATAGCTACCAGAGTTGGAGGGTTTTCAGCTATGTGTACACGCCGCCCCGAAAGATTTACAATCTTGAAACTCGGTATATGACCTGATATGTGGTCCATGACCTACCAAAAAAATATCAACCCGATCCGATAACCCGTTCTGTGTTTAAAAAGGCTCTCATCATCGACGAAAAGCTTCCGGCTGGCTGGCTAGCTAGCTAATTCTCCGCGGAGCTATATTGAGCCCTACAGAGAAAACGGTAAATCTTAGAACTTTGAAACTAGGACCACACTTAGATATACCTCAGACGCAGTGCCTTTTGCTTTCAAAACCAAAATCGGGTAACAGGGACCTGAGAAAATCAAAATTTGGATGATAATCAAAACACGTAATTACTAAGGCGTGGTAATTTGTACAAACTTGAAATTAAACATGCTCTTTCCCATTATAAATATCTAGCGCCCAAAACACAAGGGGGCAAATTTGGGAGGACCGTGGGCCCAAAAAGTAAAAAAAAAAAACTCTCAACTTAACAAATTTAATCATTCAAAGTCCATCATTCACGCCTTGATAGGAAACAAACAGCAAAAAGATGTAATATCCCCCACAAATACAAAAATTTGTAAAAACCGGCAGCCAAGCTCTCCTTCAAAAGTCTTCGACTGCGAATGATGTAAGATATAGAAATTGAGCCAAGCTTTTCATTCTTTCTCCCTAGTTTCGCATTGAAAAGAAGTAAGATCATTTCGCCTGTTGACGTGCGCCAAGCCAACCATTTTCGTAGTAAAAAAGAAAAAATTTTAAAATCAAAATCATTAAAAAAAATCGCTTGGCCAATGACTTTTTAGAGTTCTCATAATGAACCAAATTTAATGGCCAAGCATTTTTTTATGATTTTGAGTTTAAAATTTTTACATTTTTACCACGAAAATGGTTGGCTTGGCGCTCTTCAAAAGGTGAAAATGATCTTACTTCTTTTCAATGCGAAACTAGAGAGAAAGAATGAAAAGCTTGACTTAACTTCTATATCTCACAGCATTCACGTCGAAGACTTTTGAAGGAGAGCTTGGCTGCCGTTTTTTTTTTTTTTTTTTTTACAAATTTTTGTATTTGTGGGGGATAGTTCTCTTACCGTTTGCAACATTGTAGGCTCAAGAGTGTATAACCCTACACTGGCCGACCTGTCCCGTCATGGGGCAGGTAAACTACATTTAACTATACTACTTCACAGTATCGAAAACAAGATTTATTAACTTAAATGATTTATGTATTTATGATTATGTTTGGAAGAAGTAGAAGCAGAACGACAATGGGAGGACAGAAGGAAACGTGAGCTGGTGGTATAAGAAGCAAGAGAGAAGAGGAAGATATTGAAGGAAAAGATGAAATGGAAGACGAGGTAATTGAAGGAGAAGAGAGCATGACAGGCCCGGCAAGCCGGTGTTAATAAACTCTGTGTGCCCTGGAAAATCTGGTGGTTAGCCACCCCCTGACCCGACTTGTGTTGGAAACAGGTGTAAGATATATTATGTATAATGTATTAGGCCTAATGTATTATTTTTTAATTTATTTATTCAATTATACACATATAATTTTTTTTATATATTATTTATTAATAAATTAATTTGTTTGTTTATTTATTTATTTATCTATTTATTTATTTATTCCTTCATTTATTTGTTTAACGTCTTTCCCATTAAGCTAAAATCTGATTTACAAAGGAGGACTATCCGAAGAAGCCTATCAATTAGTAAATAAACCAGTGTTACCATTGTATTTATATCTCAAACAACGTCTCTACAATTGAGAAGTATCAACACTATTGCTTCATAATTAATTAACTCATTTCACGATCCAAGGACTTGTTGCAACAAATCGAACAATAGTAGTGCTCATCCAATATCGGACGACAAAGAAGTGTCCATCTGGTATTAACAAAGCCTATATATACAAGGCGAAACGCCAAGTCGTTGTTAGTACAGTGAGTGAGCCATGTTCAGTCACCTGGGAACATGTGCATTAATTTTGATCTAATTGTATAATAATCGTGCTTTTAGTTAGGTCATGTTTAGCCATAATGCTCCACTTAGCCTTGGTAGGATAAGGGAGACCTCAGTAGGGTGGAAAATGCTGTTACCGGTACTCAACACATGGCTCAGGCTTCACTCGTCTAACAACAGCTTGGCGTTCCCTAGTTTATACGAATATAATCAAACTTAAATGCAAATATTCCCGCGTTACTCAACACTACTCTCTCATGTCTACAAACGACTTTGGCGTTCCCTTCAGTTGGTAAGGCCCTTTACCAATGTGGAACGTGGGTTCAAGGTCGGAAAGATTTTGTAATTCGGATTGTATTTATTAAATATTAACATGTTTTGAAATGCATATAACGCAGTGTAGTCCTACATCTGTGACAATACTATGGAAAACATAGCCAGTACGAAATACGTGAAAATATTGCAATTTTTACTCAATCTACGAGCGGAATTTGGGGGTACCTTGACGTCCAACATTCGATTTACCTTGGACACGGCATTTCACAGCCAGGTAAATAACAAACAAAAAATATTAATTCAAAATGAAAACCATTGTCGTTAAAATAATTTCCATACATTTCAACGTATTTTTCAGTTTTTTATTTCTTGCAGGTTTACATCGTAACGGATTGTGCTCATTTTGTTAGCAGTTCTCAGTTACCTGGTCACGGATGTCTGTTTAAAATTTCAGCTCAGTCTATTTAGCCGTTCGGCCGTATGGGACCGGACAGACAGACATTTAACATACATTTAACATTTAACATTTAACCAGGAATTAATCACGACCAAGCCCGATAGAGTAGCGTTGTAGATACGTTCGCTGCGGCTCCATGGGTCTTACAAGGCGAGAAGCCTAGCCGCCGAGATAAAAGCTTCTGTATCGACGCTGTCCAATAACGCCAGCCACTTTCTCCTACAGTCGGCGTCCTTTCTTCCCTTCAATCCACTCCTAATCTGCTGCCTTTTAGAGAGTGTTTCCATTCTCCGTCTACACCGTCGTCGAGGAAATAACGAACCCTCTTATCTTCCGTTCTGCAAGCTTCGATACGATCTACACAATATCATAGAGCTTTTAACTTCCACACAAAGCTCGCGCTCATTAAGACGTGGCTCATCATTGCAGCCAACCGTGAGGTGTTGGCAAAGAAAATTAATTACCGACAAGTGAAAACTTGGTCTGTTCTGTGTTTGAACTGTGTGGGGGTTGGTAGGCCTCTTCTACAGAATAAGTTGGCAATATTTCGGTTTTAACAATATGGAACCTTTTGTTTTGAAATGCGTTAGTAGGCCTACCCTCATCATCGGTTAATAAAAAATATATACCCAACAACCACAAGTTAGAAGATTATGAAGAAGGAACTGGTAGATGTTGGCTACTACAGGTTGGTATGAAGAAAATAAGATGAGGATCCACAGTTGAAAGTTAATAGGAAAACGCTCAGTTGGACGCGTGTTGAGCAAGCACCGGTACGTGCAACACGACCCGAGTACGAACATTTTCCATAATGTTTTTCATCCAATAAGTTTTTTAGGTCTTGACCGATTTAGCTGAAAATTTGTAACAATAATGGAATGATAAAATCCCCGCCATCTAGAGGACCTTGCTTCATTTCTTGGGAAAAACTATTTTACTCTTGATTTCTTCTAGGTGGGAGTACATAGTGACCAGAATTCTTGTGCGACTTTTCGTTGCCATGGTAAAGTTACTTTTGTTAAAATTGTAATTTCTATCTACACTACTTATCGGATCAAAATAAAATTAACATATTAGTGACCGGACGGACATTCTAAATGATTTGGCTCCCCTCAGATTTTGTCGCCGTTTTAGTTTAAAAAAAAACTTTCGATTAACTTTAATGTAACTTTTTAACTTTTTGAACGATTTTGCCACAAAACTATACAGCAACCCGCCTAGGGGGTATGTACATGTGTGCAAAATTTCAGGTCGATCAGAGAAACGGTGCGACCTGTATCGAAGCAGTAACAGAAAAAAAAAAAAACAAACAAACAAAAAAAAAAACAGACATTCGAGCCCATAAGAGACAAGGGGAGACGCTCGCTTCCCCTCGCTCAATTATTGGCAGCCTTTCCCCATATCGGCTTATACCAGTTGAAACTTTAATGCTACAATATTTTTTGGGAACCACACAAATAGCTTGTAAAAAGACAACGACGTACAGAGTAATATCAAATACTGTTCTTTAATTCATTTCCTTTCAACAAAAATGTTTATCCAAAAAGATTAATTTTCAAACCATGTTTTATTCAAGTTAACAATTCTTTGGATTTACAAAGAGTTCCGTGAGTTTATTATTATCTTCCTATAAGTCGCTACTAATTTACCAACATTGACTTAGATGTAGTATTTTGGTTTTGATTTTTAGCATGCTTCAACTTTGCCGGATTGCCATTGGTGTCCCGGAGAAACCCTACTATATAGCTTGGGCGCTTACGACATAGCAGCGGCCTTCATCATGGTTACCACATCAGACCCTATCGCCTCTAGACCACATAACATGGAATTATTCGGAACTTATCCTTGTACAGCAAATATCCTACACCCAAAAATCAGTGCAGCCATGATTTTAATTAGAAATCTCTGTTAAATCCAAACGAATCTAACTTTTGAATGTTTCAGCCAGAGTAAATTATCCCGTGCGTTATTACATTATGAGCGGAGTGTCCGGCGGGCAGTGTTTCCATCGGTCAACACAATCAATCGAGGCGCGCACCTTTGTGCACACAGCTGTGAAATGCTTTGATATTACATTGATTGGAGAGTGGGTAAACAGGCCGTATAGTGTTGTTGTCATTGTGTACCGTACTGTTGCCGGGCGGGACATAACTGAATTGCAATCTGCGGGTATTCAAACTTGCAGCTAGAGTATCGGGTTTCGCTCTCATGGCCCTTCTGCCTCTGCGTGTGTGTATATGGTAAATTCAACTGATTTCAATTAACTTTGGAATAATAGAGTTTGTCATTCAGAGAGGATTTAATGCGGATGATATTTTTCATTAATCACCAAATCCTGGCGGATGTTTCCGATAGCTTCACATTTGTTTTACTCCATACAATATTATATTATCTTGCAACTTTGATACACAGTATAAACATTCCCTAAACTAGACTCAACTAAGAATGCTGTATGCCCCCCCCCCCCCCCCCCCCCCGTCAGGGCCCTGGGTAGAATTTGGCTCAAAGCATAGCGTAAAAGGCGAGGAAAGAGATAAAGTCCATCTCGCAAACATCAGCTATTACGTAAGGGGAGTACCCATTTTACTCCACGAAACTATAGAGGCGCAGTCTAGCGGTCGTCGTCGGAGACCTTGCCCCCTTTCCTTGACGACCTCCCCGACGACGACGACAACGCCTCGACGATTCCCCATTTCCTCCCCCTACCCGTGGCTAGTTCTGAGTTCTGACCAGTATGGAATTATGACCTAACGGTTGACGCGCCCTTAATCCAAATTAACTTTTTTTAAATCGTATGATAGCTGCCGTTTAAAAGTAAACTTTGAAATAACTTATTTTACTAGGGTTGAATGCATTTGCCCTTCCAGTGTCGTAGGTAGACGACACTGTGGTCGTAGGGGCGGATAGCCCTGAAAAGTTTTGAATTTCAGAAACGCGAATGGTGGTATTTTACTAGATTTTAGCGTGGTTTCGTCGATAATCTACAGAATTGTGAAGGGAATCAGTTTTATTGCCTGTTTACAAAACCCGCCACAAAATTGTGCCCTCCATCGCCTTCCTCTGACTAAATTTGAGGGGGGGTATGGCACGGCCTCGCCCTCCCCCCCGTAGTTACACCACTGTGTCATACCTTGCATTTCACCAGTAATCAAACTATAGTGTGGATGCGTCACAGCCCTCGCTCCGCGAATGTGAACGGTTGAGCACCCCAACAACAGAATGTGTTGTCCATCGCGAGGCATGGCACGATAAAAAGGGGCCAAAGGGGCCCGGGCTCGATCCCCCTCGTCCATTACGTCACTCCACCTCTCACAAGACTCTACACCTCCATGTGGTGCCTGGCAATGTGTACAGGCGCCACGAGATCACAAGTTGCAGCCGGGACTAAGTTGTATCGCAACTGATAGTAGCTCTACGTGACACATTTCTGGCTAAAACTTACTGAACTCTTAATATAATTATAAACTGTACTTTTCACAAATCACCAGAAGCTCTGCCTGCGGTAACAAGGCAACAAACACGGGTCGCCAACAATAACAACAATCATCTGCCTCAAAGTCGAAACTAATGTTGTATTTACAAATTTTACATTACAACAAATCAGAGTAAGCTGTAGACAAGTGTAAAATAAGTATTCTACTTCTCGATTTGGTTAGTCGGGGTTAATATTAAATACAATCAGAAGTTAAAAAATACATGCCGATCGGGGTTCGAACCCGAGTCTCCCACATTACAGGTAGGCGCCATAGCCAGCTAGACCACCGAGACAGTAAATATTTAACTTCTGAATTGTAGTTGCATTTATATAGCTAAGGCATCTACCTGGAATGTGGGAGACTCGGGTTCGAACCTCGATCGGCCTGGATTTTTAACTTCTGAATTGTATTAAATATTAACAAACTTCAAATATTTAACAACCATTTATATTTTTAAACTGGGCAAATTGAGCATTTTGTAGAATCTTCAATCTATATATTATATCCATGTGTGTGGGTGGGGGGGGGAGGGGAGGGTCTTTTACTTCTAATGGGGGAATGTGCCTTAGCAAAATTTGCTTTTGTAACGCTTTAAAAAATATATGCTGACCGATTTAGTTTTTAGCATAAACCCAAAACACTATTCTTACAACTATATTAATATGTTTAGTGTAGTATTAATAATGAATATTTAGTGCTACTATCATAGCCTAGTGACTTCTTGCCGAGAACATATTGAACGTGTGGCATGGGGAAACATAGCGGACACTAACTTTAAGGTTGAACAGGGAACAAAGCAGTTGCCTACCCTTAGCTTGCTCGCAGGTGATGAGACGCCGCGTGTGTGACGAGGTGACGCTGCCGGGAGTCGAACCAGCCTTGTAGCGTAGAAAGAACTCGCCACTTGGCCGAGAGGAGAATACACACGTGTACACTGTAGCAGTCACAACTCAACTGTGTGTTGTGTATGTGACAGACAGACTGGCAAGGTAGGCAGGGTGTAGGGGGTAGTCCACAGTCCACAGTCCACAGTCCACAGTCCACAGTCCAAGTCCGGCTGATAAGAGCAAGTTGAGGTGACGCCATGGAATATGAATCACGTGTCCATACAGACGCAGCGAATACAAACTAATTGGAGGGAACTGAAATATACGGAGATTATCAGGCTCGGGGTGGAGCAACAACATTATAATAAAGTGTCACCGAGAATAATATTCTAAATGAAATAGTTGGACATAACACAATACTTTTTACCAGCCGCGATACGATTAGTCTACAACTAAAGCCTCGAAAGTGGCCTTTATAGACTTACGTTACCAAGGTAAACCAAGTCCTTGCAAAAACGTCAATAAATATTAAAACAATCCATACTTATTTGATTGATTCGCATATTTATAACCAACATGGGTTCATATGGCGCCATGACATATTTTGACCACCTAGTGACGTCACCTGAAACTCTCGCACAGGCCTTGTTAGGCGCTTTGCAAGGTCGATATGGTCACATCACAGGTGCAGAGTCGATTTTCATGCGAATTATGCCTAAAAGCGGTGAATTGACGGTGCAAATGATTCCACATTGAGTTGAAAGCCTAAACCCCCCCCCCCCCCCCTCCCTTATATCAATGAAAATTTTGGGTGTGCGACCTTGTAAAAAAACTTTCAAATTGGAATTAAATGTATAGCTATGAGAATTCGGAGACGGGTATTTGTGGTGGGACCTAATTATTGCATCTTTGTTTTTGTATTCATTTAGCGTTGACATTAATTTTATTTACAATTTACGGGTTTTAGCGGTGAAAATTAGTTTTTACAATAATTACCTGCCTCTGCCTCACTACCAAATTTAAATTTTCTACCTTGGGAAATTAAGCCTGTTATAGAGTGCAATTTATGCCCCTCTTCAGGACAATTATTGTGAAGGAATGTCCGAGAGCTGTTTAAGAGGACTCAATCCCTTGCGAGGAAATCTAGGAAAAACCGGAAGGATTTCCGGTCACGCCTGGATTCGAACCCTGGGCCTCCCGAATCAAAATCAAGTACTATCACTCAAGCCAACACTGCCGGTGCAATAGGGAACCTAAGTGGGCGTTTCCCGGTTCTCTCCGGTCAGCGTGGTATAGGCGATTAACCCGTGCTAAATGTTTCGTAAGCGATAGCGCGAGAACCCGACCACGGACCGGAATTATATTCATACTGTAAGAAACTATGATCTTTCCTCTTTGCGTGGATATACATAACTCTGCTCTATCACAAATATTAATGACATTTGTTTTGAGTTGAAGTGAACTCTACATTTACACTGTTGCCAAACCTTCCAAATTGCTCATGAAAAAGCACGTAAAAACATTTTGTCCGTGGCATCAGCATAACATTTGGTATCCGACTTGCTTTGTGGCTACTGTGAGGTCACTGGGTTGTACTAGATTATACATTACTAATGAAATATCCCTTAATGTGTCAACAAAATCTTGAATGCGAAGTACATTTAGCAACCATGGACAGGCGCGTGGTATGCGAGGATGCCACAGCTGCACACATCGTGGCTGCGTCTCGCTTAGGTTGCCGCTCAGTCAGAGTACATTTGCGACAGCGCGCAAACATGAGTCCATTTAACTCATAATAGTTTGAATTTAGGAAGCGTCATCGATCAAAGTAGAATGCCATCATCTTCTTTACAAAATTATGCATCTTGTGATGTTATTGGTTTAGATTTCTTTTGCGCGAGTCAAAAGATACGGCGAGTTACATTTTCGTACCATGCTAATTCTTATGGGCGCTGAGACCAGAGAGAACCAATTTCCTTCCCGCCTTCAAAACTTAGGTTCCCTATACACATAAACTTATTATTTTGCGAGAACAATATACATTCCACCAGCACTATCCGTTAAGTCACCCTAACATAACAGGCTATGGAGATGCTGCATGGGCAATTAGTAAAGCTCTGCCTTGTTTTATGGTTGGGGGAGGGGGAGGGGGTGATATCGCACACACAGGGGTGCAGGGGTGGGCGCTACAACAAACTCGACTAATAAAATACGGTTTTATGAGCTGCAGTTGGTCGCCTTGGTTCCAATATAGATCGTTGTATCAATATATCAGATGTTGTCTTCGTGGTGGTCCTTACACACGGACCTTTATTACCCACCCTGTCGGACGCGGGTCCGGGTAGGGGGGGGGGGGGTGCGTGTGTGTGCGTGTCAGGCGCAAACACTACAACAATGTTCATACACATTCATATTGTTCGCTTGCTTACGCGACTATCGTTAGTTTAATTTTTCTAATTCTATAAGTTTATTTATGGTTGTTATTCACAATTTTCTTATAACCACTGAATCTAGATTCAAAATTGATTTTTATATTTTCGTGCTGCTATTAGAATTAGACATTACAATTTAATCATTACAGAAGAGATGAATTTCTTAACCTATTGCACATCTCGGGACAAAGTTGCATTCAGCTTCTTGTCAGTGTAAAGTAATACAATGATTTATTTACAACGACCAAGTAGAGCTAAGATTACACAGATTTCACATTATTATCTACCCTTGCACAGGCAGGATTTCATGATAGTTGATAGTTAATTAAATTATTTATCTCTGAAACATTACAAATATAATAATATGTTTCGTTCGAGTGAGCTAGGTTATATTTATGTGGGTATAATGTGAAGTACAGAAGCTTTTATCAAATTAGTAAGCTCTAGAGCTGGTCTGCCTGTCGGCTACCGGTATAGCCCTGCGTCTTGTAGCGAGTGGAGATGATCCCGGACAGGCCTGATTAGGTCCAATAAACGTCACGCGCAGAATTATCCCCGGCGCGGCGGGCCAGGGACGCTAAGGGTGGGATATGACAGACACCGGGCGCCTGGGAAGCTTACGAATTAATGAGGACGTATCCCTAAGAAAATGGAGATTTATAGCATTCTTCCCCGGAATGAAATTAAGATTTATACCGGGTAAACGCTGCGGTTTGTTTGAAAACAAGCTAAAACTGAGGCCATCATAAGACGTCGTTTCTCAGCCGTCTCGCGCAGGTGTGGACAAAGTTCTGCGATGTTATCTGGTTGTGTGATGTGGGGTCCAGGTAGGCCCGAGTCTGAGGGCGCTAATTTGTCACCCGTAATAAAACAATATGAATAATAGTTTCTTGTCCGGGGCTTGATATTATTTATGCCGGGCGACGAGGCTCATGACGGCCGGACCACACCTAGCCAACAAAGCAGTAATGTTCCGTGAAGGGGTCATTCTTTGCCTTCAAATTCGTAGGTGTAGCGAGTTTTTACCGAGCATTCCGCTCTACGCTTCATGACTCATAATAAAAGGGTAATCTGTCAGTTTTTTGCGTGACCGATCATTTTTATCACAATTCGTTACGACATTGAAATCACGTAAATATAGAAAATCTCCGAAAATTTTTACAAAAGCGACTCGGCCAGGTGTTCAAAGCTAGATCGGAGGCAAAAACTATTTTTGATCTACACGTAATAAGGATAAAATGTTGTGTTGAGTATATACTTATATTGGACATGGCGAGTATAAGCGACGACATTAATATTCTGCCACCAGTTTATAACAAACTTGAACCTGGGGCCCTCATCATTACGGAGTCTGAAACACATGTTAAAACATGCACGGTTTCGGGAGTAGTACCCGCAATAGGGAGCGAAGCTAAGCAACAGATTGTCCACAAAGACACAAACAACATCTTATATCGTACATTGAAATGCATCTTGGTGGAGGAGACGAGAACACAGAAATAACCTTTAAAAAGTGCTGGCCCAACCTCTCTTACTCCAAAGGTCACCAACATATTGAGTGCTCCTTGTAGAAGGTCAACGTAAACAAAAAGTCACATGTCAATCGGAGGTCAATTTCGTAATTTACAGACGGGCGAAAGAAAAGAAATGCGAGTCATTAAGGGGAGTTTCCCTCCCTATCGTGCCACAGGATATACCCTCTCGCAATTGATACGTTAGTGACGCAGAGTTATCGATATACGTAAAGCCAAAGGACGCGGGTTCCCTTCCCGGTAGGGTCACTTCATCCCTGTCCACAGGATTTCGGTTAAATATCGTGATTTAATCGAATTTTATCAATCTGTTTCTATGTGATATAAAATGATTTTTTTGTGCTTATACCCAAAGTATATAATTTACTATTGTTATATTACAAAGGAAAACTTTTGGAAGACGATATGGTATCTCGATTACATTGTAGAGCTTGTTCGATACGCACTATTTAGAGACAGGACATGGAGCTGACGACAGGAAGCATCCTAGTCGAACCTATCTGCCTTGTAAACTAGCCGAGAATCGTGACACTGCATTATGATTTCAGAATTATTTCCGACGAGCATAATCATCAACCATGTCACAATTTATCGCTCAGTCTTGACAAAGCACTTATCTTCAATTTTCTTTACGAATTGTTCTGTAAACCATTCTTTTATTCTCCTTTGAATCACTTTATAATGTTTTTGGAGGGAATAAAAAGTCCAACAATGGTGGCAAGTCAAGGGTGAAGGGTATTGCATTGAGAACAGGAAACCGGATGCTAGCGCTCCTACCGAGGTGGCACGCAACTTAAAACTCGTCATTTTTGTTATCGATCCAATTTTAGACAATTCACAATAATTTTAAATCGCTGGAACATCCATTGGTTGATCGCCGCGTCCAACAATGGTCTTGTTCGGCTGTGGCGACGCAGAGCTGCACCTGTTCTGTTTGAAGCATTAGTTCTGCTGGTTAGTGCTCTCGTGTGAGTAGTTCCCACACCTCTCACCAGGAGCGCGCAGTGATTCCATTCAGGGATCGTCGGTTCAGACACGTTTTTATTCAAGTCTTGATCCAGACAAACAAGTGGAGCTGGATATACACATTACATAGTTGACTTGTCTAGTAAATTGTATCAAATAGATTTACATGGCGGCAATGATAAACATAACAGTTTTTGTTATGATATTCGCTATTTGGTACACCTAAATTTTACCCAGAGTGACCATGTTTTGGTGACTAACTAGGTAATTACATTGTAGGTAATTCTTAAAGTAATGCCCGAGCGCTGTTGCAGAAGACTTTTCTTACCGAGTGAAGAAAACCCCGAATCTTTCAGGTCATGATTGCCGACGTCTGGATACGAACCCTTGATCACCGGAATCAGAGTCTGGCACGCTACGCACGAGCTGACCTCTGTCGAGCATCAGCTTTATTAGTCTCATTTATTCAGAGTGGAAACACAATTCAGATCAATTTTATCATTTTTAACCGGGTAAATCACGGATCACGAAATGTATTGCACCAACATTTATGAAGACCGAAGGTTTAACATTCAATCTAAAATTGATACCTAAAATAATGTGCTCTTTTTGAAAACTATGTTTGGCTGGGACAATGTAAAACAAATGAGTATGAGTATAGAAAACCATTAAGATGTGTATTAATTTTGTCGTAAACTTGCCCCCTCTTCAGACCTTTAACCAGGACCTTCACCCACCAAGGAGATCTCGACGTTCAAAGTAACGTTGTACCCGTGCAGTCAGTGGCGGACGCAGGAATATATTTCGAGGGGGGGGGGGAATGCCCTCACAATAGCGCCGTAGTTTTTTAAATACGTTTTTCTGAAGTGTTTTTATTGTGTTTTAGACAAAGATAAGGTGCTTTGCTGAACGGAAAACTAAGAGAGAAATGAATAAATGTTTTTAGTTTTTCGCGTAAACCTATGATTTGCAGAATATTAAAGCTGGGATGTCAGGGGGGGCGAGTGCCCCCTGGGTATTTTACCACACTGTTACCGCCACTGGAGCCACCTGTGCCACCCCTGATGTTACTGTGCATACACCACAGGAAGTATGATTATCTAACTATTATTTATGTTAATGGCGTCGACAGGAAACATAGATTTCAAATAGTAAACTTTTGTCATTATTCAAGCTGATGTTGGGTTTTGAATGGGATCGTCGTATTGTGCATTCAGATGGATCCGTATCAAGGTCCCAGTTTCAACTCGCTGACTGATACACATTACTTTGTTAATGCCTGCATCACAAACAAGGATATACAAGCAGGGCTGCGGGTTTTAAAACTTGCATTTTGTAGATTGTTTTAATTTGTTACCAATAAAATTTGAAATGTAAATGAATACAATATGTATTACTCATATAGGGTAGGGTCTATTATTCTGATGAATACAATATGTATAACTCATATAGGGTAGGGTCTATCGTAGAAAAAGCTGAATATACTTTTTTATTGCATTTGAAAAAGTAATGTTAAAAATATACATTTGTCTACGACTGAACCAAAAGAGTGTTGTAAATTATAAAGGTTACATTATTTTCTATTTATAAGTTTAGATCTCAATAAGCATGCAACTGAAGTATGTATATCCAACTACCTTGAAGGTTATACTATTCAATGAACTATGATTTATTTTTCTGAAAATTATGGATACATATCTGCATAAAAAAAAAATATTAACAATTTTTTAGTCTGAAAGGTTTTTAGGTTAGTTTTCTAAGTCGGAAAATGATTTGAGGGAACTGAAATTCATACACATTTTTACACACAATAGATACATACAAACATCATACACCAGTGAGTGATAAGTATGTAGTAATTAGTTTAAGTTTGCATATCAGCACTCAAACATTGATGCTGCTAATATGATTGTATTTGGTTTGGAACAGTTCTCTATAGTCTGGTGTTAACAATCACTGTTTTCACATACACATGCATAACCAAGGATCAAGGCAGATTTTAATTTACTCTGTATTTAAGCTATGAAAATAAAACTATTGTATTGTTTTTGTAATGCAACGCACAAATGCGTATAATAAACACCACACATGCAGTCAACATATTTGGCTCCAGATCACATGTACTCCACATAATGGCGCTGGCCATGAATGCTCGGCCTGAATATTATTATTGTTCCGTGTTGTTTTGTCGCACGCGGGTGTGAGCGCGGGTGTTTCTAACTGATGGGATATCCTGCGTTCTGAAACCCTGATACTCGATCACGCCCAGCTATATAAACTGACCAAATAATTAGTCATAGACGACATCCTGGAAGTTGATTGTCATGCTAACTGGCTTATGCGTTCGTTACATAACCAAACAATTGCTTCACATTTTACTTAAATTAGTTGCTTATCAATCCGATCTCTGAATAATTCCCTAAACAAAATGTTTTTGTAATAGTTTGGTGTAAAAAAACATTATTTTAACATTAAATAACTTGGCTAATTTCATTGAGTATCGAGATAAAAACAGTATTTGCCATCACAATTAACCTTGAGACTTGAGGGAACTGTCGTATTTGACAAGTAGATTCGTGAAAAAGGGACAATGAGTCAATCACAACAGCATAGAATCTTGAAATTAGTTTTAGCCAAATGATTTCTGTATTTTCTAAAAAAATGAAACCAAATATAATTGTAAATAATTATGAATGGTCGTGAATGATAAAAAGTTTGAAATTCGTCTCGCCATTAAACCGTTGAGAAATCGTTCCACGTTGAATAATATAATAAAGTTTGGAGCTGAGGTAACGACTGGGCATGATCGTGAATTGTGGTTTTATTGAAAATATCATCCCATGAAATATTGATTAGTTGTGCTTAGCCTGGGAATCCTCTGGTCATCTCGAGTCCACGTGGTTAGCTCCTAGTCCGACCGTGAGTAACTCCACTCAGCCACTCAGCCACTCAGGCAATCACAGGCACGTAACGAGATTGTCGCAGCTATAGACGGGACCAGGGGTGAAGTCTCCTACGCTTCAGGAGAGGTCCTGAAGGATATCGTGTCCTGGAGCCACCGAACCCGCTCTCAGACGGATAGTATTATTTTAGGATGAGCGTGGCGAGCGTAGCGAGCGAAGTGAAGACTTCAATTTCACTGACCCCCAAAAAATTTAGCTCGGGTGTTTTTTTTTATTTTTTCCGTCTGTTTGTTCGCTCTCTACCGGGCAAACGGCATATCCGATCTTGATGAAATTGGAGGGGACCTCGAATCTCTCAACTTAGACTTGCTACGTTTTTGGGTGCAATCGAAGAATATTTCTCATGAATATCGTACTTTTACGATTTTTCGATTTTAGTGCGATATTTTCGTGGCATTTGGGCCGATTCTGACGAAACGGGTGGGCTACAACGTTCATATTTCACATGCACTTAAGGTAATGGTGATGTATTGCTTTCTGAAAGAAAAAAAATGAAAGAGTTAGCCAGAATCTATAGAAATAAAGCTTTTAATATAAGTTTTTTGATTTTTTGTTCGATATTTTCGTGCCATTTGGGCCGATTCTGACCAAACGGGTGGGGCTACAACGTTCATATTATACATGGACATTAAGGTTATGGTGATGTAGTACCTTTTGAAAGAAAAAGTTTAAAAAGCTAGCCAGAATCCATAGAAATAAAGCTTTTAATATAAGTTTTTTACGGTAAATAATACCAATTGACAAGTAACAATAGAAACTTGACAACAATCACCTACAATGCGTAGGCAGCAAAACAAAGCACTTGCAAAAGTAAAAAATATCCCACGCAAACTAAAAACTTTAAAAAGCTCTTTGAAAGCGTTTTGCTAGTAAATAGTACGGGTACATGGAGTAACCAGAATAATCAAATGAAACAAAGAAACTTAATCAGCAGGTTGTCTAAGAAGAACAAACAAATCAAATGTTATCCATCATGGAAATCGTTTGGTGGATGTGTCGAGATTTCAAACAAATAATGTGAGTAAGGGAGTGTAAAAAAGTAAGCAAGTGAGTAGGCCTAAGTAGTCGTAAGGTAATTGCATGAACGACTCAGTGAGCTCAACTAGTGAGTGAATCTCCTTATGATCACTATTATGTCCGGCCGTCTGTGCGTGTGTCATGTATCACGATAAAAACCATTATTTTTTTTTTAAAATTGCTGTTTAATAGTAATAAACAGATTTGTTTCGTTGACTGGGGGGGGGGGGGGGGGCAATGGGATTATCCCCACTGATATTTGTAATTTATAACACCCGGCACCTCCACCAAAGACAGTTGAACGTTTAAACTAACGTTGTGTTTGCACGATAAGCTTCGCTCCCTAGTTTGTGTATTCCCGTACACGTACTTGGTCTAAAATATGTGTCTAAAGTTCAGTAATATAATAAGTACAAAGTAATTAGCTTGTTATGTTTGGTATTTATTTACAAACGCGTGTGTTTTTGTCTGCCTCCCCTTGCTTGGCGCGCTTCTCCGTGGACAGTGCTGTAGCTAGCTGTTGTCTACCGTCCTCTATAAGAATAGGGAGAAACAATGAGTTCGTCAGGGCAAATATTATTGTGTGCGCTTATTAACGTGGCTTGAGGTGTCGCCGCATGGTTCCATGGGGGTGGGTGTCTTAGGGGTGACCTGTTAGGGGCTGTCAATCATGCAGGGGAGGAGAGCTCTACATCTACATAGATGATCGGCATTGTTATTGATTGATCGTAGGTCGGGGACTTTCGCTGCCGGGGGATTTCACAGTTTAGCGGACTCTCAGGCATTTGGCTTGGCTGCCTATATATAGAATAGTACGATATCTTTATACTTATCACCATTGTGTACGAATGAATACACTTTTCGAACTACGAGTACATTTTTCCGTCGATCAAAATAATTTTATGTACACATATTCGGTCCTGAGTATGTGTACACAAAATTATCTTGATCGATACGTGATACCAATCCATGTGTTGTGTGACTTTGAGTACAAAGGCTGTATACAAGAAATATGTATTTAATTATCATTATCACATGAATTTTTTATTATTATTATTATTTTAAATTTATATTCTCATTATTTAACTATCCGTCAGAACTCAGAAATTTAAAACAGAACAAGAAAATATTGATTTCCCTTGATGTCATCAGAAGAGTACGAAAGTACTGCACTGTAGACTGAGCGTCCGCACCCAAGCTTCTTATGTTACGTTTACTCGTCGACTGGACGACAATGACAAACGTAACATTTCTCTTTAATATAGGCATCCGCATAACTCTGCTCCTACTTCAATGTATCTCGTTTTAGTCTTGTAATGTCAACTTTATACATATTGACCTAGATTACTTATTAACTTATTTTTATAAGTACTTTCCTAATAATTCAATTCGTCTAAAAGGCGACGCATTGAAGTAGGCTAACTGTCTTTAGATGTTGTCCTTCTTCTGCCGAGCAACTCGTTTAGCCCCATTCATATTCCTCATCGCAGCATGGAAGTACTTGACATGTCCGCACAACAAGGTAGAGTGTAGTTTGAACCGAGGCTGCGTGATAATATACACATCTCACAAGATGAAATTATAATAGCGGTATTAATAAGACACCTGTACACAGACGAGATAAACAACACTTACAACAAAGAAGGATAATTTATTATTATTAATGTTGTTAATAATACAATATAAGCTCAGTTTGTAGAGCATTGTTTCGAAAAGTCGGAGGTTCTGGGTTCGATCCCCAGTCGAGGCAAACTTGTACGACAGTTGATGTAATTCATTGAGAATAAAATATTATGTGAGACAAAAGAATTTATCAAACTAATGCCTGCTCTAAATAATTATGATTTCATAATCTATTACACTATGGGTTTTCATTGAAATGATGCAGTGCGAGATTATTTTGAAATTTGATAATCACAAATGACAATGAAGACAGTGGCTCAGTCCACTAGGACACTTTGCTCTGAGTCGGCAATAAAACTATAGGTTACTTAACAAATTTACAATATGATGTATAATATGTCCGTTATTTCAAATATTTTCTGAAGTTCGAATAAATTTTTATTATTTAAAATGCAATAATATCCTTGTTTTCTGGCGATATTTTTTCAAAACGCAAACCATTGTTCGAAGGAAATGTCGCAGGATAGTTTCCCTAGCTTTGGTCTTAATTCGTCGTTATCTCATTTACATTACCGTTTTATGCCAATTTCAGAATTAATATCATTCATTGAAATTAACTCACGTCAGCCGAAGAAAAAGAGGCTTTAGTTTTTTATGAAGTAAATATCTAATCTCTGATAATCTCATATCGCATGACGACAGTGTACGCCGTTATGACCCTTTTAGATCGAGCAGATCATCATGCATAGCAATCATCCATTAGTCCTAATCGAAACTAATTTCAGTTTTTTTACCTATGCTAAATGCCATTCAAATTATACGTCTTTAACACAATTGTTACACTATGTAACAAACCGTAGACTGTATCAGAGTTGCATAACTCGCTAGGACATGCTCTTATTCCAAGGATAACCTTAGTTGATAAAAGAACAGTAATGATCAGATTGTGATTACTATGTACCCATGATTAAATCAACGTTTTAGAATTGTTACAGACTATCGAAAAATAATGTGCCTTTTTAATACTCTTTACATGTATGGATAAAATGGATTTATATGATTGAGGAAATGGTATTTATATATTCTAATACAATATGAATTAGTTGATGTTAACTAAATGTATGTTAATCGTTACGTTTTAGAATTGTTATTAGATATCGTAATAATGCCTTTTTACTTTTCATATAATATCATGAACTATTTTGTACTATATAATTGATTAAAATTATACAACAAATACCAATCATCGATAAATACTTTTTAAAAAATAAAAAACAAAAGTATAGAGTTGAAGAATCATGATGAATGAGGTTATATAAAATACAATACTAATCCGGAAAAATTATAATCTTTCCAGCTGGCTGTGTGTGAGGGGGGGGGGGGGGTCGACATTTTTGTTATTTAATACAATATGGCATCGAAGGGAATTTATAAATAAATACAAATGTTATGTACATTGTACAATATAATTATATTATAACTCCAAATGTGTTAGAATATGCCCAATGCGCACAGTCCATTCACCCCCCCCCCACCCCCCGCACCACCCAGTGCACACACAATTAAAAAACTGCGCTGTATGTGTCGCAAAAACTCGAATATGGTAAAGTAACAATAATTGCAAAGTCCCACATTTCAAGTCTGTCTACAAACAAGTGAGTGTAGATATTCTGATTAAAACCAGACAAGCAGAGTGAGCGTCGGTTTTATTTACTTTGCTCGCGACGAGAACAGACAACTTACACCGGCTGAGCGAAATAAATTATGTTTTGTTTTTATCCCTCTCCCTCTCAATCAACGTCACTCTTTCAGAAGGAGCCACTCGTAAAAATAATTATTTCTGCAATTTCGCTCTGTCCATTATATAAACCAACACTTTAGTAAAACGCCTCTATTCAATGTATAATGCAATTTCACAGCTTGTGCGCAATCACACACACATCATTACCGCCTGTGCTGTCTGTCTGTCTGTCTGTCTCCCCTCGGTATAAAACACAGCAGGACTTGTTGCAGCAAATATGAGCCGCCCCGACGATCATAACAACGCCCCACTATGATTCGGGAGGTCTTGGGTTTAAATCCCGTCTGAAGGTTTTTCCGAGATGTTCCTCAATGCGAATGCAAGGGATTGAGTCCTCTTAAACAGACCTCGAACATCCCTTCACTATTGTCCTAACTCAAATATAGGCTCGCACCGGTTAAATCCCATGATTTATCACTCTTGTCACCTTATCAACTTTTTACCAGTTATGTATTTTATAACCTCAATTTTTTTCTTCATTCATCTTGGTCTTTTAGCCGTTTTTTTGATAGATATACTTTTGTTATTCAATTTTTTCTTGTTGTATTTGTTTAAAATTTTAATTTTATAGTACTTGTTCATGTATTTAATGATTTGTATAACGAATTTGTATTGTTTTGAATTGTATTTTGAATTATTTAGTTATAGTAACCTAACACTTGTGGGTTAATACCTGTTGTTAGAGAATATACATCAGGCATCTTACAATAATATTATTATTGTAACAAGGAGTGAAAATATATCACTGGTTATAATAGTAAAAGTTAAATGGTCATACATCTCGCTATTATGTTATAGTGCTGATCTGATAGCATGTCATGGTTGTGAATTGGCTACAAAAGTTTGAAATTTAAAATACCATATTTTCGGTATAAAAGATTCGAGCACTTTTGTCTCCCGAGCTTCGCGGAGATCGCAGAACTTGTGTTTCCATCTGAGTCGGGAGCAGCTGGCCATGTGTGGGAGTCTTTTTATGGGATTGACTTTTGATTCCCCCTCGGCGGCGGTCTTTTTAGCTCGGACCGCTGAGGCCATCTCTTGGCAAAATGCGGAAATTCGAGTAAACTATCTCCTTCCGGTTTGCTGAACTACAGGCGTTGCCGCAAACATCGACCGTCTCGGCCAAGTGAACAAACTGTGCCTTGCGAGGCAATCAACGACCCTCAAGCGACACAAGTAACTAATTAAAACAATAGTTTTAATTATATCCGCAAACAAGAGCGAGAAGAAATAGTTTTCTTTCTTTCTTTCTTTCTTTCTTTCTTTCTTTCTTTCTTTCTTTCTTTCTTTCTTTCTTTCTTCCTTTCTTCTTTCCTTACATAGTAAATATTATGTATTACGATTGAAGCACGTCAATAAAGATAAGATAATAAAATTAAAAAAACAGGGAACCTAGACCAGTTAATACAAATTTCTATAAAAACAAAAGCAAACAATTAGTAAGGTTTACATAAAAATACATCAACTGAGTAAAAACATTTTTGAGTTACATTCAGTTCTCTTTTAAAATCCACCACATCTCTGATAACTTTTAGTTGTTGGCAAGCAATTAAATTGCTTACTGCAGGCACAGGTTGGACTATCTTGACAAATCGACGACTTGATATAAAATCTTTCTTTTGTCTAGCGCATCAGTCAAGTCATGGAAGACACACTCTCTTAACACTAACAGCGACACCATCATGCAACCATGTCAGTCTTGTAGTACACATTTAATTGCACGGTAATGCATGTTAAAACATAATTTGGGTATAGGTTTTAATTTATATTTTGTGTTGATTCATTTTTTTTAATCCCTGAACATTAACTAAGTTTTCTTAGGGTATCTAAAGTTTACCTTGTTCGGCATCAATCTTATAATGACTCTTTTGAAGCTATAGATTGATGTGACAAATGTGAATAATCAGAACTCAGGTGTTACTTATGTCATTAGTACCTCACAAAAGAGTTTGTTGCAAGACAACATTTCTACAAAATTTTCAACCTTACTATTGTGATAGTCTTTAATTTAAACTGACGTTCTTTATTCCAAACTTTTTCGTACATTTTTTTCACAAAATAGACACCAACATATGAAATTGTAATAGAAGGCAGCATTGTAATAAACTATTTATTTTATTTTAAGCTTTACTGGATGTGATTTCAATAATCTATACTGAATGCTGCTGATAAGTCTCTTTCTGCGGACAACTTCCATGGATTGTAAAAAGTGCGTGAAACTTTGTTGAGACCTTGAGCAGAGCTTCAACCTCTTCACAACGAAATAATTACTACCTTGTTGACTTTATTCGTTTAACTCAAAATTAATTATACGATTCGAAATAAAGTTTTTACTCCTTTTCTCGTTGGAATGTCGCGCCAGAAGATGAATCTATTTCTATCACACATCGCATTAGGCTTGTGCGTGTGTGCGTGTGCGTGCGCGTGAGTGCGTTAAGTAAGAAGCATACACTGGCGTCCGCTAGATTTATGAAGTCAAAACTATCAGAGGTGATTTGAAGCGGAAATGCGTGATAATGAAGTGTGACATTAGGTCGGTGTTTTTTTGCTGCCGTCATCGCGTTTTGTCTTCCACCACGGCGGGTTAGATTTATTACCGGCATTGCACGGGGCCGTGAAACTCACACCGCGTACGTCTCACAGAGGCCGTGTAGACTCTTTGCTTCGTTTCCTAGGTTGGCAATACGAGGCTATGCGGTCCATTAGTGAGCGCCCGATTATTTAATTAAGAAGAAGCATCAGGTAGAGGCTAATAGTTAATCTCACTCAGACACCGGATGTGGTCATTCCCCGGACTCGTGAATATCTGATTCTAGTAGATAAAACAACACAATTCAAGATCTCATGCGTTTGAGGCAGTTCAACTGCCACCCACGCACACAAAACTTGTAACAAGATATAGCCAAACTGTACACACTAAGAAGTATTGAGATATAAGACAAGGAAAACGCTCAGTTGGACGCGTTGTTGAGCGAGCACCGGTACGTGCAACATGACCCGAGTACGACATTTTCATAAGGCCCACCACACAGTGTAGGCCTAACTGGATATTGACATTGTACACTGTATACTATTCCAACATCTTTGCATTGTACTAATTCACGTCATGCTTCTAAAGTGTATCTTTGTATCTTCACTGCCTCCTTCATTTTTTAGCATCATTTTTCGAATTATGATTACCAATAAGTCTTTAACGTCTTGACCGATTTAGCTGAAAATTTGAAAAATAGGAGAGAATGGTGTACTTATTGACCCTGCAAAATTTCATAACGATCGGAACATTTTTTTTTTTTTTTTTTTTTTTTTTTTTATAACCAACGATCGGATTTTGTTCAAAAACTATACAGCAACCCGCCTAGGTGGTATGTACATGTGTAAAAAATTTCAGGTCGATCAGAGAAACGGTGCGACCTGTATCGAAGCAGTAACAGAAAAAAAAAAAAAAAAAAAAAAAAAACAGACATTCGAGCCATAAGAGTCAAGTGGAGACGCTCGCTTCGCTCGCTCAACAAGAACAAAGACAATGTGCACATTTGCGCGCTATAAATACGTGAAATCACTTCTTCATAACAGCATCCAAGGTAAACTTGGCGCATTCCAAGTTGCAACGAGTCCTATTGTTTGTATTGTATCAATGTGTACTGAGTACACTTTAATTTTAGACGAACACAATACTAGGAAAACGCTCAGTTGGACGCGTTGTTGAGCGAGCACCGGTACGTGCAACATGACCCGAGTGCCTAACTGGATATTGGCATTGTACACTGTATACTATTCCAACATCTTTGCATTGTACTAATTCACGTCATGCCTTCTAAAGTGTATCTTTGTATCTTCACTGCCTCCTTCATTTTTAAGCATCATTTTTCGAACTATGATTACCAATAAGTCTTTAACGTCTTGACCGATTTAGCTGAAAATTTGAAAAATAGGAGAGAATGGTGTACTTATTGACCCTGCAAAATTTCATAACGATCGGAACATTTTTATTTTTTTTATTTTTTTATTTTATTTTTTATTTTTTATACCAACGATCGGATTTTGTTCAAAAACTATACAGCAACCCGCCTAGGTGGTATGTACATGTGTGAAAAATTTCAGGTCGATCAGAGAAACGGTGCGACCTGTATCGAAGCAGTAACAGAAAAAAAAAAAAAAAAAAAAAAACAGACATTCGAGCCATAAGAGTTCAAGTGGAGACGCTCGCTTCGCTCGCTCAATAATATTAAGACGAATGTCGAATAGCCTAGGCTTACAATCCTCGGCAGTTCGTATTGAGGGACACAACGGATGGACACACAGCCAAATTACTTCGTTCGTCAAGAAGATCCATAATGACATTGTCAATCCTTCCGCTTATTATTTTTCATGTCAAAACTGTTGTTGTTTTTATTTAAATACAACAAATTAAAACAACTTGACAATATAACAAACTAACGCTACATGACGATAAACATAATGCTCAGTATACTTGCCTGTTGTGTAGTTACCCTATAGGAACCATGAAATTTCGTGAATGTCTTTTTTCAATAAATGAAGCAAAATATTACTGTTTTATTATTAAGTAGCAAAATAAGGCAATAATCATATTTTTCTGCTAAATTAGAGTAAAGTCGGGAACTCTGTAAGTTTTAGCTCCAAAATACGCAATTAATTCGACACTGATGAGCATTGAAAACATTTATTTTTTAACGTATAGAATGGCACCATGACAGTTCAAAATATTATTATCGAAAACGCCCAGCTAATTCCAATTAAGTGACATGGCCTATAAATATTAGTTTGTGTGTAATACGTGTGCATTTTTGCTGAAGGGTAGTGATTGCAGTATGACGAAATATGCCTTTACATTGAGTTTACATACTGAAATTGAAGACTTTTTATAACGAAATGAGAACTTTTTATTTGCTATTTCTCAGGGTCCGTACCTATATTAATTTATATCTCCTGCATGTTAATAGGCTGAGCTGACTCGCACACAAAGCAGCTCCCGGTCGATGAGGCGAGTAACGCCGCTGTCTCATGTCACGTCAGGTAAAACACATCCGGCGAACACAGTCCATCAGCAAACACCAGAACATAGTCGAGAACTCTGCGTTTCATGCACCGCGTCACACCAGAGCTGGCCGGGCGCGGACCGGAACAAGAGGATATTGTGAGCTAATGGCGCAGCCGGGTTTGATAAAACTAATATCAAAACGAGTGTAATGGATGAGACAATGATGTCTGTTTGTCATCAAGGATAGAGCGGAGTAACATGCACCAGAGGAAGGAACGGAGTAACATGCACCAGCTCTCAGTGCAACCTTTGACAAAGCATTGTGTATCAATCAGAAAATGAGTAGTTATTTGGGTGTTTTTGACCATTTTGGCAGATTCTAAATTCTACAAAATTTAATTTATGTTTTGTTTATTTTCTAATATAAAATCTCAAATAGATGCGACTAAAATTGGCAGTGGAATTTGAAAGCGCGTAAATTGAGCATGACGGCCTCCTTTTAAGCCGGAATTATCAACAAATGCAAAGCTGCTAGCTTGTGACATTATCACTTAGTCGTGAGTTTTGTCTAAGTTTTAATCAAAATTAATTATTGTGAATAATGAGGAAAGTGACGCCTGGTTTCGTGGATGATTCGTTTCTACAAGTTTTGCTCCGAATAAACGAAATTAAAACTATATTAATTGATGAACTTTAAAGACTCGCAGGGAAAAATGTAGTTTCTTACAACAAGGGTATCTAAAAGTGAAACAAGGTTATAATCTATCTGTGGGAGTCAACAGAATCTAAACAACGGTTTTCCTGCATGTACTAAAAGAACTGCACTTGAAACTTTCAGAGTGGTGCTTGAATCGAACCCAAGCCTGTGTTATGTTCATTTGAGTGTGGTATTGCCAACAATAAACCAAACGCTGGATATGCCCTTAGTCCATAATATAGTCCCCGTGTAGGCCTGCTGCCCCAGAGCATGGACGTCACTGCCTCCAAGGCGATGAAAGGCAAGACTTGGCTCTGATCAAACCAAGAATAATCTCCAGCATTGAGCGACAGATGGCGCGCGCGACGCCGCTTATGGAAATCTCCAATGGGGGATGGATCAACTAACTAACCTGTTAATTATTTAATGTGAGCTGTCTCTATTTCCTTGACATCAGTTAGACATTGCGCAAATTAATATTTCATCGACATTAAGAGCAGCTTCTGTCAAGTTGTCTGTCAGGGGATATTCCTTGCGGAGGGCACGGCTGATAACTTTAACATTTGTCACGGCAACAGAAACCATTTTCACAGACGGAGAACTTTGAAATTCACCCCTTCGACCTCACTCAAAATTACAGCATTTCAATTGGAAGGCTGAGGGAATTCTGCCATGGAATTATTTGCCAATCTTGTTCTGAAAATTTCAGAGCTTATGATAACTTGAGGCTTCGCGACTGTGATGTTTAATGCATCGTCCTCTGGGTTCAACGCAAAGGTAACGTATCCACGTGATAATGACAAACATTAGCCATCGTAACCGAAATATTGGACGATGGAAACTAATTGTGTCTCCAACAAAAGTTAAAATTGAAAACTTATGAAGTACGCGACAATTTACTTTTAGGAGGGTTGCACAAACTTTGCTATACTTATGTATGTATGGTACTCAGGCTCAGTATTTGAGTTATATTGTGTAGGGTTTGTAATAATGTGCATGTATTAGTGTGTATTTATATATAATGAGTTTTTATAATGGTTAATAACGGTTTTGTGTTTAAAAATGCTGTTACATGTTTTGTTATAGGTTTGTTGCTATTCCCGAGCTCTGGCGGTATTTTACCGAAATCAACGGTACCTGTCACCAACCACCATCAGCGCAAGGACGCTGTCCATCGCTCAACTCTGGCACACATAGGATTGTTAGCTATAGGTGCTTCGCACCAGGGACTAAAGAATACCAGGGGAGAGGCTTCGAGCCCCACGACCATTCCCCAAAACAGACGGACGATATATGTTGTTTGTTGTGTGAAAATAGTGACAATGCTAGTAATAAATAATTTGATTGATTGATTTAATAATTAATTCTTGTGTTGTGTGTACGGCTTTGTTCTGTGAATGGTTGGTAGACGGAGCTCAGGTAGGGTGAGTCCTCTGTCGCCCAAGAGAAGAGAGTGTCCGCTGTAGTTGATGACGGAGAGTCTGCCGTCTGCGACCAACTCCAACCACGTGATTTACACTCTGATGTAACCCGAGACGACCATTCAAACAACATCGCCATCATTTTCATGGCGTTGTCACTTTATTTATTGCTTATCTTTTTAATAGCTATCCCTCACACTCTGTTAAGTGGGGCCCAAACCTAACACAGAGGTGGGGCCAACTAAAACAATGCGTTAATAAACTTAACACTTGGATAAATTATGTGCAAGGTTTTTATTTATTAAGGCGGAGACTGTTAAATTTACACAAATTAACGATTCACGTTGAAGATTTTAAAAATAGAAAAACAAAATATATTTTGCTCATGTAGTATCCCAGGTGCAAGCGCGACGAAGGAGTATGGTGTATAGCGTGAGGTATACATAGCGTGTGGTATATATAGCGTGAGGTATACATTGTGTATGGTATACATAGCGTGAGGTACGTCGTGGTTGGCGAGAGATTGACGAATCTGTAGAAAACACGTTCATTCTAGATGTCGTTGTCAAACTTGCGAATAACAGTTTAACAATTTAGAATCTTGAAAGTAAATTCAAAATTCTGATCAAATATTTTGATGATAATTTTAATGATACGAACTACACAGGTTCCGTCACAGGTTCCGTCTCCAGGAGGCGGCCATATTGGTTGCGGGGGGGGAGTTGAGCTATCAATCCAATGTGGTAGTCCATATTATAGCTTAGTTAGTATAGCTAACATAATATTATTGCGCCATTATAAAAGTATTGGAGTCAATTGGAAGTGGAAGGATTGAGAGACTAAAGGGCGACCGAATACGAGGAGTGGGTGCGGCTGGCTACACTATTGTTTGCCTACTCTTCCACTATTGTTAATAAAAGTAACAATCATGTCTAGATTGCCTAGATAATCATCATCATATTATATGTGATGTATTGCAACACCCTGCACATGCTTTGTCTACCCCTGCTTGTCGTCGGCTATATGAGAAGTGCGGGTCCACCAGTTTATCAATATCAACTATTATCTTGAGAGCAGTCAGGTGTCTATAAAATGTTGCTGTGTCACAGAAACCCAGACAAGGTGACATCTCGACGGTAAATTTATCAGCCAATTTAAATGAACGAACAAGAACCGACCGTACGTGCCAATTTTTCAAATGTGAGGGTCTGACTTTAGGGTTGGACTTTTGTTAAAAGGGCTGAGAGGTGAGGACTAATTCACGACCGCTTGAATTACGAATTAGAATATTATGATAGTTCATGTTCCTGACACTTAGAAGTTAAAAATAAAAGTACCAATTTAATAAAATGTTTATTTATTATGTTGAACATATACCGCCCGTCAATATAATGTTATAATTAAATTATGTAATGTATATTTTTTCGTGGTACAGTGAAAAGCATTATAAACAGAATGCGTTGTAGATCATTTTGAACATTACATTTTCCCTAAAAAAGTAAAAGGCAACAAAGCATTTCACACTTAAAAGTATTGAGAACAAAAGGACATTTGCGCACTTCAAAAATGTAAGTACCTTTGCCCAATGAATCAACGATGGCATTAAAAACACACCATACCACAGAAATAGAGCATCTGTGCCTAAATGAAATCAATTCAATTCATATAAGTATTGTTACATGAACTCTTATTGCATTAAACGAACAAAAATTGGGCATAACTCTGTTAATAATATTTATTAAATCTTTAAAATGTTATTTTGATCATTATTATTACTACTGACAGTAATTAAAAGTATAATTAAATATTGTAGACCCTCCCGTTTGGTAAGAATTGCAGGACAATTAGGCACAGCAGTAGCAGAGTGTAGAGAAGTATAACTACAACCTACAGAAATACAGTTTTCAGCTTGTTTAGACCTTTTTTTTAACTTAAGATGAGGGATACGTATTATACACCACCAAGAATTTGTCTAAGTTTGTGTGTGATTCGAGAATACAGCATGATCAAATTGTGTGTATAGCATAATCAGTTTACACAGATGGTGATAATGGTTAAATCAATCAATAAAAACTATACATGTATTGAAATTCTAATCACATGACAGCCGATTTTATGAGGAGGATGTATATTGCTAAATTGTAAGTGGTTTACTAAAATGCTCAGAATAATAATTAGAACACCATCTTAATACATCTTAAACTAAAAAAGAATAAACGTAATTAATTCAAACATTCCTCGAAATTTCCTTTGATGTAAAAATACAACACGTTTCATTAGAGGATTCATCACAAATGACAACTTATGTGAGTTTATTTTTTAGAAAATGAATTTATCTTCGAAACAAAGCTAGAGTTTTGTCCGAAGTCCAATAACTCTGCAGGCGAAACGAAATGAGATGGAATAAAGAAACAGTGGCATGGTAATTATTTGATTTATCTGCAATTGTTTAACTAACATTAAGATCGTCCCTCGGTTGTGAGTGGCGCAGCTCGCCGCATGCAAAGCAGAGCGCTGCTGTGCACGTGTGCGGAGGAATGATTTAAGACGCAGACGCGGAGTGTTTGCTGTCGAGAAGAATCCACACAACAGAATTTGCGAACCTTAAATCGCGTGTTTGATTGGTTTACTAGTTGACGTGGGAAACAAAGACTTGTTGGCAACTCTTCCCTATACTCCGAGACAAGTTAAGCTGGGGCGCATGGGATTAAACTCAATAATGAGACCCAGACACATCAAGTCTGAGATGCTACCTCACTACTTCATATTTACTTCACTAGGAGGAAATTATCAAATACCAACCCAGCTCTTAATAAACCACAAAGAAAACGTCCTCAATAAAATATGTAAAAAACTACACACTCAGAAAACAAACAAATTAAGAGTCTTCAACGTAGTTGGACAAGAATGTGAATTATTTCCGGCTTAAAGAATGACGACGCGTTGTTGATCGACGTTTGTCTGTACAAGCTCGGGGCGAGTAACCTAAAGAGGGAGCGAAGCTAATCAACCATCAGATCGACGATGAATGATACGAAAATCAAATATTTTTATTTATTTGTGGCGTGAAAATCTCGTTGTTGGTGGAGGTGCCGAATATAAACTAGGAAAACGCTAAAGTCCCGCCGCGTTGATGGATGAGCTTTTTTTAAGTTTTTAGTTGCGTGGGATATCTTTACTTTTACAAGTGTTTTGCTTTACTGCCTATGCATTGTAGGTGATTGTTGCCAGTTTCTATTGTTAGGCCCTAGGCCTACTTGTCAAATGTTTTATTTACCGTAAAAAACTTACATTAAAATCTTTATTTCTATGGATTCTAGCTAACTTTTCCAACTTTTTCTTTCAAAAGGTACTACATCACCATAACCTTAATGTCCATGTATAATATGAACGTTGTAGCCCCACCCATTTGGTCATAATCGGCCCAAATGGCACGAAAATATCGCACTAAACCGTAAAAACTTATATTAAAAGCTTTATTTTATGGATTCTGGGTACTTTTTTCCAACTTTTCCTTTCAAAAGGTACAACATCACCATTACCTTAATGTCCATGTATAATATGAACATTGTAGCCCCACCCGTTTGGTCAGAATCGGCCCAAATGTCACGGAAAATATCGCACTAAAAATTGAAAAAAATCGTAAAAGTACGATATTCATGAGAAATATTTCTTCGATTGTACCGAAAAAACAATACACCTCTAAGTTCAGAGATTTCGAAGGTCCCCTCAAATTTTCATCAAGATCGCTTGTGTCGTTTGCCCGGAATCCTGCTAACAAACAGACAAAAATACAAATTTTCATCAAGATTGCTTGTGTAAAAAAACATTGGAGCTAAATTTTTTGGGGGTCAGTGAAATTGAAGTCTTCGCTTCGCTCATCCAATTAAAATACAAGTTAACAATTCTTTCTGTCCCAACATTTAAATCTCGTTGTTGGTGAAGGTGCCGGGTGTTTATATGATACGGTTAGCCCCCCCCCCCCCGTACATGTCAGTGTAACCAGACACGCATGTTCGGTTCTCATCGTGAGACGTGACACACGCACAGACGGACGGACAGAAAAGTGATGCATATGGGGAAGCTACGCTGTAAAACAGGCTTTCAACGATCTCCCTTAAACAAATGGAGGAAGTTTCAGTTTTGCCTTTTCTCAGTTTAGTTGCCTTCACTTTTAGCTCGTTCATCAAGTCCGTTTATTCAAATAAACCAATTATATTTGTTGTATATTATTGTCCATACACATATCTGGGCGAGGATCTCATTATGTCCACAGTTTTCTTTGCCTTACATAAATTGTTCCTGATATGTTTTTTGTCGTGTTTTTTCTCTGTTTCGGACTATGGAAAAGGTAGAAAACGAATGGCTTGGTTAGTGAGTAGAATCTCATGCTACGTACAAGTTTTTTCACTCTAACAGCTTTAATATAAATGGGTTGGTTTTGATCGCGGCGAGCGACATTTGGTGAACACTCTTCGGGTAGTAATAATAACACTAAATGTTTGTTACTATCCAGCATTAAGCAATGATCATTTTATGTAAAATGTAATAAAATTATGTGAAATGGAAGAAACTTTATTTTGCTGGGATAGTCTTATATTATTTCATATAAGACAACAAGTGATGTGCGCGATGTGATGTGATTCTATTAAGTTGTTCACAAAGGAGCAGACTTATCCGGCTCTTTCAAATTATTTACCTTATTATTTTTCTCATGTTTTTAGTTTATTTTTATCTTTGTTATTGTGGATGATTATGCCTTATTTAAGTTGTATATATAGTTTCAATTTGGGGTTATTATTTTTTCTTTGTTGTCTGTGTTTTGTTGTTCTCAAAATAAATCTATGTGCTTGGATATTCTGCATGTAGCCACGTATTGGTTTTGCTTTGTAACGCGCTATTCTGCGCATATCAGATCCGACGCTTCAGATAACATTATCAACTCTGTCTGAAGACTAAGAGTCGATCATCCATGACCATCAGTGTCCGTGACTGTGGAGGCATGCAGCATCCCTGCATCATCCTGGCTTCGTGTGTGTATGTGCATTACCGTGCCAGCGATACTATCACAACAATTACACACCGCATGACTAGTGGTTTCTTGGGTTTTACGAGGTTTCTGTCTTGTTGCATTTTACCTTCTGGTGCCATCGATTTGAGAATTCACAAACGCTAAGGCTTATGCTAATTCTATCGTATGTAAAGAATAGTCTTCCCTTTTCCCCTCACTTTACCATCTATACACAACACAAAGAATAACTTTGGATAAAATAAATAAATTTATTTGGTCGACCTCCCAATTCCAAATATTTTACTATTAAGATATAAATATTTCATTCGAATGTGTACAGAGTCGTTGTTAAATTTAATTCAATATCATTTAAATCATATCGTCATATTTTAAATGATTTAATAGTCTGTTAAATAGGTCAAGATATTTCTCCCGCGTATACTTGGTGATGTGGTAGAGTGACGAGGAAGTGTCTGACTTGTCACACTTACGAAATACAAGATCCAAAGTTATACAGGCTAAGGGTACGGGAGTAGGGAGCGAAGCTACTTTATCAACTGATCGTCCAAGAAGAATATAAAAACAAAATCATTCGCCATGCATTGATGTTTTTAGGTGGAGGTGCCGGGTCATTAAGTTTCAACCAAAACCCCCCTCCCACCAGGGCCACCAAAAACATTAGTATCATCCTGGTTGAAGGGAAATGCCAACAAAAAAACGCATGTCAATCGGAGGTCATGTTCGGTTTTTATCGTGAGACGTGACACACGCACAGACGGACTGACAGACAGAAAAGTTCGCTTCGCTCCCTACCAACACAACTAAAGCGTGACTGTATTTAGACTGTGCACAATCAAAACGATGAGCCACTATATAATTCCGGCCTGACTGAGCAGAAATAGACGATGCCAAGTACATTGTTTAGTCTGGTAATCTTTTATCCGTGCTCACCACTTTCAGTACAAAAATAATCTATTACAGCCCATCTTCCTTCCAGCTTGAGTGGTAGTGAAGTATTTCCAAGGGATTTCAGGTTATGTGCCAGTGAGAAAAGATGTTCTCCAACATCCGAGCTGGCAAATAATGCGATCACTTATTTGGTGCAAGACAGTTGATGTAAAGAATGCGTAATCACGAATGGTTTTCTTCTGCAGTTTGCCGTTTGTTTGATCCATCTACATTTCTGTGCAACCAGAAAGAATTTACATCGGGCTTAATATATTCGCTCCTCGTTTTCCATTCCTTAGCCTAACTCACTTTGGCGTCGGCTGTCGCCCTTGCACCTTGGACGGCTACCAACCATCTGCATCACTGCTCGAGGAGGAATATTGCGCGAGCTAATTCTACGAGGAATAATAGAAGATGAGACGACTTCTCCTTCAGCACGTGACACATTTAGAAGAACTAACATTTAGAACAGTAGGGCACATCTGACTTGTGTGATCAATCAATCAAGTCAGTTTACAACAAGTTAAGGTAATTGAAATACAAACTTAAGTATTCTAGGCCTAAAACTAAGATAAAAAAAAAACTAAAACTAAGAAAAGAAAGATAAGAGAACAAAAACCTGTCATTATTTAGAAACTCATAATATGTATAACAAATTTTAGATAATCGTTAAATTGAAGAAACCATGGGAAAATGAAGGGGGGGGGGGAATTGACCCTCTGCAGGTGATTAGGTTACTAGGTGATTAGAGAGTTGAGGGAATGCCCAAGGGCGGCGTACACGCATAAATCTTTCTGTCGGGATTGCCGGTGACAGGGATTGAACCCATGACCTCCCGACTCGGAGCACCACGCGGTACGCATGGACCACCTCTGTCGGCAAACATTCATACGAGCTTATGAGAAACAAGCTACAACAGTTCCCGATATAGACGTTATTAAGCACATGTTTGCTCCATCACGATAGTCCCTTGGTGGAGGTGCCGGGTCTATGAAGAGTCCGGCTGTTTGAGGGACTAGACCCCCCCCTTCCCCTCCAACCCCTCCCTCTCACCCCCAGGGTAACCAAAAACATTCTGTATCATCCGTGTAAATACATGTTGTATGGTCATGTTTAGTGTACGTTTTAGACATGATTACATTACAATATGTTGATAGCTTTTATCGTGGGTAAATAATAATTGATTTTTGGTAATCTAAACACTGTTAACTGGATTCCACAAAAATGTTTTATGTTGTGTGTTTTGTTACTCACTACCCGAATCCCATAATCTTCCTCAGTTTCAGAGAATTGTTTTTAGAATAAAGATCAGTCCTCAAAAATAGCAAATCGATCATTAGAAATTTTTAACACTTAATCACGTGAGTAAAGTAGCATTGTATGGTAGCCAGTACACTACGTAGTGTACTCTATTATCTGTGGTAGCATTGTATGGTAGCCATTAAAAATTAACAAATATATGATTAATTGATTGATTGATAGAATCGATGATTGACTGATTAAATGAATGATCTATTGATACAAATTTTGATTGATTGATTGATTACAGGGCACGATTAAAGAGTTAAACCTTATTATTAAGCTGATAAACGGTGAAAAGCGTCATGACCTTGGCGCGTCCCCGTGACCTTGAGTGTGAGTGCTGACCATGCGACCTAACAGAAACTCTCCTACATTGACGGCGACCCCCTCCTAATGAATGAACGCCGGGCCGCATGGACCAGTTCACTCTACACTCTACACACTCCTACCTCGGTTGACGCGGCGTGACATTCTTAACAGATACTAGCGGTGATAGCCGGGGTTATAGCAAGTCTCTTCAGTACAAAGACCACCGCCAGTATTAAAACTTAGCGAAATTACAGATTTTTGGTTCGTATTTCAAAAACGTTGCAAACCATTGAAAAAGTATTTAAAATTAAATTTTGAATTAAAATCTTACTAACTATAACATTTTAATCTTGAAAATAGTCGTGTCAAAACTATAATACTGTGAACCTTCTGTTCTAGCAAGTTTTGTCTTGATCTGCTTAGTCTGTCTCAGAAGAACTGAATGAAGTGTGGGTACGAAAATATTCCGCAGCTGTCAGTCGCTGTGCAAAGTAGAGCCATATCAGAGCAGGAAATATACTTCGGGCAGGCAGTGCCTAACGATTGTGCCTGCGATTATGGATATGATAATAGTTGAGAAGTTTGCACGTGGGCATACCCATTATTGTTTATTGGATAGCAAAGCCCCAAAACAAATATTATGTAGATTTGTATTACAGTCTATACTCTATACTCATTCAAGTCACTGAAGTAGTCATTTTCAGTGAAGACTTTCTAAAGCGCTCGGAACCAACTGAGTAAATTAGTGTGTACGTTTATAATAATATAAAGATTTTTAATTGGATGAGCGAAGCGAAGACTTCAATTTCACTGACCCCCAAAAAATTTAGCTCGGGTGTTTTTTTTTTTTTTTTTTTTTTCCTGTCTGTTTGTTCGCTCGATTCCGGGCAAACGGCATATGCGATCTTGATGAAAATTGAAGGGGACCTTCGTTTTCTCTGAACTTAGAGGTGTATTGTTTTTGGGTACAATCGAAGAAATATTTCTCATAAATATCGTACTTTTACGATTTTTTTCGATTTTTAATGCGATATTTTCGTGACATTTGGTCCAATTCTGATCAAACGGGTGGGGCTACAACGTTCATATTATACATGAACATTAAGGTTATGGTGATGTAGTACCTTTTGAAAGAAAAAGTTGAAAAAGTTAGCCAGAATCTATAGAAATAAAGCTTTTAATATACGTTTTTTGATTTTTTGTGCAAATTTTCGTGCTATTTGGGCCAATTCTGACCAAACGGGTGGTGTTACAACGTTCATATTGTACATGGACATTAAGATTATAGTGATGAAGTACCTTTAGAAAGAAAAAGTTGAAAAAGTTAGCCAGAATCTATAGAAATAAAGCTTTTAATAAAAGCTTTTTACGGAAAATAATAACAAATTGACAAGAAACAATAGAAACTTGACAACAATCACCTACAATGCGTAGGCAGCAAAACAAAGCAATTGCAAAAGTAAAGATTTCCCACGCAAACTAAAAACTTAAAAAAAAGCTCATCCATCAACGCGGCGGGACTTTAGCGTTTTCCTAGTGTTAATACATATGAACTATCCTCAAAATGTATTTCATTTATTAAATTGCAATGCACGCCATTAATGTAAGTCTAGACAATAAATACTGTGTATATTTATACAAAGTGTAATATATTATGTGTTGTGTACAATGTTTTGTTCGAAACAATAATTAAGACATTGTTTCTAAAAATAGAACAAGAACGCAAATGATCGCAGCCAATTTGAGTTGACTCTTTCCGCCGAAGAATGTTATTGTGTGTTTATTTTGATATTACCTTTGCTCCACGATATACAAAGGATATGAAAAGTTATTTTGTAATCCGTGCCAAAAACCGTTGCCACTGAAGGTCATTCATTAGCATTCATCATTGGTATCCGTGCTGGGCTCGTTGTTTACAAAGGGCAATGACCAGACGACATGGTCAATCATTTCTAGTCAAGATGTAACTCTGTTGTACCGTTTACAAGTCATCTTCGACACTAACAATGTAGACGACAACAATATTTGGAATTACGAAACTATATACTTTGTTGGTAAGGCAAACCTATCAAAACAAGGTTAAAAAGGGTCTAGGCAAAGATATCGATATTTCGAAACGATATAGATATGTGAGAATATATTCGTTATTGGTATTTGGACTCTTTAATAATATTACATAGACATTTTGAAATTTAGAAAAAATGGTTCAAATATGAAGAAACAAATTTAAAAATTAGAACGAGGATTGGAATTTTAGGAATGTAAATCTACAAGTCCTTAATGCTGTAAATATATTTTTTTAAATTATCTTACATCTTATTTCGTTTTCGCGTGCTGGGTAGCCTATAAAGTAAATTCGATAAGACTTATACAAATGGTGGAGGTGCCGGGTCATTTAACTCGGGTGCGAGAATCGTTATTCATGTTTGGCGATTTTAGCCACACATAAAAAAAACAGCAGGATAACTTTTAATACTTTTTTTTGTCTTAAAAATATCATTTCAATATGTCGATATCAATATCGATAAGACATTTCGTGCGATATTGATACTTGAATGATTGTCAAAGCCCAACCTTATGGATGCGTGTAATTAGAAGCTCAGCATTAAGACTAAATAAACTAAGAAGGTTTGCGTTAAATTAACTCAATATTTATTAAATTACTATTATATTTATTACAATTTATTATTTTCATTTATTTTATTATTTTTATATTTATTATTATTACGTTTAGAAATAAATGTAAAGTCGTATTTTTTTGCATGTTATCGTCTGTCTGATTTAGTTATATAAACTAGGGAAACGCCAAAGTCGTTGTTAAACGAGTGAGTGAGCCATGTGTTGAGTACCCGGTTACATTACTTTTCTTCCCCCTACGTTAGGCCTACCTAACCTACCATAGCCTAGAGAGGCGCATTGGTCTTACAGTTGACGCGCCCGTATACCTACTAAACTTAAAAAAAAACATTATTTATACGAATATAAATATCAAACATAAATGCAAATGTTCCCGGGTACTCACCACATGACTCGCTCACTCGTCTAACAACGACTTTGGCGTTTCCCAAGTCTAGTTGGCTAAAACGCCCTTAAGGCCGCTTTACACGGAGAAGTTGAAAAAGTAAAAAGTAAAAAGTGAAAAGAACGAGTAGGAAGAGAAAAAGAAATCCCCTGGTCGGGAAAGATTTTGTAATTCCTAAATTGTATTTAAAAAATTATTAAACATGTTTTGAAATGCATATAACGCAGTGTAGTCTATCATCTGTGACAATACTATGGAAAACATAGCCAGTACGAAATACGTGAAAATATTGCAAGGTTTACTCAATCTACGAGCAGAATTTGGGGGTACCTTGACGTCCAACATTCGACAGACCTTGCATGGGCACGGCATTTCACGGCCAGGCGAAAAACAAACAAAAAATATATTTTCAAAATCTAAAACATTGTCGTTAAAATAAATTCTAAACATTGGAAGTCTATTTTTCAGTTTATCATTTTTTGTAGGTTTTAATCGCAATGAATCTTGCTGATTTTGTTAGCAGTTCTCAATAAACTCGTACCGGATGTCTGTTTAAAATTTTAGCGCAATCTGTTCAGCGATTCGGCTGATTTTCAACGTACACACACACACACACACACGCACGCACGCAGAAAAACAATTAGGGCCGTTTAAGTCGAATGGAAATCACTACGTTCGCTACGCTCACTCGTTCAACTATTTTTACAGGGAACACACATAATGATAAATATTAATGACACAAATTTCAACATAATAATATAACAACAAGGAACAATCTCGACCTGAAGTAAATCAAAGACTGGGTATTGTAGATATAACTAGACTCGTTGATTTAATTGTGACCGATAACAATAAGACGATGTAATATATTAAAACATACTTTAAACGCACATTAAAAATGTGATATGAAATGAAACAAATAGAAGAAATTGGGAAAAAAAAACTAGAAACACATGAAAATGTTTAATAAAGAGGAAAAGTACAGGAAAAGTTAGATAGAAATATGTTCATATAAATGTACGTAGTTCCAGTAATGACCTAGCGGGTACAGTGATGATCAACCCATCATTCATCTCGGAACATCCATTAATTTTAAATAAGCTACAATTTGTAATTACTAGCCTTCAATATCAGCACAAATGTATTGTTATGGTATTTTCTTGTCGGATTGATGTATTGAATATGGTCTTGAATGTAAAGTTAGATAGTATTTATATGAGGCAAGTTCGTTATCGTGTATTCGAGAAGCAGACATTTTAACTGCGTCTGCCTAAACCAACGACCATGAAATATGAAATATTTCCTCCACCCAATTATCCCTCTCGCGACATCGTTCCTCAGAGACAATGCACGTAAAATTCTTATTGCTTCGTAGGAGATTTGAAAAAGAAGGTAAATTGTGACTTGTTTATGGGTTTGGTTGAGAATGCCTGTCATCTGCCCTGGCGTGTGAATAGCGAGGTGGCTATACTAAATTTCAAGCCCGACCAGTCTGTCGAAATTCCATTAGGCCTTGGCTCGGCTCCCGATCACCACAGAACAATGCACTCAGCACACGGCGAATCTATCATAAGATAATGCAGGTTCTTCTGTTCGAGATGACTATCTGACGTGCACAGCTTCGAGCTCGCCTCGTTAATCAGGTTCTATGCGAATCTGGCTGCTTTGATAATTAAAATTCCATTACAGAGAATATATTATGTTCGGCTACTGTATTTCTTTCGCAGGGTTTTCAAATGTCGCGCTTTGTCCCGATATAACTTAAACTAAGTTACATGATAAGCTCAGCAGGTTCACGATTTATATTTCAACAAACACTGCTTTGCATTAACTTCCTCACTTTGTGCATGGGCGATTCCGAGATCAGGTTAGTTCTTTCTATCTGTGTTTAGTTTCTGTGATAAACAAGAGAAGAATTTCCAGTTTTTTGTTTTTAATTATATCAGTAAGATGAGTCTGCCGCAATAGAGAAACCAAAGAGAGTGTAGCATATACTCTGAGTGTTATTGCTACAGCCTTCAAGACAAACGTAACTTTAAAACCATATTCACACCTACATTAATAACAACGCAAGTGGTTTCTATAGTCCGGATGTTAAGAGACTTGACCTTGCATTTTTTGATACAAGCAAGGCACTTGGCACACGTGTTCTAGGGACCATACCCTACTAATTTTCACTTGGAGCCATCGTGATATCCCGTGCAGGCACCTTTATTGCATGTTGCCTACCCCTGTTGGTTTGAAGGGTTGATTAGCAAAACAATTCGGTGTTTGGTGATAGAAACTTGAAATTTTTACCAAATAGGGGTAACATTAGGCTTAACATTCTGGCAACGGGGAATTGCGGATTTCTTCATAGTTAAGGGATGATTGGGGTTATAATTTTGGGGGTTGAACATTTTGATTTAAATTTGTATTGATAACACCTTTGGTTTAATGTTGGATTTCTACGTTAAAGTACTCTCCTAAATCTTTAAACAAAATGATGGTGCTAAAAATATGACTAGCGACCCCAAATTTGGTCATAGTTACCTGTTGACATAATGACCTGAGTAATGACCTATTTGAAAAATGGTTAAGCATAGTCGTGTGGACTACTCTATTTAAAGCTTAGATGAAGTAGAATAATCAGAAATAATTTTAAACATGGCCACGTTGACCTGTGACCTTTATCGTCTTTTATTTGACCTTGATAACTGTTTCAGCAGGGATGCATAATGTATACTTATAGAGCACATCCAAATTTATGTGATATGTTAACAAGTTGACTTAATAAAATGAACTCAACATGTTAGAAGGGCCTATATCAATATGATATCAGGCTGCATTGCGAACGCTTTTTACTGTCGCGTTGATGGATGAGCAGTTTTGTACCATTGAACCCTCTTTTACTATACTTTTACTTCGTTGTTTTTCAACGTGTTTACATAGAATATACCATTTTAAAAGGAGTACCAAGTTAGTTGGTATAAATCCTCATTTCGCAAGTTGACGCTTGCTGCGCGGCGCAACACTTATCACGCTCTAACTTTATTCTATTCATTATTTGGACCATAGTTAAATGAATAATATTTATCAAATATATCATTCTTTGTAATAGCGATTATTTCGATTTTTTTTTACACAGTCGTTAGCTTTAGTCCGGATGTTAAGAGACTTGACCTTGCATTTTTTGATACAAGCAAGGCACTTGGCACACGTGTTCTAGGGACCATACCCTACTAATTTCACTTGGAGCCATCGTGATATCCCGTGCAGGCACCTTTTATTGCATGTTGCCTACCCTGTTGGTTTGAAGGGTTGATTAGCAAAACAATTCGGTGTTTGGTGATAGAAACTTGAAATTTTTACCAAATAGGGGTAACATTAGGCTTAACATTCTGGCAACGGGGAATTGCGGATTTCTTCATAGTTAAGGGATGATTGGGGTTATAATTTTGGGGGTTGAACATTTTGATTTAAATTTTTATTGATGACACCCTTGGTTTAATGTTGGATTTCTACGTTAAAGTACTTCCCAAAATCTTCAACACAAAATGATGGTGCTAAAAATATGACTAGCGACCCCTAATTTGGTCATAGTTACCTGTTGACATAATGACCTGAGTAATGACCTATTTGAAAAATGGTTAAGCATAGTCGTGTGACTACTCTATTTAAAGCTTAGATGAAGTAGAATAATAAGAAATAATTTTAAACATGCCACGTTGACCTGTGACCTTTATCGTCTTTTATTTGACCTTGATAACTGTTTCAGCAGGGATGCATAATGTATACTTATAGAGCACATCCAAATTGATGTGATATGTTAACAAGTTGACTTAATAAAATGTACTCAACATGTTAGAAGGGCCTATATCAATATGATATTAGGCTGCATTGCGAACGTTTTTTACTGTCGCGTTGATGGATGAGCAGTTTTGTACCATTGAACCCTCTTTTACTATACTTTTACTTCGTTGTTTTTCAACGTGTTTACATAGAATATACCATTTTAAAAGGAGTACCAAGTTTCTGTTAGATCCTTATGGTAATAAACCATAAAAAATAAATATTAGTAATTGCGTTGTTTATGTTGTCCTATTCCAATGGTAAATCGTGGCCAATCAGTGGCTAACTGATCACTAGTTGCTCATCAATGAAGTAAAATTTATCAAGGAATTTGTTCTGGTCCGCTTTTATTGGGTGAAATGAACGTTCTTTCTTATGATTGAACCAAAATGTGACTAGCTAGAAGTGTACTGTAGTATGACGTTAATATAAACAATAACATAAATAATACAAATCAACAAAAAACAGATGTTTAAATCGCGCACTTTTTGGGACCACTTTCCGAGAGCGCGCACTTTCTCGCTCTCTGGTGGCGCGGCAGTGAGTACATTTGCTAAATATTGTATGGACCACATAAAAAACAAATTTCTGCTCTTTAGCACAGCCAGTCGACCTCTTGTTTATAAATATAAGGCCAAAATGACCAGCCTCAAGAGCGATTCTCTTCAGTAAATTATGCATAGCTACATGCTGGCATCGATCTGGTGATCTGGCTGAATCTTGTTCATGAAAATCAACCAACCTCATCGTCCTTGACTGTATTGGGGGCGTTGAGATCTTGTACCAAATTGGATCTAGTGAAATGCCTTTTGAATACCAGTCAAAAAAGTTCTGTATTAAATGCACCACCTGTAGATGCAAAAATACGTGATGGGTTAAGCCCCCCTCCCTTCCGCCCCCCCCCCAAAAAAAAACCGGGCCACTCAATTACATTCGAAGATTATGTAGACAGAGTCATTCCTCCCTTCCTCAAGAACGAACTAGCGTCTGTGCTACGCTTAGACATCATCTGGGATAAGTACTACCCAATAAGTCTTTAAATATGTCACGGGACAAACATTTAGGAGACGCGTAACTCCAACTACAAAAATTCCCAAAGGATGGCCAAATTTTCTACGTATTTCAGGCAAAGTTGTTTAGGCTGTTAGCCTCCAGCATATATCAACGATAAATGAGGAAGGCAAAGAAGTCATTAGCACACTTAAAAACCCTCTTAGTTACTTTACCACCATACTCAATACTATCACTATAAACAGTATCTCGCAGGCGGGTTGGCCCCAGTGTAATCACAAGCAGGGAGACACGCGCATAATGGTGCCCTCGCTGCTGTTACTCAGGGCTTCACGCGTGTATTGCTACTGATGTGCACGTCCTTGCAATCAGCTGTGTTCCGGAAATGACTGTCAAAATTATTTGTTAAAATATAATAATTATATCAAAGTCGATTTAATTGCTATGAAATTAACAATTAACAATGGAATGTAAAATATCTAGTGGCCCAAAGACATTCTTTTTGTAAACAATGTGGGCGATCATTGTCAAGTAACTATAGATACTTGATGATTGTATGCCTGTATAAGGCTTATATTAAAACCTTTATCAGGAAGCCTTCCAGCAAACTTTTTCAACTTTTTCTTTCAAAAGGATCTACATCACTATTACCTTAATGTTCATGTAAAATATGAAAGTTGTAGCTTCACCCGTTTGGTCAGAATCGCTGGGCAATTGAAACTGACGAATTAGACAGAAGTAGCCAGTAGCATGTAGTAGTAGTAAGTAGTAACTAACATCCTTAAGTGATTTTTATGTTTCAAGTCATTTTTTCACCAAGAAGGAACGCTCGTACCCCAAACAAATTTGGCATGTGTTGTCGGGAACCTAAAGCCCCTCGATTTTGATAGTTTTCAAATTCACATCACGTTTCATGAAGGCTGGGTAGCACCTCGAAATCACCCCACTTTGCTTGCTGTATAAGGTGCCTGAGTGTGTAGCACACCGCGGCTTGGCTGCGGCGCCCTAACGGGCACCTTGATAATCTACAATGGGTAAATTGTTACTTTCCTCTTAATGAATGTTAATCTAAAAAGTGTATTACCAAAGCGATCAACCAGGAACTTGGTACTCCTTTTAAAATGAAAATATTCTTTGTATAAACACGTTGAAAAACAACGAAGTAAAAGTATAGTAAAAGAGGGTTCAATGGTACAAAACTGCTCATCCATCAACGCGACAGTAAAAAAGCGTTTGCAATGCAGCCTAATATCATATTGATATAGGCCTTACTAACATGTTGAGTACATTTATTAAGTCAACTTGTTAATATATCACATAAATTTGGATGTGCTCTATAAGTATACATTATGCATCCCTGCTGAAACAGTGATCAAGGTCAAATAAAGGACGATAAAGGTCACAGGTCAACGTGGCATGTTTAAAATTATTTCTTATTATTCTACTTCATCTAAGCTTTAAATAGAGTAGTCACACGACTATGTTCAACCATTTTTCAAATAGGTCATTACTCAGGTCATTATGTCAACAGGTAACTATGACCAAATTAGGGGTTGCTAGTCATATTTTTAGCACCATCATTTTGTTTGAAGATTTTGGGAAGTACTTTAACGTAGAAATCCAACATTAAACCAAGGTTGTCATCAATAAAAATTTAAATCGAAATACTCAACCCCCAAAATTATAACCCCAATTATCCCTTAACTATAAAGAAATCCGCAATTCCCCGTTGCCAGAATGTTAAGCCTAATGTTACCCCTATTAGGTAAAAATGTCATGTTTCTCTCACCAAACACCACTTGTATTGCTAATCTACCCTTCAAACCAGCAGGAGTAGGCAACATGCAATAACGGGTGCCTGCATGGGATATCACGATGGCTCCAAGTGAAAATTAGTAGGGTATGGTCCCTAGAACACGTGTGCCAAGTGCCTTGCTTGTATCAAAAAATGCAAGGTATGCCCCAAATATATCCCTTAACATCCGGACTACTACTTTGAGACATAGCAAATACCTTATTCCTTCAGTTATTGTAAAACGTATGTTGGCTTACGTCAACACAAGAGAAACTGTAAAAAAGCAGTTATCATCGTTTAGCAAAAATTAAAGTTATGTAAACATTTTAGAAAAAAGGAAAAACAATGTTTTGAACTTGGATTTACTCAAATCCATTTTCGTCTTCTAGTCTTTAGAACACAGTGTTCATACATTGGAAGTTAGTTATATTTTATTGTAAGGTAGTAGTGTAGGTATAGTAGGGGTATATTAGGTATAGGGGTATAGTAGGCAGTTTGCAGTATTTTCGGCATGACTGACTCACAATAACCAAACAATGATAAACGCGCTTTACATTAAAAATCAAAACCGCTACTAAACTAAAACAATACAATAGTCTAATCGATGGCCTGTCCTCACTTGTTAATGTGATTTTGATTCAAGATAGAAATTTACGTTTTTTCCCCGACAGATATTTGAAAATATGTGGACACCCTTAGTGGTAGGTGATGCTTTATCGGCGTCCACAGTTGCCACCTTTGTTTGAGGTTGGCGGCACCGCTGTATAAAGATGAGGCGGCCACGTTAGCCATGCATCGCCGTAATATACATAGCCCAACACTGCGGCTGTCAGAAGGCACTTCCAGGTGCGCAGATACGTTCTTTATAGCACGTAGGGGGAAACGTATAGAGGTGGACATTTGCATCGAGAATATCAAAT
Organism: Sweltsa coloradensis; assembly: GCA_024449915.1. NCBI lineage: Eukaryota > Metazoa > Arthropoda > Insecta > Plecoptera > Chloroperlidae > Sweltsa > Sweltsa coloradensis. The sequence continues at coordinate 309,682 of JAMZAV010000326.1, forward strand.
CTATATAAGAAACTCTCCTACAGTTTTGAGCCCCCAACTTGCATATAATAGAAGCAAGACCTGACTACTCTTTGCAAACCAGGAATAATTTGGTTTGTGCACAATTTATTGTAAGAAGTGCATATACAAACAAAATTGCAGCTATCTTGAAATAATTGGATGATCCAGTGCTTAAGATTTATGGCTGGCGGACGTGTTAGGTCCGCTAATATTATATCATCTAGCGTTGATTTCATATTATTATATCGTAGAAATATATTATAAGTCACCACATATTATATTATGAATAGTCCCGGTCTTCACGGACCACGCTAGGCAACACCAGCTCGAGCCTAATATGTTCATGGATCCAAATGTTGACTTTGACATTCACATGGGTCCACGTCCCCCCCCCCCTCCCCGAGGTAAAATACGATTGTTCCTAAACGCTGTTGCCAAATAGTCAAAAGGTAAACAACGAAATGTGATTTTAACTACTGCACATTTGTAATAATAAATGTCAAAACACATCCTCGCCTACATCACAAAGTTGCAGCGAAGAAGGTGGTCTGTGGTCCTCGGAGAAGATGGGGGGTGGTCCCGTTGCTTATCTGCCTTGTCACTTGATTGCTGGCGACTGACTTATAGAGTGGAACTTTCTTATTTTACAACCCATATAGGAACTAACACAATACTACACTAAATAAACTAAATACATACATATAAGTTGACTCAATACCCTCGGGGGCACCGATTTAAAGCTACTTACATCATCGTACTAGCACAAGCAAGAGATATGGCAGTTATAGCATCGCAGATGGGTCATTACGTATGAGCTATCATATCATACTCATATTACAAAACAGTTTTTTTTAACAAGCCGTAAACATTTTGTCATTTTTTGTGAGCGCTTGCATGAGCTGCAGCAGATGACATAAACCGTTGCGTTGCATGGCTGTCAAGTAAGGATATTCACACTCCTATTTAGGCGTAGATTGTATTACTAACAAACAATTATAAAATAAAGCATTTTCAACGTTTTCTAAAACAAACATTTAAAAAATCAATGTTGTCGTTAAACTACTTTTTAATACTCCATTTCGATTTAATGTTTTGCATCGATCAGGTGATCAGATTCGTATTATGGAGTTGGAAGAGCGTTTTAAACATTAATTGTTCGTCTGATTGTCACATAACTGTCTCCCCCATCCCAGACTCAGCGCCTATGCGCAAATGTGATAATATATTAATTTGAAAATTATTGGAATTAACGGTTAGAAGACTGAAATGTGTGAAAGAAAACTAGAGCAAAGACCAACAAGTTGATAACAATTGAAACGAGGAGAATAACTGTCTGAAATCAATATTCAGCTTCGAGATCAAGCTCGACTCATACCTGAAATACCCAACATTCATAACTGGCTGACTCCATGGTATGAAAACTTTACGCTCCGCTCTGCAATGTTGTAACGGTTTTGTAAACGACTAAAAGAACGAGTGAAATAACGCGATCTTCAAGGAAGAACTTCTCAGTTGTAGGATGAACTTCGTTGCCGGACTCGGAGAATCTCGGGTGTTGTATATTCTCCGGGACAATAGCGCGCGTCACCGGCTTCACGTGTTTTATTTACCTCCGCAACTCTCTGGGCGCGCGTATTTCTTACATTTAGATTACAAACGCTAACAGCTCCGCGCAACTCACCGTGTGACGACGTCGCGACGTCCCCGGCGTCCACCCCTCGAGGGCGTCCCTGGAGGGTCGCGCGACGGACCGGATTTACATTGCCCACAAGTTTACTTCGAGAAGTGTCACTCTTTCTTCCACCTTCCAGTGTACATCATTTTCCTTGCCTTTGTCCGTTTTTGTTATCTACCTAAAAGATGGACGGCCGCGCGCAGGCTCGTTATTCATGGTTGGACCGTCCTGGCGCAGACGAACACAAAAACACTGAAGCGATGCATCGAGCAGCCCCGATCCCTCGAGACCATTGACAATCCCACAAACCAGCAGTTATAAATTTACCCATTCCAACAACTCTTAAAAACAAGGGATAAGAAGGCGTTAAAGTTTTTAGTTAACACCCTTCTGGGCCATAGTCTTAAGACAAACTTGTTCAAGGTTTAAATGTTTGGTTAATAAATTAGAAGGGAGTCCCCATTAGCGTCACGAGCGGCGGCAATAAGCCGGTCAAGCAGTTCATTCACTAGAGACTTGAGCGATCTCGCTAGGCGAAATATGGCGTGGAGATCATAGAGAGGGAGGGGAGAGAGAGAGAGAGAGGGAGAGAGAGAGAGGGAGGGGAGAGGGATAGAGAGAAGAAGGGAGTCCCCATTAGCGTCACGAGCGGCGGCAATAAGCCGGTCAAGCAGTTCATTCACTAGAGACTTGAGTGATCTCGGCGAAATATGGCGCGGAGATCATAGAGAGGGGGGGGAGGGAGAGAGAGAGAGAGAGAGTTGGGAGGGAGAGGGATAGAGAGAGTGAAAGAGGATGAGACGGGGAGAGAGCATGGTACAAGGATATTCTAATCCTTCGACCATGGGGAGAGAATGTGAGTGAAAGAGGGGTAGGAGAGGGATGGATAGCTAAAGATTGATTGATTGATTGATTGAAAGAGAGGGTGGGGAGAGAAAGAGGGAGGGAGAGGGATTGATAAAGAGAGAGAGAGGAGAGAGAGGATGGGAGGGATAGAGAGAGAAAGAGGGATAAAGATAGCGATTTAAAGAGATGGGAGGAGATAGTGGGAGGGAAAGAGGTATGTGGGGAGAGAGAAAAGAAGGCGAGAGAGCGGGAGAAAGACGTGGAGAGAGTGAGAGAGAGAGAGGGATTGAGGAAGGCGAGAGAGAAAGAAAGAGAGAGAGTGATATGTCACCATGCAACCAACACCCCATGTCGCGGTGGCCGTGAATGTTTGATGAGATTAAGACAGAAACCGTGTTCCCATCATGCACAGCGCGCACACACAGAGAGCCTCGCATAATATCAAGTCGCTATCATTTATCCCTGTCTCCAGCCACAATGCGGATAAGTTGCCCGACTGCCATCTCGTGCGCACAACGGAGCATATTTTAGGCGGTATCAATAGTAATGGTGATATTCAGAATTCACGACCTCACTTCTCACTTCTCACTACTCAGAAACCCCAAATTACGCGCCGAGCGCACAAGTAACGGCCGGGGGTGAGTGAGGCGACACTTCTCGAGAGAGCTCACTTACTTACTTTAGGGCTGGAATATCTCCATACCTATGCACCATTAAAACAGTTATGGGCAAAACATAAGGACCTTGGGCCTTTAAGATACCATAAATTTTATTTTAATCGCCTTGCAAACAAGGGATTTTAGATCGTTAATTTTTTAAAGTTAAGAATAAGATATTCTGGGCGGTAATGCGATGGCAGCGCCCGATCTAGACGGATAAATAAATCATGAAAACATTAAAATTCCAAAGAACTTCTTGTTAAAACTTTTATGTACAGTTAAATAAAGGGAAACAAAAATTACCTGTTATATTTTTGTGTTGAATCTGCAGCGTTATAAAACCGTACTTACTTGTCTAAAAGGACACGGAAAGTATATTCAAGACGTCCCGTGCAGTGTCAGCTGTCGGAGATTTATCGTGGCTCTGACGAGACGCGAGGCAGCTGCACTTGCCCAATAAAACCCTGGCTCTGTTATGATGACAGGAGTTTATGATTCGCTGTTGTGATGTAAAGATAAGCAAATCCCCACATCCATTGTAGCCAGCGAGACAAACACTCTATGATTAGTTTACGTCTGGTAACCGTTAGCGCGTGTAAATTTAGAAAATATTTTACTTCTTAAACCAATCTCTTTATTTCCTTTGGAATGGAATCTTTGTGGAGATAAATATCTGTGATTTGCTCTGCTTTGTTCGTTAGAATGGAGGAGGTTATCATTTAGTGCTCAATAGTTAGAACAGTTAAAACAAACAGCATCGCGAGATTCACGGAAACTAGAACCATTTCGATGAATTCAAATTACCTTCATAAAAAGATACAATCTTAAACCTATACACAAGCTTATAAAACAATAACATGTTTGACAGTGGAGTAAACGACAGGGCCATTAATTATATCAAGTAAATAATTGCCTGCGTAGTGTTGGTTCACACGAGAAAGAGTATTCTACCTGCTGGCTGTCTGTGTCTTCTCGGGCTTTACGATTATAAGCTGGGGTTTCAACCTTAGCTACAAAAAATCTAATGAAACTTTTACACCTGAATGTTACGAATATGACGTCCGAAATATATCATGGAGATAACACTAGAACATCTCGACGCCGATGAATCCATCTCTGGGCCGACTCGTATTACTTGTATTTGCATTGTTTTAGTTTTATGTGCACACTAAACAAAAAGATGAATGTATTGATTATTTGGAATTATAATAGCTTACTTATATATCGATCTGACATTGGAGATCTGAAAACGTCCGCACATCCGGCCATTCGTCTGTGTTTAAATTTATAATGAATTATATTACCCAGACAAACAGTGTCGCCAGGTATTTATTAAATTATCGTTATGTTAATCTTTCTTTCAACCTAAGTATATGCTAATTAATACAATCTTTAGAACATGACATTAAGTTACACAGCCCTAAAAAGTCTCAATTTTAATTAAACATAATACATCGACCATTTAGTATGTAAATTACCTCTGACCTTTGTTTACAGATTTATCTAATACTTATGAAAATATATTTTATATATTATAATATGTCACTGAGTGGATAGTCTGTAAATATATTTGAGTATATATATTTGTATTTTTTATTTTATTTTTATTTTTATTTTTAAATTATTAATTAGTTACTTAATTAATTTGTATTGTGTGGACAAACGGTTGCTCACAAATTACTCTTATTGTACGAATAGGGTGAAAATAGTTTTTTAATAACTGAGGGGGGGGGCAGTAGTTGGTATGGTGTGTAAAAATGGGAGTGGATGAAACTAAATTTGTTTATTTACTGGCGAAAATAATATGTTGTGAATAGATGATTAGCTAATTATCACCAATAAATATAATTATTTTTTATATAAATAAATAATATCAAAATCATAATTTTAATCGAATCAGAATCTCACCAATCATTTTTATTGAATTAACTATTGTTTTGCAGTGACTGTTGATAACCTGAATTGTCTGTTTAGTAGAATTTGTATGCTGTACAGTTTTAACGATTGATTTAGTACATCCAAGTAGCAACAAATAAATAAAAAATGTATGAAAATAATTTGTCTTGTAATCACTATTTCCGTTAGCACCATCATCTTTCTACCTTGAGGTATTCTCCTTCATATTTTACCAGATCCCCGGTATCCTCTAGCAATGATGTGCGCTGATAATAATTGCCATGCCGTCCACGCGAGCGCGACGCGCTGCCCGCTATTTGTCTCGTGATATTACACGCATGATCACGTGACGGGCGAGTGCTTTGTGTCTGGAATACTAGGCGCTCCTGGGTGGTGCATGACATGATGTTCCCACGCTTCCAGGCATTCGCCTTGCATATCATATAGTGCGAGATTGATGCTTGACCCGAGAGAGCTCTGGGTTCAAAGCCCGGTTCATGATGGAACATGGGTGCACAATCTATTTAGGAATAAAAAGTATAAAAACTAATATTAAAAAATATGAATGAATTGACCTTACTACTTCCAATGTATTAAACGTCTTAAAATAGTTTTTGTGTCTAAATATTTCTTCTCTGAGAATTTTTTTAATCACTTGTCGTGACTTCTTGTTTTCGTATTATTTACTAGCAATGAAACAAAAGTCGACAATAATTAAGCAATCCAACTATACAATCTATGTATGTTAGCTTCACCTAAATATACAATATATAATACCCGGCACCTCCACCAAAGAACATCGACTATGAACGACTATCAGCTATTCTTGTATTCCCGTACACGTAAATATAAAATGTGAAAGAGTTTTAATATCCTTATTGAATCTGTTACCAAAATTATGTGTCAATCAATGATGTGATAATATATCATATTTAAACTTAGCCTAATATATTGTGGAAGATTTTAATACCCCTTTGAATCTGTTACCAAAATTATGGTGTTATTAATACAATGATGTTGTAATATTACTATTCAAATATTTACTTAACTTAATATAACTTGTGGAAGAGTTTTAATATCCTTTTTGAATTTGTTACCAAAATTATTGTGTTATTAATACAATGATGTTGTAATATTACTATTCAAATATTTACTTGTAGTTCGTTGTTGTTTCTGCATTTATATTATTAGATTTAGTTAGTTGTCCTTCTTTGTAAAACAGTTTTATTTACTGAATTGGATAGACGATAAATAAATAAAATAAATCAAAGGAACTCAAGTAATTTTTAGTTTTAATCAGTATAGGATTACTTCTAATTTAAATCAAAATAATATTAAGTGTTCAAAGACAAAGATGTATTATCTGCCCAGTATCATGAAAAATGTATCAACTATCCTGTATGCTTATCAATATGTATATTTAGTGTTAGGGGTCCCCACAAATTATCTTAGGAGGGGGAGGGAGGATTCTTACCTACGCCACTGGCATGCAAGTCATGATTCATCCTTATAATGTCATGCAATATTAACATATAACAAATATTCAGAATGTCATATATCCATCAATCATGGCATAATCAACATTGTTATTCGACCATGTCACAGTCAAATATTTCCAATATATTTTGATCCACCACAAATGGAGTTCAAATTTTAGAGCAATGCTGCAATGTATTCAAACTAACATGGTTTAAATCTAAAATATAAGCACCTCGAGCTGCAGACTAGTTGTAAACCACAGAGAGCTCATATATTGAGGTGGGCTAAGGTCCTGGGAAGTGTCATGCAGTGCACAGTGCAACCTTGGCCGATCTCCAGCGAGGAGTCACAAATATTGGCGATATTGACAAATCAAAGCATTGTCTATTCTGCACGGGGCTCGTGGATTCACGTGGAGGTAACTGTAAAGGGTCTACGACCTTGCCAAGCCTCTTAAGAGAAATGCACGGGATGCTTCCTCGTCGAGGCGAATACATAGTTGGCGGTGATCTGCTGCAGTTGCACAGGTATTCGGGCTTTGTAAGCTCAGCTGACTCAAGGTCGGGACAGAGTGGAGTTTTAACGAGTTTAGAGAAGGTTTATTACAAAGTACTTTTATGTTTAAGTACAACATATGCAGAGGAATATGATAATTTTTCGTGGGAAGCCCACCCAGGGTGCTATGCATGCCCCTCTTCAGCTTTCTAACTAAGGTATATTGGAGCTAGGACAATTGCATTAACGATTGAGGAAAACCTCGGAAAAACTTCAGTCAGGATTGCCGGTCTCGACGGGATTTGAACCCGAGACCTCCTGAATCAGAGTCGCTCGAGACAACACTTTTGTCATATTCCTAGTGAGTTTAGTTTGTTAATGAATTTTTACAACCGATTTGTTGCCAAACTTATTTACATGTTTCAAACTAAAAAACAAACACTTTTGTCCCAAATCAAACAAATTATTGAATTTTGTACTGTCGTCGGTAAAAACTGTATTTCATCTTCCAGTATGTATAGTAATCATAACTGACTTAGGTCTTCGCATCGACCTTGTCTCGCTGTCCTCGTGCAGTGACTCAGTGGCTGCACCCTGGACACGAAACTGTCCAGCCAAGCTAGAACAAGGCCAAGAAACTAAGAACTAGGCCTACTTGAAGCCATCGAACTCAATATCTACCGTAAACATTTATCCTATTTGTTTCTGTAGGTAGCATTATGTACAGCAGATAACCTTTTCTTTAGACTAGCGATTGGCAAATATGATACATAATGTTTTTTTGTAACACTTGGGTGAGGGGAGAGGGGGGGGTCGACAAACTACCCGACAGAAAACAAGCGTTTCTGATACCCGGCACCTCCACCAAAGACACGTTGTACAATAACGATAAGCAACGTCTTCGTTTGAGTACTCTCTTATACACTTTTGTCAACTAAAGTTTTTTTTTAGATTTGAAAAATAATTCTATTTAGTTAAAGATTTATGTTCATGATAATTAGACAATGATTGTATTTATTGCCACCAACAACAGAGCAAGCTCCACAAGTGTGAAGTAGGTTTTTACATTAAATTAATTAAATATTAAAGCACAAACATAAAAATGATATCAAACAATCAAACATCTAAATAGGTCCAGGTGCACAGAAGAACATAATACTAAACGATATGCAAATAGAAAACAAGATAAACTTTTTGAAATATTGAAAATTAAATTGTTTATGTCAAGATTTGAATAGATGACAACTAATTGGTTATACGTATGTTGGATTACTGAAAATGTCTAGTCTGCTTCTTGGCAGATGGAAGTCTGTAGGTTTCGTGTTGGTCTTGCAGGAACGTATGGATGTTGGATGTTGATATGAAAAGTGACTTTAATTGTTCTGCAATCTCTAATTCCTCATGGGCAACATATCCAGCCGCAACCGCACGCCCATCTTCGGTCCAACTGATACCAGCACAGAGAGTACAAACAGACACAAGCGTGCGAGCAGTAGTTTCTTTAGCGTGGTATTCACGGTGGATCGTTCAGCTCTGAGGGACGTAGTTTAGTTTGCCACTTCCTACTACTACTTATGCAGTCGTCCACTTCTCAGTCAGCAAAACAATCCTTCGTAGCTCAGGAATCTGTAACGAGAAAAGTTAGTTCAGGTGAAGCGAACTCATACACTTAGCCCGTTTGCGAACATTATCAAAATCGAATTTGAGGGATGAGCATTTTTGGTCATGTGCAATATTTTTTTATTCTTTGAAATTAATATTAGTTTCGACACGACGACTACGATAGTTTAACAAGTAGAATCACAGTCGATAAAGAAGTTTCCCCAATGTTTGACCATTGATATTAACTACTGTATGCTAGATTAGCAGTCGGTGGTCCACTTCCGTAACAATTAGAAGCCATCTTGAAATCCCAGTTTGCATGTTAATTAAATGGGAGCGATTTGTAGACCGAATATTTTTAAAGATGGCCGCCAGTTTGACAGATGAGCATACTAGCCTTTTACATCAAATGATTACTAAATTCCCTTATGCAATAAAGTCGTATTGTTTCTGTTTGTGCATTACCATGCTGCACAAGCAAAAACCATATCAACCAATCCATTAAAATACTTTATTGCTTTAAAAAAGCATAAATTAAAACGCCAAATCGCCATCTTGAACTGGATTTTCGACGCTTCAATTCGCTACGCTCGCGCCTGTGCGGAAGTTTTGGACACTGCTAATCTAGCCTACAATAGGGGTTTAATATCAATGGGTTTGACATTTAACTTCTTTGACATCACCGCCGACGTGATTGCCTCTCACATTGTTTGTGTTTGTTTCTTCATTTGTCTCTAGGGCAACGTCGAAGTTGTTGGACGTGCGAACCGTTTCACTTCTAAATTCCTGCAAGTATTCTAGTTCCGATGCCGAACGTTCTGTTGGACCTTGACCACGGGGACGGTGATAGGAGGGATCAGCTGTATCAGTACCGTCGGTTCATCCAGCAGACGACGCAGCGAGCCGAGCCGTCCGTGTGGATCAGCCAGGAAGCAAGGTGGGTCACGGACGTCCGTTGACAGCGGTCACGGACATAGGAGGGCTGCTAGGCTACTCTCGCTTCGCTCGCTTTTCATAAACATACATCTCCTAGAGCTAGCGAGGCAGGAAGCAAGGTGGGTCACGGACGTCCGTTGACAGCGGTCACGGACATACGAGGGCTACTCTCCCTTCGCTCGCTTTTCATAAACATACATCTCCTAGAGCTAGCGAGGCAGGAAGCAAGAAGGGTCACGGACGTCCGTTGACAGCGGTCACGGACATACGAGGGCTGCCTAGGCCAGCGTTTCCCAAACTTAAAATATGGCGACCCGGTTTAATCATGCTCCTACTATTAACGACCCGGCTTAATTAACGCATGTTTTAATTGTCTTTTTTAGAAAGAATATAGAATAATTGAAATGCGTGCTACAACAATGTATAATAATTATTATTATAGTTTGTGTAATGAGAAAATTATACAGATTTTAATTCGTTTTACATGTTATGGTAAATAAACAAAACAAGCTTACCATGACAGTCAATCAGCCAGGTTTAGTGGGATGGGTGGGCTTGATGATTCTCAGTCAGCTCGTTCCAATTAGGATCTGCAGTCGACAGTGCAACTCTTCTAATACTGGAACTAGTTTGGGCAAGGTTCCTATCTTTTGTCTTGAGTTTTGTGAGAGTTGAAAACCCCAATTCGCACAGGTAGGTCGTGGAAAACGGTAGTAAAAACAAAACTGCCCTAGCACTAATGTTCGGAAACTCGACCGCACATTTAAGCCAAAATGCCCATGAGGACAAACTATCGAACTCTCTTTTCAGTGACAAGTTGTTTTGCAAACCTATCATCTCTTCCTCTTCCTTATCACTTAAACCAGCTATTTAAATGTCACACTTGTCAGTAGATAGGGGCTATGCACCCATAGCATACTCTCAATGGTTTGGAAGTGCTCCACAGTAAAATATTGTTCTAGTTTTGTTTTCAAGTTTTGCAGATGATTTTTAATTGTTTGCAGAACTATTTCCTGCATATCCAAATCCAATCTATTGGATTCTTCTATTTCAACCATTCTTTCGTTGAAAATTGGGAACATACTTAATTTAGGTGTCCACGTGCATTAGCCACAGCGAAACTGTTTTTATAAAAGTTCCTATCTTCTCTGTAAAAATAAACACATTGTTGTTTTTGCCTTGCAATTTTAAATTGAGTTCATTCAAATGTGTAAACATATCTGCTAAATATGCGAATTTCAAAACCCACTCGTCGATTTAAAAAATGCTGCATATTCTGGCTTCTTGTTATTACAAAATTGTTTAATTTCTTCTTTGAGCTCGAAAACTCGCGAGAGAATTTTCCCCCTCGAGAGCCACCTTACTTCCGTGTGCAGGTGCTTGTGAGAGGAGATCTTTAAACTTTCTGACAAAAGAACTTCAAAGCAGATAACACATTGCGGTTTTGAATTTTCATGTTTTTTCATGTCAATTTTCAGTCTGTAAAACCAAATTTTAAATAATCTTTTGATTATTGACGAATCCAAGCCTCCTTCATCTTGGTTGTTCGTTCGACCACTGTAGATTTAATCCTTGGTATTTATTGAGCCTGTCTGTACGTGACTGACACAATAGTATTTCTGTCTACAATTTAGATGTGGAACCAATCTTTGGTGGGACCTGCTGTTTTGTACTAAAAGATAAACCCCATGCACATGGCAGTATTATACCGCGACCCGGCATCGAACACATGACGACCCGGGGACCGGGTCGCGACCCGTAGTTTGGGTAACGCTGGCCTAGGCTACTCTCGCTTCGCTCGCTTTTCATAAACATACATCTCCTAGAGCTAACGAGGCAGAAAGGCGAAAGTCACCTGACGACGACGACGACAATGACAACACGAACGATGACAAAGACCATGACGACCACGACTTGAGAACCATCCTCTTTCCTCCTTCTTGCCCGTGGCTGGTTCTGACCAGCATGGGTCTTCTTACCTTACGGTTGACGCGCTCTTAACCCAAATAAACCACACAAAACTCTTTCTCTTACCGAAACTCTCCGACGACTACGACGAGGACAAGAACGACAAGTATCGCGATGACGAAGGCGACGCTGTCATGAGAGAGGTCTGTGTCGGGATCTGTCCAGGACGGGTCCATCCTCCCCTATACTCGGGACCTATAGGTCCTAGGCTGGTTGGACCAGTGCTTCTCGCGGCAGTGTAACATTGCAGTTCAAGCATCAACATCCATAGCCGCGTCCTGCTTCTGGCAGGGACAGCTTGGGTTTAGCAACCAAGTTTGTCCACTTCTCTCTATCCTCCCACATCGTAACTCGTCCGCATCCTCACAGAGTCTCCTGCTATGGTAGGGCCTAACCTTCCATCTCTTCCTTGTTCTCCCCTGTCTTCAATCCGTTTTTATGCATTCTCTTGGGCATCCTATATCCCACCAATTGTCTTACGTATTCATACCAGTCTAGGCCTATAACATCACTCAGCATGTCTCTAATGTTCGTGTATCTTATTCTGTACCTTCTCGTCTTGCAAACACGTAACCCCGTCTGGGCCCGGGGTAGAATTAGCTCAGATCATGGCTCTGCTAAGCGTAAAAGGCGATTCAAGAGAAAAAGTCCACCTCGCAAACATCAGCTAGTAAGCGGAGAGTATATTACTCTCCCGAACCTAGAGGCGAGCTCTGGCATTCGTCGTCGGGGACCTTGCCCCTTCCCTTGACGACCCCCCGGCGACGATGACAATGACACAACGAGGAATAATTTAAATTTGTTTGTCAACTACGCGTGTTTCTTCACTTGTATTTTCATAATACTCAAGGTGTCTCTCAAGTCGGCATTTAATGCCATTATTAAATAATATGTTGTCATGAAGCAGATTCGGAAATAAACAGTTGTAGAAACGAGTAAGATTATTATTGTAGACCCTCTCCCCTGTTATAATGTTTATTCATCATTGATGTTCTGAAAGGCTAGGTCTATACATGACCAGTGAAGCTAATGTATAAAATTGAAATTCAGTTGTAGTATAACATATTATAACAGTATGGTGATCAAAATAGTCAGTGGCTTTTATGTATGGGAAGGTAGACTTATTTAGCTTCTAGTTCATTTAAGTTCATACATTGGAAATAATTTTTTTTCCCAATTGAATTTAGTGGCGCCGGAGCCGGGGGAAAATAGGGGGCACCCTGTGAAATCAAGGGGTGGCAACTGGCAAGACTATAGTTCCCCCCCCCCCCTCAATATCAAACAAAAGCATCGTTGTACTTTGAAGTGGCAATATTTTGAGGCCTAAACTATCAATATGTGGACGTTCACAACAAATTATCGACAAATCACGCTTTATCTAGTAAAATGCCACCATTTACAATGTTAAATAGAAATCCCAGCCCTAGACCCGCAGAAGCCGTGAGCGCCCCCCCCCCCCCCCCGGGTACGTACTATCCCCAAACAAATGTTTCTCTTAGTCAGCTATAGACATTTCTTATTGCCCCCTACTAAAATGCACTTCCTTCCAGCTTCACTGATTCAATTGTAGAAGACTGGAGATATTTAAATGTGTTGAGTCTTCAGTGCCAACCATGTCGGCGCAAACAGTGGCCAACCATGTAGGCGCGCAAACAGTGCTAACCATGTCGGCGCGCAAACAGTGGCCAACCAGTGGTCGGTGTTTGAAATGGGAAATGTCGACCAAGTGACCAAGTGTCGGGTGCGCCAAACTGAGTCTAATTCGGAACAACAACTGTACTCATTACAGTTTATTATGTGCTTCGCTATAAGGACGGCTCAAGTTTCACCAAGTATTGAAGGATTAAGATAATGTAAGATGTTAACTTTTTCTGTTTGAAGCAGGAATCAACACCGATCTTTCTTATTTTCTAAACTAACTGGTTTTAAGTTTTGGCCTAATAATGTCAATACAATTACCGCACATCCTCGAATCATTCCTTACGGTTCATGGAGAACCACATCATTGCTCATATAGGTTCTCGGTAAAAGAATTGGAGTAGCTGATGAAAAAGTTGCTACAATTTTTAATAGGCACCTTCACATTCTCATCATAAATACCATATGTTTGAGTCCCAATTAGTGTTCAAAGCCCTAGTGACACATAGCATTGTATTCGTGCATGTATTTACAAAACCTCGTAGTTTTTATCCTACCACAATTTAGTAATAATTTCTAATTTACTAACTCGGAACTGCCAATTAAAGTTATGCATAGGCCTAAGAAACCGCATTGTTTCCAATTATGGCACCGTGGCTTAGGAAAGTAATGGGACCGCTTTTCGCATTTGATTCGTTATGAAATCAAGGCCATAATTTCGATGTTTGGAGTTTGGTCAACGCTATTTTAATAGTAATGCGAGTGCGTCCTTGTTTGGCGGTGGGCAGATAAAAAACTGTCGCTTGCATGAGATTGTCGCCGTGTGGCCTGGTTACTGCAGCGTCCTTCCTGTTCCTTGCAGTGTAGTATACACTGTGGGTGGCAGCTCACTAGATATTTATTGCTCCGTGTCGAAGCCAATAGGAACATTTGATGACAGTCACTCAGGAATGTAATTTTGATGACCACAACCGACGATCAAAGCTATAAATTATATTTTCTTGGCTGTTTTTCTTACTCTGCAGCGCTTTGAAGTATGTTATAGGTGAATTGAGTATCAAGGCATCTTAACTAATGAAAAACATGTCCTGTTAGTCCAGTCATGTTGGCTTCTGCTTCTTCGTACCTGAAGCTTCTCACTTGCCGTGTAAGTTGCACCCTAGTCCTAGTGGAGTATTGAGCTATCACAGCGTATTATCTTCGAGTGGAATTAACATAGCATTGGAGGTAGACCTAATATCTTAAGTACTACAATTACAAATTGTTTGCTCGGAATATCAAAAAGTCATCTACTGTAAAAAGATGTGATTTAATAGCAATTTACGTAAAAATGTGTCCCGACCGGGGATCGAACCCGGGTCCTCCAGCGTCAACAAAACCGATGCTCTATCATATAGTGAGCAATCAGACCACAGGGTACCCCTCTTCTTAATTGCTTTGGGTGTGAATGATTTGTACATATTACGCACGCACACACACAAAATAATTACACTTTGTGTAGGAGAACGAGGTCAATTAATTAGGTTTGTATTGGGAGACACAAACCTAGAATAATTTGTATTTCTTTTTAAAATTATTGTTTTGGACATTACACTGCTCTAGTACAACACTTAATTCGTGATATTTCGACCTAATTTACACCAATTTAAATACTTAATATCAGTTCTACTCGTTTCTTTAATGTTTGTATTAATATTTCTTTAAAGTGAGGATTTAAATTTACCGATTATAACCTATTTATTCGTATGTTTTCAGTTTTAGACAAGCAGTACGGTGACAATATAATATGTAAGTTGTTCTATTTCAAATGGCCAAATGATTTCTCTACTTGATCAGGAGGCCCGAGGCGTGAATACGTGATGTGGGGTACAGGCCTACGTAGTTACAATAATACAAGGATTGCTCTGGTATCTGGAAACATTATCAATAAACTTTTCCTCGGTGTAACGAATGTACCGGCTTATGGCTAGAAGGGGGAGGGGTAAGGCTATAAGCTCGCGACATAGCACCAATCCAATTTGGAAGGTCCAATAAAACTGCCAAAGTTAAAGCTCGCGTCGATGTTGTTAAGTGACAGGAATTATCCCCCACTGAGCGAGGCTGCAAGGATTTCAGGGGCCTCGCGCGAGGCTAATCAGCTACTGTTTCGTTTTATCATGCCCAAGAATATAAGTTCGGGACAAAATACAAAGACAAATTGACAGCTATTTGAATCGGTCTTGAAACAGGGGAAGTCGGCGCAGGAGATGTTTAGTAAGAGACGGAAGACGAGTCAGTGAATAATAATAATATTGCACGTGAGACAGAGGGTAAACAGCGGCTAGCAGGGTGGACACTCCTAACTAGGGGACACGCGGTCGACCCCAGGCACATGTTACATGTCACAGTAGCGCAGTTCCGATAACAGCTGGAATAACAACACCATCTCCAAATAGTTACTTTACCAGGGAATTATATTGTGATTTACTCAAATGTTCGATCGGTGCACAATAAAGGTAGTGAGAAAAAATCACTTTTTCATGAGCGATTATCGAGATTAGATTTATAATAAAAATAAACATCTTTGTTGGTTCATAGAATTCGAATAGGGTCTTCAAATTGAAAATGTGCTAATATTTTGAATGCGCATTTCTGTACACAAATAATCATACTCCCCACTAGTTTCGCGTAACGTTGGTAGATTGAAACATAGAAACACTCTAGTTCAAGACACGAAAAGTCGATATCGGCGCCTATTTCCGGAATCTCCTCGATTCTGTACGTGGTATTATTGTAGTTGTAGCGCCGAGTGTAAGAGGTGCGGGGCGGCGAGGTTGTTATATGATCAACAAGTCGCCAGAAGTCGAGAGCCCAGAGTGGTGGACAAACAGTGAAGTTATACCCGACTGTATGAGTCCGGGCTCCATCCCATGTAGGGCACTCGTATTACGTATTTATTATTTTATAATAAATAAATAAATAAGATTGTTTTGCTTTTTACTGAATGTTTTCTAACATTATCATGAGCGGTACGTCACTTCACATGAGAGATAATATGTTAATTGAACGAGTGAGCGTAGCGAACGTAGTGATTTCCATTCGACTTAAACGGCCCTTATTGTTTTTCTGCGTGCGTGCGTGTGTGTGTGTGTGTGTGTACGTTAAAAATCAGCCGAATCGCTGAACAGATTGCGCTGAAATTTTAAACGGACATCCGGTACGAGTTTATTGAGAACTGCTAACAAAATCAGCAAGATTCATTGCGATTTAAACATACAAGAAATAATAAACTGAAAAATAGACTTCCAATGTTATGAAATTATTTTAACGACAATGTTTTAGATTTTGAAAAGATATTTTTTGTTTTTTATTTACCTGGCAGTGAAATGCCGTGTCCATTCAAGGTCTGTCGAATGTTTTAAGTCAAAGTACCCCCAAATTCCGCTCGTAGATTGAGTAAACCTTGCAATGTTTTCACGTATTTCGTACTGGCTATGTTTACCATAGTAGGCCCTATTGCCACAGATGATGGACTTCACTGCGTTATATGCATTTCAAAACATGTTTAATAATTTTTTAAATACAATCTCGAAATTACAAAATCTTTCCCGACCAGGGGATTGAACCCACGTCTCCCATATTTCGGCTATAAGGGCGCTTTAGCCAACTAGACCAGGGAAACGCCAAAGTCGTAGTTAGACGAGTGAGAGAGTCATGTGGTGAGTACCCGGGAACATATGCATTTAAGTTTGATAATTATATTCGTATAAATAATAGTTTTTTAAAGTTTAGTTGGCATACGGGGACGGGCGCGTCAACTGTAAGGTCATAATGCGCCTCTCTAGCCTATGATAGGCTAGGTAGGCCTAAGGTAGGGGGAAGAAAAGTAATGTAATCGGGTACAATGTTTTAGATTTTGAAAATATATTTTTTGTTTATTATTCGCCCTGGCCGTGAAATGCCGTGCCCATGCAAGGTCTGTCGAATGTTGCACGTCAAGGTACCCACAAAATTCGCTCGTAGATTGAGTAAACCTTGCAATATTTTCACGTATTTCGTACTGGCTATGTTTACCATAGTAGGCCCTATTGCCACAGATGATGGACAACACTGCGTTATATTATGCATTTCAAATCATGTTCAATTATTTTTGAAATACAATCTAGAAATTACAAAATCTTTCCCGACCAGGGAATTGAACTCACTTCTTTCACATTTCGGCTACAAGGGCGCCTTAGCCAACTAGACTATAGGGAAACGCCAAAGTCGTAGTGAGACGAATGAGCGAGTCATGTGGTGAGTACCCGGGAACATTTGCATTTAAGTTTGATAATTATATTCGTATAAATAATAGTTTTTAAAGTTTAGTTGGTATACGGGGACGGGCGCGTCAACTGTAAGGTCATAATGCGCCTCTCTAGCCTATGATAGGCTAGGTAGGCCCAAGGTAGGGGGAAGAAAAGTAATGTAATCGGGTACTTAACACATGGCTCACTCACTCGTTTAACAACGACTTTGGCGTTTCCCTAGTATGTTAACAAAGTCCATGAGCCAATGGGGCATGAAGAGAAATCATCCACCTTCTTTTCCAGGTTTCATCCATGAAAACAGTTTTTAGCTCGCACATTAATTAGGGCTGAATATCACAAAACACTTCGTCTCTGGTTTGTGGCACCTAGTGTTGTCGCAAAGTGCTAACTCCGCGAAGCTCCAGTATTTACCTCTTCTTTATGAGCCCAGCCGAGCGTACGTAGGGCACAACTTTATTGTGGACATAAAGTATACAGGGGTCGGCCCGGCCGAGTGAGTGGACTAACAGCGGCTGTGCAAAGTTACAGTAGTTCTGCTGGCCGTGTATTTAGAAGGCTTGTATAATTAACCATGGTAGTTGATGGTAATTCACTTTGACGGAGCGTCCGGGGCAAACCGCCGGGGCACCTATCAGAGAGCCCACTTTGACTCTGCCCGCTCAACCGTGCGATGCTGTTTGGGAGACGAGCACTTTTCTTTTATGTCACCAGAGCTGGGTGTATCTGGACTTTGTTTGTTTAATTCCCGGGGTGATAAAAAGTGATGCTGCGGTGTCAATGATTTATATGATCGGTGTTTTAAGAATAAATGCACAAAGTGAGATAGCGCTGGCAAAGAAGTTACGACAGGGATTTATACGAGTACTGATGTTGATGTAGCAAATTAATAAAACGTGGTGTTCTATAATGATATTGCCACTCCACTCTGACCACCAGGGCCACCAACAATATTCAGTACCAACCTTGTAAAAAGAATGTCAATCGAATGTAATGTTCGGTTTTTATCATGAGACGTGACACACGCATAGACGGACATACAATAGTGATGTTTATAGTGGAGCTTGGCTCCCTAAAAGATTATATATTTTAATACGTGTTTCTTAACAGTTTTTGGCATAACATTAAAATATCATTGTTGTGTCTAGAAATTACCATTGGACAAATTCTTATTCATAATTTGTGGATAATAAAATGTTTGATTGCACATTGTTTTCAAGTATATTAAAGATGAAGTAACTTGCCACTTGTTTCGAGATGCAATGGCGCATCAAAATTTTGATGTCTGTATATTGTATACTGTCAATGTTAGACTAACACAGACAATACAACATAAAGAATTGACTAAACTGGTTCAAGAACAAGTAAATTTATGTAATAAGCCCAAAAAACTACAAATTTAGCTGAGGTTTCAGCAGTTTTGCTAGGATGTGGCAACTCTTAAAGAAGACGTGATTACGGATCGTCATGGTTTAGCTTCACAATGTTCTCCCTACTCTGACTTCATACGGCATGGTTTTAATTTGCTTTGCCGTCGCGTGGTGTATAAAGCCAAGGGCGCAGATCCGCATAAGAACCCCTGTATACTCGCGACACCCACTTGTCCAATACTCTAGACTTTATAGAGGCAATTTCAAGCAGGGAATTGTTCTCGAAAAAACATTCCCAGTCTATTAGGTATCAAAAGTGTTTCTGAATAGCAGTGTCCAATGAAAGGGGTGAGCATTCCTTCATTTAAGCTTAATTTAAAAAAGTGGTTTCTTTGGCGAGTGTCAAACAAAAATACGATCCAACAACGGGCGGAATTTGTCATCAATTCGGTGAAGCAAGTTTGCTTGTGTTGGTTGGTGACCGCGAGCGACACACAGAGCTTTGCAATCGTATCTAATCCTGTGATCCCTGGAATACCTGCTACTCGAGATACTGGCTCTGCTCGGACTTCAGAGACTATTGGATTCCTGGCGGTCGGCGAGTTTTTCCTGTGGAGCACAGTGTTGTTGCGCCTCGCTCCATGGAAACAGATACACAGAGTACGAGGGAACAGAACTGAAATCTGCTAATAGGAGGATGAGACACAATATGAACAACCGTTTAGAACAAAATATAAAACACCACAGGAACGATAACCACGGACATACAATAAACATTTTCGAGAGCACTCAGCTCTCTTCCTCAGACGCGAGGGAACTAAGGGTCTGAGGAAGAGAGCGGAGTGCCCTCGAAAATTTTAACACTTTTTTGGAAAGTGTTTTTATTGTATGACCAGGTTATCGTTCACGTGGTGTTTTATATTTTTTTACATTATCTCCAGGACTAAAAGTTTTGTTTTTTATCATTTAAAACTATTGAAAATTTCGATGTCAAAGTCACGTGCCTTAAAGTTATTAGAAGTATGAATAGAAGGGCAAAAATTAGGTTGATGATTATGAATCTTGATCTTGTCATTTCTGGTAGGGGACGAGTAATATATACGAAGATAACTAGAAGTATGGAGAGGTGTCGTTAAACATCTAAGTATACTGAAGACATGATATTAATAACGATATCCAGAGACAAATCAAAATTATAAAATCAATGAACCGTTATCAGCAGGGCTGGGCAAATAAATCGATATTTCGACATGATATCGGTTCCTAAGAAAAATTGATTTATTTCTTCAAATGTTGGTTCTCGTACGGGGTGCGTGGTGGCTTTATAGAAACTTCGCTTATACAAATGGTGGAGGTGCCGGGTCAAACGAAAATATCGTTTTGTATTTTGGCGATACTTGGTCAATCCTAAGCAACAGATTGTAAAAAAGTTTGCCAAAACTTATTTCCGTTATTTTTGCAAAAATAATAACATTTCGGTATAAATATTGATATCGATACAAAAAATGTCGTGTGGTGTCTATAATTGAATGATATGTCATAGCCCAGCTTTAATTAACCGCATTTATACTCATTATTTCCAGTAAGTTCGGCAACTTGTAATCAACTAATTATTTATTTAGGTTTCAGTTGATGTATGTTTTTATCCAAGAACTCAATCCAATGAAACTCCAACGAGGTCAACAGTAACAGGCCACTTCCAACAAACTAAGAAACATCAAAGAAATCAATTATTATTATACCCAAAAACTTACAGCTATTATTTTGGACAGCAACTTTAAGAACGATTATTTAATTCTCTAAACATAATACGGAAAAAAATCCTACTCTTTCATAATTTAATGAAGCAGATAAATGAAGCAGTCTGTCACATTTTGGTTTTCGTTGTTATTTAGAAGAAGAAAATGGCTTTCTACAATTCATACCACCCTGCCAAGCTCGGCACGCCATAGATGTGTCTCTCTTCTATTGTTACAGACTAAATGGAGGGCTGTATCATGCACGACAAGCAAATTTAAATGAGGAATATATCAAATGAGACAAAGGGGAGGTTTTCAAGCTATTCTGTGAATGTGAGATTATAGTAGGCATAAGAAACTTGAGTTCAAAAGGTTGCCATTTGAATCTCGTGTTCAACACAGCAATACGTTCTAATGTGAGAATGAGCGAGCAAGTGTGGTACGTAACGAGTTTGATGCGATATCCTTGTCAGCGACATCAAAGCTGCGGATACAGTCAGAGTCATGTCGGGCGATATGAGAGGGCTCACAGCTGACTAATTCTTTGTTTTCTTATGTTGCAAAAAGATGAAAGGGCCATCAGGAATGAGAACACCCACATGGATAGGCGCGCGCGCATTCACGAGACAATAATATGCGCTTTTTACACAGCTTCTTCTGCATGCGCATGATTATTTATTAACTTCGGATGAGGTATAACCAATAGCTCATCGAATTCCTCAATGTCTTCGGTCTAGTATTTCACTTTTTAATTTCCGTTGGAAGATTTTCTTCTTCCTTCGTTAACAATGAATCCAATTTTTTATTTTGGTTTTCATTTGCATTATTTATATTGTAGCTCGTTTGATGATTTATTGTCGTCCAAATAGTTGTCTCAATTTGAGCATTTATAATTGAGTGATTTATTAAATGAGTTAAAAAACATTTACTGACGTTGGTTATTTTATTATTAAAACATTAATGATATTATACATAACAATGAGGGCAATATTTCATCAGTGGCGATGTTTTGTTGGGGTCTAAGCAGAATGGGGGGGGGGGGGGACATAATAGGAAAAATCTATCTAAATCCTGTTATCATGTGATCACCTCATCTAAAAAACTTTTACTTAGCTAGACTCATAAAAAATAAACCAATTAATTTATTATGATTTTAAATTATATTTTCACTCGATGAAATAACAGCAATGCTGCTGCATTGCGAGCTGTTACCAGGCCCAGCACTGTGCAGTGACAGTGCTGGGCCTGGTAACAGCTCGACGCTCGCCTGAAGAGGCCAATTGTAACATTGGCGAAACGTTGCACCCACTCGACAACGTCCAACCAGGACTGCAATTTTAACAAGGTACGTGGTTTTACCGTAAAACTTTTAAAAATGACATCATATCCCAACCACGAAAGTCTAAAAACTTATATATATATAATAATATATATATTATATATATATATATATATAAATATATATATGCGTGAGTTCCTTGATGACAATTTTCTCTAATAAGAATTGTGCTATTATTTCGTTACGCACAAAATGCGATAAATTTTTTTACGATTTGTATAGGTTAGGTTTAACATTTTATTTTGCAATGTGAACTGCACACTAGCAGATAATTTATCAAATTCGGCGAGAAGTATTGAAGTTTGATGTGATTGTGCTTGTATAACAAGACAGAAGTAATAATAATAGACTCGCATACTTGAAATATGTTCTGTGAGATGAATGAAATCCCAGCAGGACTGCGGGGTGCCCAACTATGTGGAGGATACTACAGCAGTGCTACCAACACACAGATGACTGAGCCGGTGACTAGGCAGGTTCCCGTCAACAGGTTTTAATTGGTTCACAGGATGACTCACGATCTCACAGCTTGCCCTACACAAATATTCAGGTTGGACAATAAACATGTTTCACACTCAAAGCTGATTGACTGTCAGTCGTAGAATATCTCCAGTCAAGGATGGCCTTCGGGTAGGATGATGTGATGAGCTTTTCAAAATAAAAAAAGCGCAAGGAATGTAATAATTCAAATAGACTACTAATTTGGTGTATTTTGATAAAGTGCAAGCAAGTTGTAACCGTGCAAAGAGCACATTGACACTTGCGTTGTTATTTTCTACGTTGGAACCAATATTATAAATTCACTATTATTATACATTCTTATTATTATTATTATTATACATCTGATTGGATGGGACTTTTTTAATCATCTGATTGGATGGGACTTTTTTAATTTCTGAATTGTAGTAAATAATAACAATTACACCTACGGGAGTGTTTCCCGATTAAACAAATCGAGAAATAAATTCACTAGTAACAAAGGCACCACATTGAAGGATGGCGAGTAACAGAAATCAACCGCCATATTGGATAACAAATTGTTTATACGGACGAGTTGTAGATTTAAATGTAGAAGAACGTGCCGTCCTATACCAGTACCACCCTTGATTTATTCTCGATGTGTTCTCGTAAAATGAAAGTAAATATTACCTAGTATTTCTGAAAGCCAAAGCATTATAACAATCTCGAAGATATTCACTCTGTAGGGTACACAACACACACATAACGTTTGACTGTTGTGACAATCTTCAGGCGACTGTTTAGTTTATTAGGGTGGAAGGTCCAGGGGAGGCAAGTCAAAACATAACCGCGTTCGCTGGTCTCTTCCGCGAGAGTTTGATTTTTCCTGATTTTTTGGCAAACCTCATATTCGTTTGTGTAGGAGCGTGTAATAAATCGTTTTTTTTTCTTTTCGTTTTTCATTTTTGATGATTTCTTCTTTTTTTCCTCCCCCCCCCCCTTTTTATATTTGGTTCATTAATTAATTGCATTCAATATCTTTTTTGAATTTGTTACCAAAGTTATTGTGTTTCAATACATTGTTATTTTAATATTACTATTTCAATTATTTACTGTGTTATTAACTGTAGTTCATTGTTGTGTCTGCATCTGTGTAATTAGATTTATTTAGTTGTTCTCCTTTCTAAATCAGTTTTATAACCGAATAGGATAGACGTTAACTAACTAAATAAATAAATATAAAATAAAATAAAAACCGACTGAAGAAATCCTAGCGAAGATTGCCGGTAGCAAGAATCGAACCCACGGCCACCCTTACGTCGCTCGTTCTCAAGGTGTGTGCATGCAAGACCTCACAGCAGCTGCCTCAATGCTAATAACCCCCACATGACTGATGACCCTACACTCCAACTATAACCGCGCACTGTTCCCAACCTCGCCGACTAAATACTTTTTACTTGTTATTTATTTAACCTCTTGTTTAATATTCTAATATCCCGGCTGCTCATTGCTGTAACACCTCCGCAGCTTTAGGGCTATTCATCAGCGGCAGCCAAGGGGTTAAGACGTAGCTGTAATCCACCTACATGGGCTCGGGGGCACGACCGGGACATGCTCGTCTTAGATATGGATACAATTAGACCCACACAATGTTGTGTTGCATCAACGGACGTGGCAGCTGTGATAGCGTTCTGCGTGGGAAGGCGCGTTCACTCGGTCTCTCTGTATTAATAACTCTAAACAAATACACAATAATAATATAAAAACAATCGACGATTAATTTTTTTAACGGCAAGGTTATACGCATTCATCTGAAGGGTGTAGGATCGTAAATCAGAGTGGGATTATACTAAACGGTAGTTTGTGCTTTACATATGAGAAGGACTCACCCTCGAACATCCTCTGTGGGATCCACCACGAACGACCTTCTGTTTGGTTGTCTTGGAAGAACAATATCTCGCCCACAACACACATTGCGTATCTGATGAGCTTATAGAAAATAGCCTCTATGAGAATGCAAACTATCGGATTGTAGCCTAGCTACATATACATACATATCAACTCTTCCAATTGTAGGGAAAATTTTTAAAAATATTTTGCACATGAGGTTATTACATGAAGTGGATGCATCTGAAGGTGTAAGTGAAAACCAACAGGGTTTTTTAGGAAAGGTAGATCAACGCAAAGTGCCCTTCTAGCATTTACAGATTTTATCTATAAAGGGATTGACAAGCGGAATGGTAAGGTTGGAGCTGTTTTTGTTGAGCTTAGGAAAGCATTTGATTCAGTACCTTTTTTACCTCTTTAATAAAACTAAAAACCAGGTACAACATAAGTCCTTATTTGTTATCAATATTGTCGGATTACTTTTTAAAAGAAAAATGTTTATCAATCTTGCAAAATATAGTTCAAAAGTATTCAATATATTTTGTGGAGTACCACAAGGATCAATATTAGGACCCCTTTTATTTATTCTTAACATAGATGATATATCTACTATAATGGGAGGAATCAATTATATTTTATATGCTGATGACTTGGTCTTTTATTTAGAAGGTGTGGATGTTGAAGAGATCGTAAGACGTCTTCAAGAAGTTTTAAAGAGGATGGATGATTGGTTTAAAATTCAGGAACTTGATATTAATTATAGTAAAACAAATTTTATGATTTTTCATAAGGCTCATGATAGAAGCATGAATGATATTCATTTGACGTTGAATTGTAATGGTAAGCTAATTTCTAGAGTATATGAATTTAAATATCTTGGAGTTTTCTTAGATTGTAATTTAAGTTTTAAGAAACATTATGAATATGTATGTAATAAAGTATCATCAGCAATAGGAATTATAAGTAGAATGAAGAGGTTTGTAACAGAGAGAATGTTGAGGTTACTTGTAGATTCTTATATTCACTCTATTATTGATTATTGTTTAGTGGTTTGGGCAGTAAGACCTTCTACCGAATATGTTGTACTTCAGAAGAGAATTGACCATCTGTTTGATTCAATTCCTATGAGCCAAGATTTACAATCTGATTGCTTCACGATTGAGGAAAGAATGAAATATAGCGTACTGGTAAATACATACAAAATATTGAAAGGTATGTATTCAGGTATTTTACCCAATATTTTTCAATTTGTTGATCGTGATAGAAATTCTATTCTAAAGAACTCTTTGAAAGTTCCTAAATTAATTTCCGAGTCATTAAGAAAGTCATTCTTGTACAGAGAAGTATCCTTTTGGAATTCAATTTCTTATGATATTAGAAGCCAGTTTACTGAGCTAGGAATAGTACAATTTAAAAGTAAAATTGAAGCAATGATAGTGAATCGAAGAACAAAGAAGAATTGATTTTTACTATTTATTTGTGGGGCATTGTCTCTGTGTTTATGTAATGTTAATTATTTATCTTCATATGTTCTTATTTATGACTTTGCTGTTCTTTTTGTTTGTTCATTATTGCTTTGATTTTGATGTATTCAATGTATTTTCAATTGATATTTTTCTGCCTAGATTGTCTGGCTGCCCCCCACTGGTGGAACTTGCAACTTGAGTTAGGTGTCCTGTATCATTGCTATGATCAGTTTTTGACTTGAACAATTTTAAATAATTATATATCTGATATAATTATATATTAGAGTCAAGATCTTTTGCACTAAATTGTTATCAAGATTTGAACACAAGAATGATGGTTGAACACAAAATGAAGATTCGCGTTCGGTGGTTTCATCCGCGAAAGATTGACTACTCCCTGATTTGCTGTTCCTGATTTTTGGCAAACCTTATATTCGTTTGAGTGGGATCGTCTAATAAATCAGTTTTTTTCTTTTCGTTTTTTCTTGTTTTTAATGTTTTTTTTTTTTCTTTTATTCTTTCTTTCTTTTTTTCCTTTCATTTTTTCTTTTTTCTTTTATTTTCTTTTTCTTTTCTTTTTCTTTTCTTTTCATTCCCCACCCCCCTTTGTTATATATTATTCGATTCATTCATAAATTGCATTTAATATCCTTTTTATTTCTTATCAAATTTGTTGAGTATTTAATGCATTGTTGTAATATTACTATTTCAAAGTTCATTGTTGTGTCTGCATCTATGTAATTAGATTTATTTAGTTGTCCTCCTTTGTAACTCAGTTTTTATAACTGAATAGGATAGACGTTAAATAAATAAATAAATAAATAAATAAATCCATGTTGGGTCATCTAAGACCGACTCGCAACCTTCTGGTGGTGTCATGTCATTCATTAGTAGAACACTCCCCGAAGAGAGGCAGACAGTAACACACACCCCTTCAGCGTTATCTATAACTATTGCCAGAGTCGATAAAGAAGTTTCCCCGTTTCCGTTTCCCCGTAAACCAGGTGATCGCCTAAGTTGTGATAGACGAAAGATCGAGCATGTTTCATGCCGCATTGGACTTAGACGTTCAAAGGTAAGACGATAGGGAATTCACATAACTCGTAATTAAACATGGTCAAATATTTGATTCATGAAACGACATTATTGAACATGCATAATATTCAATAGAAAACACGGTCAGTGGGAGTACGAGATAGGTTACCAATGTCCATTGCACCTCCCCGCTGACTTTTGGGGAACCTAGCTTATAAAGATGCGTTATACCTTGATGCGTTCGGCCACAACGTTCTTAAAAACATTTTTTTTTAAATTATTTAACGTCTATCCTATTCATAAAAAACTAATTTACAAAGGAGGACAACCAAATAAATTTAATTACACAGATGCAGACACAACAATGAACTACAGTTAAGTAAATGTTTGAAATACAAATATTACAACAATGTATTAAAACACAATAATTTTGATAACAAATTCGTAAAGGATATTAAATGCAATTAATTAACTAGGGAAAACGCCAAAGTCGTTGTTAAACGAGTGAGTGAGTGAGCCAAGTGTTGAGTACCCGGGAACATCCCTTTCCTCCCCTATACCTAAGGATCTAGCCAGTATGAGGAATGATACCGGGTACTCAACACATGGCTCACTCACTCGTTTAACAACGACTTAGGCGTTTCCCTAGTTATATAAATTGAACATTTGAAATGCGAATCGTATTCAAAACGTAACGTCCAAGATAAAACAAAATCACCTAAGTTTATTTCCCATTTAACACCCATCCAAAATATAATGTGGGTGTAAAAATATAAAAAAGTTCGAGCTAACGGGTATCGAACCCCAACCCTCCGTGCGGTAGACTTAATGCTTACCAATAGGCCATGCAAGCCACGTAGATATTGTCCCGCTAGCTGCTACTAAACAAATGTTATCGATATTTTAAAAATCACATTTTTATTTATTGTAGGATTAAATCGCAATGGATATAGCTGATTTTGTTAGCAGTTCTCAGTAAACTCGTACTGGATGTCTGTTAAAAATTTCAGCCCAATCTGTTCAGCGGTTCGGCTGATTTTCGACGTACAGACAGACAGACAGACAGAATCACAGAATGAGATCCGTTCGAGTTGAATGGAGACACTCGGTCGCTCCGCTCCCTCGTTTAATTAGCCAAATATTATAAACAAGGGGGGGGGGGGGTAGATAGAAAAACGAAAAGGAAAAAAAAAATGATTTATTAGACGATCCCACTCAATGTTTGCCAAAAATCAGGAACAGCAAATCAGGAAGTAATCAAACTTTTGCGGAAGAGTCTATTGATCTAATTGTTCTCCGATAATAACTGTAAGAACTTAGCAAATCAAGATTGATCCTTGCGGTAGCCTAACCATACAGTGATCGATGTAGTTGTCTGTCCCCGGGGGGGGGGGGGGGGGCAAGTGATTTGACCTGACGTTGACACGTAAAGTAATCACGTCCTTATGACGACCCCCCCCCCCCACGCTCATCACCGTCAATAAAACAACGTAGATTAGGTTAGCGCGACCCCCCCCCCCCGACCACCCGGCGCGATTACAATAACGATAATACAATCAGGGTCTTCGAGATGGACGGAGCCGGGGTGACTCTGCAGTGGTCACCACACGGCAACACTGTCTGCAGCGGTCACCACACGGCAACACTGCACAGTAGTTAGCCACACAGAGCCACGTGACTGCACATTGTTGCACACGTCGTAAGTGGCGAGACAATCTCAACATAAGCAAATGAGTGTAGATTTATTGAAAATATGTCACGTTTGTTGTCAATTAATTAGATACAAAAAGGAACTGGTCATGCAGAAGGGGGCAAAACACAAGAACTGGTCACGCTGAAAGGGGCAAAACACAAGGAAATTTGTATATCTACGGGGGAAAACAAAAAAATTATGAAGCGCAAAACACAAACGACTAAAGCAAAAAAAATGGTGTCACGCTAACTAAAGGGGACAAAACGAAGGAAAACTGGCACGGGTAGAAGTGGAGTATAACACAAGGAACTGGTCCCCGTTGAAGGGGCAAAACAAAGGATGGGTGAGCTGAGGAGGGCGACGAAACCAAGAACATGTCACTAAGGGGGAAAAAAATGGAATGGTCTTGCTGAAGGGGGTAAAACACGGATTCCGCTAAAAACCGGAACTGGATCACGATGAATGGGGCCAAACAAAAGGGAAATGGGCCCCGCTGAAGGGGGGGAACACAAAATTAGTCCATAAAAGACGCAATACGATTTTTTCGATTTTAAAAACTTTCTCGAACTAAAACACAGGCTTTACCGATGAATGATTTTTCAAAATACAGGAATGGTACGTGCGAAAATGAGGCAAATCAAAAAACATGTAAACGCTGAAGGTTTTTCTTAAAACAAGACTGGACGCTGAAGCAAAAACAGACATGGCACCGATGTAATGATTTTTTGCAAAACCAAAGGAATTAAACTATCGGGAAATACGCAAGGAATAAGTATTCTTAGGGAAAACACAAGAAATTACGTTATTCTTTTTGTAAATTCCATAACTTTTAAAGCGCAATTAAAAAATTAAAATTTGTTTGTATTTAATTTTAATTTTAAATAGTCTTCAACAGTAACGATTTCGAAAACAGTGCGCATAAACATGGTCAGCTAATTACACTTAAGACGTCATCCAAAAGTAGGCTTAAGACTATTTTATAAAGAATCGTTTTGTGGGAACTTGAACGAACTAAACGTTCCTCTAAAGGTTAAAACACAACCGTAAAATGTAACCCATTGGAATTGAGAAGAAAAGGATACAATTATAAAATTAGAATTATTCATTGTCTACTTCTTACATTTACTAAAAATACTACAAAAATGAGTTCGGTTCTTGAAACTTACCAAACTCCTTTCCTGTTGTTGACATTAAAAAATAAATGATTATACTTGTATTAGGCTAAAGAGAGGCAAACATGCCCTACATTGACCTTCCAGCCCCTTGCCCTTGGGCAGATGAATATCAAGAAATATAAATAAATATATATATATACATAGTTTTGTGCCTAACACAGTGTTTTGTAGGAGATAATATAATTTGTACATACATAAATATTTTACAGAGATTTATTATTGCCGAGATAGGCAAACATGCCCTACATTGACCTTCCAGCCCCTTGCCCTTCGGCAGGTAAATATCAATAAATATAAATAACTATATATATAGTTTTGTGCCTAACACAGTGTTTTGTAGGAGATAATATAGTATATTTGTACATACGTAAATATTTGCAGAGATTAATCTACGTAATTTAAAATATTGTATAATGTAATGACGTTTTACATGATTTGTTAATTCGTAACAGAGCGACATAGGAAGTTGTAACTCTGATAGAATCACGCATCACGGTCGAGACCGAGCTATTAACATTAACAAATGCCCCTTGGAAAGTTGACTCCGAGGGGAGAATTCATTACAATATTTAAAACTTTAAACTGAATATTAAAACGTGAAATGTTCGTTCATCACAACAGGTTTTGACAGGTCGTGTTTAATTTGACAAATGGCCCGTGTGCAGGTGGGTCTTGTCCTGCTCGGCTGTCATAGCCTACCCCGTCATAAGCTTATGACACAGCCACGTGGGTGAGGCGAATCTGATGACACATTGCCCTGACAGCTGGGATTAGCCACGCGAGCTTTTAAATGCGATCCGGGGCTAAACGCGATTGAGACGTAATCTACGCCCCGACTTTCATTTACATTTTGCATAGTGTGTTTAAATTATAACCAGATGTCTTCGCAGTTCACGGTTATTATGGTGGGCTACTGCGAAACAATGAAGAAGGCGAACTGGAATTAGAATTGCTTCTAGCTAGACCAGACGTATTGGGGGAGAATGAGGCGCAGTTATATTGAGCTCAAATATGAGGACGAGGGTAAACTAATGTCACTGTTAAAACTTACTACGGGTTCATGTGAAGCTAAAATAAACTCGACTGAAACATTGGCGTTGAAAAGAACAAAACGTATGTGTTGTTCAGCTACAGGGAAGTGATTCCATCCACGTATGATAAATAATAATTACCAGGGAGTCTAATCGGGTACCTGCATATATTGCATTGCATCCCTTCACAATTGTCCTAATAACATTATAATGAATTAATCAGTAAATTAATTTAAAAATAAATTAAATTAAAATTATAATAAAGTTGGACGGGCATTGCACCCTGGACAGGTTCCCCCAGAGAGATTTAATTAATAAACCACAAAACAGTATTTTGTAACGATTCTGTAGGAGATTTTTTTAATCATACAGGACGATCTGAATTCACGAAATAAATCATTTAGGAAGGTTGTAATTTTAGTGAATGTACAAACAAAATCATTTAGGATGGTTGTAATTTTAGTGAATGTACGAACAAAATCATTTAGGAAGGTTGTAATTTTAGTGAATGTACGAACAAAATCATTTAGGAAGGTTGTAATTGGATGAGCGTAGCGAGCGAAGCGAAGATTCCATTCTACTACACTGGAGAAATAATTCCGAAATGTTTTTTTTCTTCTTTTCTTTTTTTTGTATTTTTTTTTTTTGTCTGTTTGTCCACACGATTCCGGCTAAACCGATACTCCGATTGCGATGAAATTTTATGGAGGCCTTCGAAATCTCTGAACTTAGAACTGCCACGTTTTTGAGCGCAATCGAAAAATTATTTCTCATGAAAATCGCAATTTTACGATTTTTTTCGATTTTTTAAAAATTTCTTCGATTTATAACACCTACATGCTTTATCTGATTTTAATGATTTTTTCACAGAATTTTAATTTTAAGAATTTAGGTATTCTTGTGAAATTTGAGCGCAATCGAAAAATTATTTCTCATGAAAATCGAAATTTTACGGGTTTTTTCTTTTTTTAATCAATTCTTTGCCTTATAACACCAACATGCTGTATCCGATTGTAATGATTTTCTCACAGAATCTTAATTTTTTGAATTAATATATTCGTTTGAAATTTGAGTACAATCGAATAATTATTTCTTATGAAAATCGAAATTTTACGATTTTTTTCTTTTTTTAAATTACGATTAATTAAAAAATTTAAAAGTTAAAGTTTATTTTTAATTTAATTTAAAATAAATTTTAAAAAAATCTTCAACTTTGTAATGATTTTTTCACAGAACAACAGAAAATCTGCATAACACTTGGCTACTCAATGCACCAATTACGCTCATCCAACAACGCGGCGGGACTTAAGCGTTTTCCTAGTTTTAGTGAATGTACGAACACAATTATTTATGAAGGTTGTAATTTTCGTGAATGTATGAGCCAAATCATATAGGAAGGCTGTAACTTTAGTGAATGTACGAACAAAATCATTTAGGAAGGTTGTAATTTAGTGAATGTACGAACAAAATATTTAGGAAGGTTGTAATTTTAGTGAAACGGGATATCGTGTTTTCTTTTTCGTGCAATTAATCATATTATTATCAATTAATATACTCTGTGTGTAATACATATTCTATTTGTGCATTGGTGTCGTCTTGGCAGAGACACGCCAGTAATCTCTCTTCCTGTTGTCACATCTCCTTGTGTCCTCTCTCTCTCTCTCTCTCTCTCTAGACAGGCAGACAGATAGACAAACAGACGTGCCCATGATTTGCTCGGTGCAGCATCCAAATGACACCCTAACCACTCCGCTCCCCCTAACATCGCCAAGCATTGTCTTTAATAGACAATCCCCTAGCCTGTGCACTTCCAATCAGAAAGAGAGAGAAATTCTCACTGACGAAATCGCAATTGATTTCACTTTGATGACAAAGTAGCAGGCTCTGAATCCGGGCTTTCTTTTTTGTTATGTTTTCTTCCCTTGTTCTTTCTTTCTTCTCGTATATTGTATCCACGAGTGTGGGTTGCTGGGAGAGGCTTTGAAGACCAATTAAAATCGGGTCTTGCGAGCGAGGTTTAATTTTAAAATTTACAAGCGAAACTTCTAGTTTTTTAATGATTCCTTGCTGTTCTTGTTTTTTGCTTAAAGATTTCAGAATAATTAATTAAAGTTCTTTTTGTGGAATGCAAATATATTTTATCTCTGCCAGGCTCTCTTGGTCTCGGGCTCTTAGGCCACGATAATATCATGTGCCTCTTCAACGGCGAGCCCTGTTCGGTAAGACTAAGAATTAATGTATTTAAATTAATCCGAAAACGTATTATACCTTTGCATTAAACAATAGAACCATCTAGAACAGTGATACCTACTTAATAGTCACATCACTTAATTATCGTGTAAAATGATTTTTTTACTATACTAGAATGGGCACTATTTCCATTATTAACTTTCATACCACAATGCAGGCGATATTCTCAATGATTTTGAGTGTTTAAGACGTCTTTCAACAATTTGTGTCATGCCATAAGTAAGTAATATAAATAACACATTCTGTGCAGTTCATAACCTTTTGCTTTTTAAGTACATAAATTGATACTATTTGAAATTAATTTTCAAAATGGTACAGAAAGTTTACATTATATTGTTGTGGGGTGGGATTCCTGAAGGAGGATATTGTCGGATCACTCTACACAGGGTGTACTTGAATGTTGTCGAATTCAGTACGTGACGTAAGTATTCACATTTGAATAAAACCAGCAGAGGATGATCAAACTATTATAAAATATTATATCATCAGAAGCAGTTACTTCTTTTCATGGATATTATATATTATTTAATAGTTGTTATTTATATCAATATGAGAAGGTCTAACATATTCTTATCCGGGCGTAACGTTTATGATATTCTACCTCTTTACGAAAAGTTCTTACACCACAATCTACGTAATATTCATAAGTTACATATTAATAACAAGTTTCCTATGTATCACTTACATGTCAGTCTATTTCTCGTTTGTACGCGCGTGTGTCACGTTTGTATCCCACTTTGTTCGTTTGTACGCGCGTGTGTCACGTTTGTATCCCACTTTGTTCGTTTGTACGCGCGTGTGTCACGTTTGTATCCCACTTAATACTCTTTGTTCTTTGTAACTTATATCGACCAGAGAGCTGGGAAGAAGGAATAAGTCCATGATAATATACTACACTTCTACTGAATCTATACTTGACCTCTTCGCGAACACTTTTCACCGTCTCGTTGATGGATGAGCGTTTTGGAGTCAGGTAGGAACAGTTTCATTCATTCGTGTCATTTCTCTAAGAATTGTACTTGATTGCATTAGTTTCTCCGTGTGGACCATGTATGGCCTCCGCGTTACTAAATCAGGCAGTATTAACATCCATCATTAATAGTCGTAAATGACATTTCCTCATTCAATTCTCGCCACGTACTTTCTCGGAATAGCGCTGACAGATATCATGTTTGCAGAATATGACAAGAAAAATAGTCGATATTAAAAAAGCGTGGTAAACATGGTCGGCCGGCTGCGCGGCACGTGGTCCCTAGAAGGGCAGCTGCCGTGCCCAAGAGAGCGACGATATTTCCATGGCGATATGGAAGCCGCGGCATTCATCACAACCTGAACAGATTAGAGACTGTATTTGGACAAGAGAGCTTTGCTGGTTGTCGTATGATTGAGAGATAAAATCTATCTTTTCATTTCATGTGTGTTATAACTTCTTGGTATTTGGTAATAGTGTCCACAGCTGAGGTCAAGAGCTGTTAGGGAGCGAAGCGTCG
The DNA here is from genome assembly GCA_024449915.1 of Sweltsa coloradensis. Taxonomy (NCBI): domain Eukaryota; kingdom Metazoa; phylum Arthropoda; class Insecta; order Plecoptera; family Chloroperlidae; genus Sweltsa; species Sweltsa coloradensis. Next base: position 344,096 of record JAMZAV010000326.1, read on the forward strand.
CTTTTCAGTTCGTCGGTTCATTTGTGCGTGTGCCAACCGAACATACCCTTCATTTAACATGCGTTTACTTTGATGTTTTGACGGAGCTAGCCCCACAGAAAGTGTGAATGTTTTAGCCTTGTTGATTCTGGCGCTGTCCACGAATGGAATCGTGTCCAGCTTGTTTAGCCCGTGTTTCCGTTTTAAGATACTGGTCTCTAGTTGGTTTGCTCGTCGATGCTGTCGGCGCCAACAGGGTTAGCTTGGTCTGCTTTACATTTAATGTCCCCCCGCCCTGAAAATCAGTTTTGTGACTGTGTGGGGTCTAGTTAATAAGTATCAAACAATAAACACTAGTGCTATACTGAGTAACACAACCAAAATTTACCAAGTTTGTTCCGGCGCTCAACCCCTTTGCTTGGTGGCTGTGCCGAGTATATATATCTTCCACGTATCACGATAAAAACCGACCATGCGTATCTTGCGCTGTCATTGCCCTTCAACAAGGATGATACAGAATGTTTTTGGTGCAGGGGGGTCAGAAGGCGGGGGGGGGGCTAGCTCTTAGAAAGTTGGAATATCTATATTATCGGCGCCTCCACAACGAGGGTTGAACGCTGAATAAATGTGTTATAATATTGTACTCTCGCACGCACCCTTGCTTGCCAGCTTGTCATGTTGTTACATGCAGAGGCTGTGCCATGACATGCGTCTGGATGACGAGTACAAGTGTTTCACAGCATGGCATATCGCACTTGTCGACCTAGCTACCTTGGAATGCGGAATGATGAGTGGCCGAATGTGCAACAGTTAAACGGTAGCCTCGCACACGCCACCCGCGGACCTAGCCTCGCGCCTCCCGCGGACAGGGCCGACACATCACGACGGCACCCCGTGGCTGGTCCAAGTTATTGGGACCACCTTCCAGACAGGAGGGGCGCCCCGCCATCAGCAAAGACCACAGCCTAGCGGTACAATATAGACACACGAGCAAATACGAACTTCTAAATCAAAAGATTGTCGAACTTACATCTTACCCATATTTATTTATTTATTGTTTATTCAATTGTTTGTAACACGAAACAACAAGAAACGGCGTCGACACTAGCAAATATCTTGCTAAAACACTCAAAATCTGTGGAAATCTCGTGCCGCGACGAGCCTTGCTGAAGCACGTGAAACTTACTAATTTGGCACATGTAGTTGGTTCTCCCATAAGTGCTCAGGGAAGTATAATATCTAATTGAGATTAAAACATCTTGGTGGAGGTGCCAAGCAACGGCTAGTCCGCACTTTGACCCCAAGGGTCGACATAAACCATCTGTATCATCCTTGCAATGGCAACAAGAAAACTCATTTCACTCGGAGGACGTGTTCAGGTCTTATCGTAGACCGTGACGCACGCACGCACGCACGCACGCACAGACGGACAGACGGACGGACGGACGGACATGTGGTGGACATAGGAAGCTTCGCTCACTACCTTGCGTAAAGATATATATTTTTGTTCAGATTGCACTTCAAAATTTTATCAAATATATGCATAGAAATATGTGAAAGTAAGCGCGACACACGAAGGCTTAGGTGTAGGCTACATACGATCGAATGGCAGACCCAACACATTATACGAGTAATAATAACACACACATAACAAAAACTTGTAGAAATACAGCCAAACCTTACACACTCAAAAGAAATGAGATCTAAAAAAGGGCCAAGCTCATCTACCCTTCCACATTTGCGCATTCTTAATTCATAAACGTACAGTGTCCCATTATTATTATTATTATTATTTATTTTCCACTAATAGGCTTAGCAGCATCCTCGAAAAGCTTGGCAAAATAGAATTTGCGATTATTAATTTAAACGAAATAGTTCATCCAAGTTCTTTTTTCTAATTAATTAAAACGTAATAACATGCAAATTTTATTTTGCCAAGCTTTTCGAGGATGCTGTTATGGGACACTGTACGTTTATGAATTAAGAATGCGCAAATGTGGAAGGGTAGATGAGCTTGGCCCTTTTTTTAGATCTCATTTCTTTTGAGTGTGTAAGGTTTGGCTGTATTTCTACAAGTTTTTGTTATGTGTGTGATCTCATTACTTTTTCAAGTTCCATTGCAAAATTATATGTTAAAATATAATAATTTTATCAAAGTTGATTTAATTTCTATGGTATTAGCAATAACAATATAGGATGTAAAATATCTAGACCCGGATTCATGTACATCCTGGGTATAGGTGGTATAACCATGGTATAACGACGGTATAAGGACTGGACCCCAATTCTTGAGTTCGTGGGAGATGACTGTTGAAAACGCAATTTGAAAACGAAGTCGTTTTCGTTTGACACTTTAAAAAGATATGCGTATAGCAAAGAGCTCGAAAAAGTTCTATATTTATCCTAGATGGCAGTGCCTTCATAAACGCGGGCCAATCGAAAGACGAGTTGCGTGAAATGATTTGATTGTTGCAATTATGTAAACAAACAGATGAGCAAGCGCATATTATTTTGACCCTTGCTTCGACATTGTGTTTGTGTGTATTGTGTGACAGAACTATGTTGTGCTGGCCTAGGTTGGCTAGGCTTGCCAAACATGTAATGTAAGTAATAATTTTATCTAGTCCTATAGCCTAATGGAACTTTAGACCTACACTGTTGTATTATAAATAATTTTCTACATCTGGGCCTAGGTCAGGGACGGTTTCTGATTTGTTTATGAGAGTATAATGACAACTTTTCTCATTTCACACATAGAAGCAAAATTTAAAATGTCCGCCATTTGTTTACGTATCGCACTTTCCCGCCGTACTCTGCTTATACCGTCAACAAGTGTCAAGTAACTATGGTTACTTGTTGATTGTATAAGGCTTATTTTAAAACCTTTATTTGGAAGCCTTCCAACAAACTTTTTCAACTTTTTTTTTCAAAAGAGACTATAATACTATAACCTTAATGTCCATGTAAAATATGAACATTGTAGTCCCACCCGTCTGGTCAGAATCGCGGGCCGACGTATTAGATGTAAGTAGCAGGAGTAGCAGTAGTAGGAGTAGCTAACATCCTTAAAGTGATTTTGAGCATGTTTCAAGCCATTTTTTCACCAAGAAGGAATGGTCGTACCCCAATAAAATTTGGCATGTGTTGTCAGGTACCTAAATCCCCTCGATTGTGATAGTTTTCAAGTTCACATCACGTTACATGACGGCTGGGTAACACCTCGAAATCACCCCAACTCTGCTTGGTGTATAAGGTGCTTGAGTGTGTAGCGCACCGCGGCTTGGCTGCGGCGCCCTAACGGGCACCTAGATTTTATTTTTGGGAATTAAGCCTGTTATAGGGTGCGATGCCGATATTTCCCTCTTCAAATGCGATGTAGCATCGTAATGGTTGAATAAGAGTAAGCACTTGGTGGAGGTGCCGGGTACTTTGAAACATCGTAATGGTTGAATAAGAGTAAGCACTTGGTGGAGGTGCCGGGTACTTTGAAACATCGTAATGGTTGAATAATAGTAAGCGCTTGGTGGAGGCGCCGGGTATTGTGTGGCGCCAGCCCAGTCCCCTTCATCCGAGGTCACTGTGTCTTTCTGAGCGGCTTCCTGTGTCAAGCCTGGTCAACATGACAATGTCAACAACAAAATGCACGTGAACTGTTTTTAAAACTGAATAATGATTATATTCCCCGATAGGCAGATTTGAAAAACTGTCCTTTACCTCCATTAGATCGTACATCGTATAAGAAGACGACACTAACTTCTATGGCCTGCAGGTTTCAGTCATAGCAGGGGAGGGGGGAGGATTCGCTTGCTAAGATACATGTGCAGGTGTGGGGTCTAAACGATGAACCTGTAGTTCAACCTATATCATGATCAGTGTTGTGACTTATCTAGATAAAATTATCTAGATAAAATCTGTTATCTATTATCGCATGTTAATAAGTTTTTGATTGTTATCTTTTTCAATTATCTAGATAAAATAAAGTTTATCTTATCTAAGCTTTTTAAGCATTTAAATATTTTTTTAAAATACAATAGTTGGTTAACAATACTGTAGAAAAATAAAATAATGAATCACTTATTTAAATAAAATTTACTTATACTAGCTTACTACATTATGCTTTTCATAGAGTCCTCATATTTGAAAACGGCGGTAAAAATTGGTAAATAAATTTGCTTTTTCTGCGATAATTAATATCTTTTATCGAAGCAAAATTATGTAGATAATTATTTTTATCTCTTATTTTTTATCTAGATAATGTTTTTGCAGTTTATCTTTTATCTTATCTTGAAATTTTTTTTGAGGATTATCTTTATCTTTATCTAGATAAAAATTAAATTACCTAGTCACAACACTGATCATGATACCGGGGTCGAGGTTAGCCCACACAACGTTCAGTCATTTCACTCTCTATTTTAGTTTGGGTACTCATCGCACGTTCCTCTTGCCTTGCATGTTGTTAATTTGCCTTAAATTTCTACTAAGTTACGAAACTAAATGAGTTCTTCAGTTGATACTTGATACCACAGGTATAAGGGATCTAATCCTTACCCCTGTGTGCATCAACTTGTAGTATACTGTCCGTCCGTCCATCTATGTATGCCACGTATATTTTCCCTAATAAAATCAATCAATCATTGTTTATTTCACTGCCACACAAAGTTATTTCATAATTTCCCCTTTTAGAACACTTGCGTAAGAAATATTTTTCAAAAGCCGTCCGTGGTGGCACATACGATTGCCCTGCTGGTCCGAAGCGTAAGACTCTACGAGGACGTGGGTTCGATGCCGTCCGTGGTGGCACATACGATTAGGGCGCTGTTCCGAAGCGTATGACTCTACGAGGACGTGGGTTCGATGTCGTCCGTGGTGGCACATACGATTAGGGCGCTGGTCCGAAGCGTATGACTCTACGAGGACGTGGGTTCGAATCCCGCATGTTTTTTTTGCATTCGTCCTTCTTGTTTCATAATGAGTAGATAATATGTGTATATATGTGTGTGCTCAACTCATATTCTTTATTTGTAAATAATGGTAAATCATTGCATGTAGACTATAATCTGTATTTTTTATACTATTTTACTTTATTATTGCATGTAAAATATAATGAATATTTTCTATACTTTTTTACTTTATCAATTTGCATATAATAATAATTTTTATTATTTGGGGTTCATTATTATTATTTAGATAAATTGTGTGTTATATTAATTATGTTGTCATACATCGATGTATCTGAAATATTAAGAGGTCGGATGGAACATAAAACCTAATTGGCTTTAATCCCCACTTAAATAAAGACGATTATCTAATGAATGACGAATGATAGCTATCATTGACATCTGTCACCTCTCATCGTCTCGAAAAGCCTTATAGTGCATTAATAAGTAACATTAAGCAACATAAATCATCATCATCATCATCATCATCATCATCATCATCATCAGCATCATCAGCATCATCATCATCAACGCTTTCAAAGGAAGGTCGAAGATCCGCGCTATACTGCCAGGGCCTACTCGAGCCAGGGCATCTTTCTGACAATTGAGTCCGTACTTTATACAGAATGATGGCGCCCAACTAGTAACTGTCTCGGGCCGATCTAATTGTTCGACGTTTTCCCGCGTATCAAACTGAATGTTTGTTAACCGCTCATCGGTGTTGTGTAGTTTGTCTTGGGGCTCAGCCTCTCCGCGGGCGCCTACGTCATTAGTCACGTGTCCCGGCGAGATTGCCCGATGCTAATGACGCCAGGTTCCAGCACAGCGTGAGCCGATTTAATACGTGAAAACCGGCAAGAATTTTAACACGAGCTTACACACATTTCCTAACCCCTGTTTTATTGGAAAATTGGGACCCCGCTGCGCTGCCCCCACTGGCGACGATCAACACGCCGGATTAAAAAGGATATCGAACCCGAGTCGGGTTGAAATTGGTGTTTAACAGATTGATTAAATAATCACTTACTGTGTGTGTGTGCTGGCTTTGTTAGAGCGGTTCGAATACTGACTTTTGCTGCCGTCCATGGGGCCTTTATATGCGCGGATAAAATTTAATTAAAACGTTAATGGGCCTAACAAAACAACGTTAGTTTAACGAACACTCACTCGCATTGACAAAACAAAACAAAATCAATAGTATTTTCTCTCATCAGTAATCAACATTATTTCATTATTTTTAATTGAAATCGTACCTGGTGCTTTTGATTTGGCGTTTTACCAAATTATTGTGTCGGCGGCGGAATGCGGGTCGGAGGAGGGGAAGGGGGGGATAAGGGAGGGTAGGGGTAATGAGTTATTATTTCCTTGGGGTGAAGGGGTGGAGTTCACTGTCCAAAGTTTCCACAGAGTGTTTTATTGGAAGAGCAAAGCGAACGTAGCCAAAATATGTAGTCTCGTCAATAGAGAATCGTTTTTTTGTTTTCTAAGTCGTCTGAAAGTTTTTACTTAAATACTGTTGACACATTATACAAATATGTCTGGACGTAACCAATTCATGTTTTTTTTTCAAAAGGTAATCGGAAATTGTGACTCAATTATTAATTTTGAAAAGCGTTTCCTCACACACTTTCCATAACATGTTAGAGGAGTGGGGGCGGAGGGGGAGGGGGGGTTAGCTGGTTATCCTTTGTGCATTAAAAACATTCATTTCTAATGACTCACATTATGCATCTTAATAAAATAAGGTTTATTCAAATAAATGATTGTCTTAAGTTGTATTGTAATTGCTGATGGTAAATGTTCCTGATGTTCCCAGGCGGAGGAGTGTTAACCATCTGGTTGGCCGGCAAGGCACGCTCTCCTCATAACATCTACCCTCAATGCCTTGCTGTAATAACCACACTTAACCTCTCAACCCGATCAAAACATCGCACGCAACTGTATCATACAGGAGATTCCTGCACGATGCTAGACGGCCGTCTCGCACCACTTATTAACACGTAGAAACGTTCCTTAAACGGTTTGTCCAAACGCATTAAATATAACACGGATGTCAAAGAAACGAATACAGCAAACATAATAGTGGAAGGAGAATAGAAATGTATTTTATAAAATTATCGAAGAAATTTGCTCCAAAATAATTTAAATGGTCTAAACTAAAAGATACAGATTTTGAAACCTTTCCTTTAATTATGGTGTCAGCTAGCTCCTTATGAGTCAGAACACACAATAAATTGCCAATTTAAGTAAACAGAATATATTAAAAATATAAAATTATTCGACTATGCAATATAATATTAACTGTACGCGATGGTTCCAGAAAATAGAAAAGTACTATAGTTATAGACAACAAGTACTTGTTTATGCTGCAACCACTTGTTACACATTATAATATGCACGTTTCAAAGAAACCTGCGACAATCATTTTATTGAACTTGACATAATAAGTCGATGATGCTGACTTTATTTATTTTAACATGGTGGTCATTATAAATGTAAACTTTCTGCGAACTACCTCAAAGAGATTCGCCTAAACTCCGCCGGGAGACTCAAAGATCTTGCATGGTGCTGCTTTCAAACAAACAATAATACTTTACAACAACAACCACACTACGAGAACGAGGGCTCGCTGAACTAAACCCGCTCATCCCCCAACGCGGCTGCATACCCGGCGGAAGGCGTCTCACTCGAGTTATGACATCGTGACGTCACATCCGTCACTTTGAGCGTCACCCCCAGAGTTCGCTCAAGTGCGCGCGGCACAGTTAAATGATGTATGCACAGCATCCGGCCCGGAGGACCATGCGAGATATTAGACGCCGGACACGTCCACCGTTTACACGCTGTTCCGGCAATATTGATTGATTCCACATTCTAATAGGGGGGCTAGTGCTTACAGAATAAATACATATTGTCACGTGTATATTTGATAACAAGTGGACAAGAACTGATAACTTTTAGCACAGCATCCGGCCCGGAGGACCATACGAGATATTAGACGCCGGACACGTCCACCGTTTACACGCTGTTCCGGCAATATTGATTGATTCCACATTCTAATAGGGGGGCTAGTGCTTCCAGAATAAACACATATTGTCACGTGTGATATTTGATAACAAGTCGGACAAGAACTGATAACTTTTAGCACAGCATCCGGCCCGGAGGACCATACGAGATATTAGACGCCGGACACGTCCACCGTTTACACGCTGTTCCGGCAATATTGATTGATTCCACATTCTAATAGGGGCGCTAGTGCTTCCAGAATAAATACATATTGTCACGTGTGATATTTGATAAGAAGTGGACAAGAACTGATAACTTTTAGCACAGCATCCGGCCCGGAGGACCATACGAGATATTAGACGCCGGACACGTCCACCGTTTACACGCTGTTCCGGCAATATTGATTGATTCCACATTCTAATAGGGGGGCTAGTGCTTCCAGAATAAATACATATTGTCAAGTGTGATATTTGATAACAAGTTGGACAAGAACTGATAACTTTTAGCACAGCATCCGGCCCGGAGGACCATACGAGATATTAGACGCCGGACACGTCCACCGTTTACACGCTGTTCCGGCAATATTGATTGATTCCACATTCTAATAGGGGGGCTAGTGCTTACAGAATAAAGACATATTGTCACGTGTGATATTTGATAACAAATTGGACAAGAACTGATGATAATAGTAATAATAATAAGCCTGCCCAAGGTGCAATTCATGCACCTCTTCAGGTGTCTAACTAGGTATGTTGTGGATAGGAGAATTGTGAAGGGATATGCGAGGGCTGTTTAGGAGGATTTAAACCTCGGAAAAACCATCAGTCAGGATTGCCGTACTCGACGGGATTTAAATCCGGGACCTCCCGAATCAGAGTTGCGCGCTCAACGCTCGAGCCAACACTGTCGGTCACCGGTTGTAACCGATGAAAATTACGATTGTACATTTTTGACGTTCTGATATCAAAACTTACTATTTAAACGATTGTTCATTTTTGACGTTCTGAAATCAAAACTTACTATTTAAACGATTGTTCATTTTTGACGTTCTGAAATCCAAACTTACTATTTAAACGATTGTTCATTTTTGACGTTCTGAAATCAAAACTTACTATTTAAACGATTGTTCATTTTTGACGTTCTGAAATCCAAACTAACTATTTAAAATACGAACAGCAATTAGCACACTGAGTGAGTTATCGTGGATAAGGTTTTGTTTGTGTATCCTTATTCGACAGTGGATCTGTAGATTAAGAGGCTTCGCTCCCTATTATGTTCGCTCCCATACACGTTATCTTCAGACTTTCTATTCTAAGATGCATAATAGACATTTACATAAGGACACATTTCGTGCTTGAACCTCAACAGTAAGATATAAAAGACAAACGCCCCAGAATCCAATAAACTCCAGATGCTGTATGGTTTTGAAAACATTTCACAGGATCATCAATTATTTACACAAAGAAAGACGAGTTTAAGGTTATCCTTTGATGAGCCCGGAGCAAGTTGCTAGGTGTGGGAGGGGGGGGAGGAGGGAAGGGGGGGGGAGAACAATAATAGTCGCGCGTAGAGGTTGTCATTTGAATATGTCAATATCCCGGCTTATACACAGCGCTAGCGAAGGGTTGGGAGGGTCTCGAGTGGAACTAACTTAACACAATATCACTTGCAATTTCGATGCTCTCTGGGGCCCTCATTTGTCACCACTCTGTGCGTTGAGCGCGAGTTATCAAATATGCATGTCGGGGGCCGGGTTAAGCAATTCAATTGTCCCCCCCCCCCACCCCGGGGCCTTGCACCCCCCCCCCCCATCTGACGTGTGGAATATTACTGATTCACTCCTTGAGCGGTGCCAATATTCATTATAACACTTGGCTTACTTTAATTATCTTTTTGTTTGTTTATCGATGGGAGATTTCAAACAATTTCAAATGGAATTGAAGGGTCTTTGTGGGGTGAATTATCACAGAAGGGTGAAATATGCTGAGCGTACAATAAAGTTGTAAAGTGCAAATGTAACTTTTCGGGTGTTAAAATAGAGCGCAGTTAAAAGTAAAACTAATCTATATCTGTTGTTATGTAAAATACCCAACTTTCGCCTGGCATCTTAAACTGACTAAAATATTAATTTGTCCACGGTGCTTTTATTAAATGAAACTAAAGTGCGAAACATGTAACCACCGTATCGACTTAAAGTCTCTTTCTTTATTTCATGTTTATATTTACTTATTATGTTTATTATACTGTTATACACCGATAGCGATAACGCATGCATAGTGAACTCGACTTTGATTCTGAAGGTCTCAGGTTCGATGGCCGATACAGGCAATGCATGGCTGATCACTAGGGACGGTGTCACAATTAATCTTCACAACTACTCCCAAACCGAGAATGCTATAGTTAGCATGAATTATGTCCTTGGATACGCTTCTCAAGATAAATAAAATAAAAAGAGGTTAATCGTGTTTATCATAATCATAGGAGTGCCAAAAGAAGGAATAAAACTTGCGAATTTAATATTTTTGGTGTAGGTGCCGGGTTTGATGAAATCACTCCTAGTCCTTGGGTAGGACTAGCCTCACCGCACCTGGGTACGGCTAGCCTCACCGCCTGACAGCTTGAGCCAGGGTCACCAAAAACGTTTCGTATCGTCCTTGTCGAAGGGTCAAGTAGCTTACACTGGCCTAGCAACTTCATAGCACTTCGCAATACATATTCAAATCTAAAATTCAAGAATTATTTACAATAGGGGAAAATATCCAGAAGTGAAAACTACACGTCATGTCAAATCGTCCCTAAGTGAGGGAAAAAACTTGAATTGAATTATTGTTTGCCTTTCAGTCACGTATTAGGTACTTAGCCTCGTCGCCCCCTCCATAATAGAATAACCGTGTTGAATATATTATTAAAGTACAGCGTTGAGAAGACCGAGCTGCAGTGTATACCCTGCTCTTGAGGAGTGTATGGGGGGGGGGACCCGCTGCAGATGCCAGGAGGACCGTATGATGGGGGGGGGGGGGGCAGAGTGACAGGGCAGGAGGGTCAAGAGTTTCATTACACCCGGCTACATTGTAAATATTGCGCTGCTTTGGGTGTGCGATCTATGGAAAAAGTTTTAATGAACTAGATGGCCAATCTTTCTATTCCGCCACTTTCAACAATCAAGATATCGCCTACACGGGCAAGACTGCAGAACAATGTGAAAAGCTGGCTTATATCGTAAACCGTCTCCGACCAAATAGCGGCCTCATAGTCACAGTATACTGTATGGACAATAATAATATATAATAAACGGAAGCGTCAAAACCTGAGTCACGTTTTAGGCCAGAAACCGAACATGACCTCTATTGATAGGCGTTTTGTTTGTTGACATTGCCCTTGAACAAGGGTGATTATGGTGTGGTGACCCATAGAGTCGGGGGGGGGGGGGGGGCAGGACAAGAATATATAATATGTACTCAGCACTTCCACCAAACGATTTCGATGCAGTACGGGATATTTTATTTTGTGTATTGTAGGCCTTCTTCGACAGTAGCCCTATATTATGGATACTTCCGTTTCCTCGTGCTTGTTCCTATAACAATCATGGCAATGAAACACACAGGATGGATCGAAGTGAGCAGCGTTCATTGTTCGAGAGCGCGGAGATGACTGTTCAACTATTGTGCAGCTGAACATCTGTTGAGCGCGACTCAACCACTCTATACATCTTCAGATTTACTTTGATTTGATATTCGGGATTACACGCTATCTAAAATAACTCGATGACACCGCGCTTACTCCCACCCTAATGCAATCCACCCCCGCATGCTACCCCCCTGCAGACACCTCCTCTCCCCCGGGATAATGGTCGAATTGATTGCATAAAACGCTATAGAATTGCCCGATACATATACATATGTAACCCCCATTCTATGCACTCCAAGGATGCGTATTTTATTCGGCCGGAATAAAGCAAAGCAAGTAAAATTTATGGATGATAGATTTATTGGCTGTTGTCCTGTGACCCCTCTGTCAGCGAGTGACCCCTCGATCGCCTCTAGTAAATATTGGAAAAGGGGAGAAATGTTGTATGTTTCGCCATATATCGGTGTCCCTTTATGGTCCGGCAGAAGCTATAACAAGATGGACATGCGGCCATAAAGAACTGCCAGCTGATTCCCACAGGAGGGGAAGCCTAGCTCGGACATAACGTATGCGAAACCATCAATTTCTGATAGGAAAATGTCTACAAGTCAATTTTTAACTGAGACATTTTTGATACGAAGTTTCAATATTTTAGTTGAAAAAGAGTAGGTGCAATTTTATTACGGCGCCCTTGGGAGGACGCGTCGTCAATATTGGATGGGCTAACTGGCAGGGGCTAAGCTGATGTACCTGGCATGGTTCTATAGTAATACGTCACACCTCACTGGTAGCTAACACAAGTCCTAGAGAATAATCCACGACCTGACATTCAATAAGAGTTCTCTAATAATTGGAGAAAAAATAGAAAAGTTTGTAAAAATTTGTATGTTCGAAAGAAGTGTCTCATTGGGAAAAGTTTTCAAAGAAGTATTGAATTTATCAGTTGTCTTCTGGTTCATTTTGTAAATTTCTTTAAGTTTACCGACGCCCACCAAGACAGTCTGCGCCCTAACATCTCTCTGTGTATCAGTAAATACTAAAGAAAGAAATGCGGTGAAATGACTCGAGGCCAAACAGTTGCACTAAATGTTTTATCTCGAGGACCAGGATATGTAAAACACTAGCTTCTCATGGTGTTGGACCATGATGGGAAGGGGGCAAGCAGGAGCACAGAAAATGGTCCCATTACAAAATTTTGGCACAGCCCCCTGTTCCAAGGGTCACCAAAAGCATGTGTCATCTTTGATGGAGCTGGCAATGACAACAAAAAACCGACATGAATTTTTTAAATTGTGATTGGTAACAATTTTTATTTTTATTTAACTTTAGTTAAAATGGAAAACAATTGCTTACATATTGTCCAGCATCATACATAACCCTTCCTGACGTGCTTAATATTCCATCATTTCTACAGATTAGTGGAGAACATTACATTACGTTTATTGGCGCGACAAAATTTTATTTGGGTAACAAACCACACTTAATAGGTCTCCTTAAATCCAGGACTACAGGGTCTATACAACCTATTTATAGATAATGTAGTGTTAATCCCCAACACGCGTTCGCCAGATTTAAACTTGCTTGCTTAAAAAAGTTTTACATACAAACATGTATATGTCAATAAGATTAAGTATTTAGTAATAATTTTCAACATTAATCTTATCTTAAATCTAAATGGCTCCATTTCCTACCCTAGTCGTGATAGGAAAATGTAGTGAAACAATGAAATGCGTGACGTTTCTTCATTCTTTTACAACCCCACGGACTTGGTTTGCAGAACGTTACTTCCGCCTACCGGCTGGGTGATTTTTAATCGCGTGTTTTTTACGCTAAGACCCACAAATTTATACTAAGGTTTAATAAATATGCATAAGATATTAGAGAAATACTTTCATAAAACCCAACAAAAATATTCAAGTAGCCGTTTCCACTTTGCTCGCGTTGTTTTGACAGGGCCGTGTTCAAGCTAAAGGTGTTTGAGATTATTCAAATCAGTCAGTTTTATTAATATTCATCAAACGGAATTAATGGAATTGCAATGAGATTCGTCTGAAATTGTGAGAGATGATGCTGGGAAAGTCAGCTTTGGTTTGGATAGAAACGTGGAGAAAAAGTAGCGAACACTGTAGACGACAGTCGTGGTGAAATCCGTGAAACTAGAATAGAAAAAACATTCATGGGAGAAAAAAAAGATCATTTAATATGAGTCGGCAAAACCGTTTGGGATCCGATACTAAACACAACAACAAACATCTGCTGTCGTCAAAGACGAAAACACACAATTAATTTCACATACACCGGATGAATTCGAAAAAAATATGTTGGAAATCGTACACAATATTTAATTTAGAGATTCGATTTGCCTGGTCCTTCTCTGTCTTGGTCCTCCCCCCCCCCCCCCCACTTCCCCTTAAAGTAAATTGACGCTATCGCAGTCGCACATTAACTAATCCTATTCATTTTAGCGAACACATTTTGCCAAATAAATTGCATATTTATGAAGTTATATCTCTCTTCTCTGTAGCCAGGGAAAACTCATGCAGTAATTTTCCTCCCAGTTTTATTATTCTTCCTTTCTTTATTTAACGACTTTGCTCGTTCTCTCGCCGGCTACGGCGACTCACCCCCCCCCCCCCCCTCCCTCTCCTTCTAGTTACCTCGCGCGGAAATGTAGCAGTTTTGCCCATAAAGTCCACCTCGCTACGAAGAAGAGGCCACGCTGCAGCCTTCCTTGCTCTATGGTGAATTCATCACGAGAATTTATCACCAGAGAGGAGCGCAGAACTAATGCACTTGATGGCTTGGTTATTCAATGTACACAAGTTATATCAGGGCAGCAGATTTTCAAAGGGGTTCTTATTAAACCTGACTCGTGTTTATGTGCGAGCGAAATTACGCTGTATGTTTGAATTAGCTAAGCTTCTGTCATCCTTATTACAAAGAACGACAAGACCTTCGCAATTTTTATTCGAAAAATGTATAAACAAAATACAAATATAGCCCTCCGCCTACAAACTGTTTCTTTAAACCAGATATCTTTGTTGGTGGAGGTGCCGGGTTAGAGGGATATTAAAATGAAAAAAATAGTCTCGTTTTTAATGGAGGTGCCGGGTTAAGACGATGTCAAAATGAAAATAACAGTCTCGTTTTTGGTGGAGGGTTAAGAGGGATATCAAAATGAAAAAAATAGTCTCGTTTTTGGTGGAGGTGCCGGGTTAAGAGGATATCAAAATGAAAATAACAGTCTCGCTTTTGGTGGAGGTGCCGGGTTTTAAATGTCAAGTTCAGGTGACGCTAGCCCCGCTCATTTCACCCCCAGGGTCACCAAAAATATTCTGTACCAATCTTGTTCAAGGACAATGTAATAACAGCATGTCAATCATATGTCGTGTTCGGTTTTTATCGTGAGACGTGACTCACGCACAGACGGACAGAGAAAGAGAGCTGAGCTCCCAAATTATTGTTGAATAAATTCACCGAAACTGTCTAGAAAGAGATATTAGGTAACTTTGTGATGAGTTTTCCACAAAGTTAGCGAATAAATAATATTATTAAAAGATTTGAGCAGCCAGGTATACGGAAGTCATAAAATAAGCGATTGTTGAAGAAATATACACTCCCTAAAATAATATGGTATACAAGATACCTTAACGACTTCATCCTTTTGGTTTTTCGGTATAGTCACAACATTACAAGTTTGTTATTATAATAATGTGATCAATATATGTATTAATTATGATAGAATAGCAACGAGGACATTATAATGAGATTGTGGTAAAAATATCAATCTTGAACACTATTATTTTAAGTTTCCGTTGAAACTTATATTAACTTTTGTATTTATTATTAATCTTCTGTAATTGCAATTTATTTTCGTTTTTATTAACAGTACCTCCAACTTTTTAAGCATTCTTTTTTTTAACATTTCAATTTTGAATTTGTTGCAAATCGTAGGTATATTGTTGACTTGGCTCAAATTCATATCTCTTCCCTATTCGCGGCCAAATTTTCATCTAGATTTGATACTTTTAGTAAGTGCTTTTTGGTAAAATCATTTAGTAGGCAATACATTGATTTCAAGTAATATATTATAATTTCAATCAAATTATTGACTTGGTCAAGATTTTGAAATCTTTATTTATTTAAGAGGCTAAAAGTTGTTTTTAGATTAGAGTACTTGTCTGCAAGTTATACAGCTTGTAGATGGGTTCTTGTTGATAACGTAGGCTTATAAAGTGTCCCCGCACCATGCGAACTGATACAGTTAATTGACCAGCGTCATATCTAGTTATATGTTGAAATAATCCTTGAATGCCGCATGCCTGACACTTTGAGCATAATTTATGAATTAGCTTACACGCTCCATTGTAACACACATAACCGTGATGATTGCACAGTAGAATCAGTAATACGGATTTAATTCCGAGCATTTATCAGATTCCTATCTGTTCGTTAATACGGCGTGTAATCGCGAGGGGTCGTTACGTCTAAAAAGCTGAAAATTGTCGTTTTGATATTCACCCATTGTGATAATACGTGCGACAATAAGCGTATAATTCTGTCGCGTGTTCAGCGCTTGCGAGATCTGTGATAGCGCGGATACAACGGGGGCGGTGACCCATCTATCACTGCTGTGTTGACAGAGCTCCTTTGTACCCAGCATCCAGCAGATACCATCTCAATGTTCATCCTCCGTGTGGTGGGGGGCGCAACCATACAACCCCCCCACCCCTGTGTTATTCCTCTTATCAAAACATAAAACCACTCCAACGTTCGGTGTAAATGTCCATTTTTACAGTTTCTCATTATGCAAGTCTATGAATAAATTCGCACTTTCGTGGATCCGTCCTCGCGGTCTGGGGGGAGGGGGGGGGGGGGGGCGCATAGAAATGGCGTCGCGATAAGGTAACTGCTCCGCCAATACCATATGCACTTTCATCTTGAGCGGAGCGGGGTATGATGGCGCTGGCTGGGTGTCTGGTTTATGAGTATTACTAGACGCCCACCGAGATAACTCGGGGGGAAATGGGAAACTTCTTCACACGTTTGCCGGGAAATTATAATACGTATTTGAATGTACGTGTGAGATGAAAACCTATACCAGATCTTGCTGTATATACATAGGGATATTATCATGTTTACGTGTATTGTATATCTTCTTATTTCACAGCATTAATATTGAAGCAGCAGTGAGGCCAACATCGGGAATGTGAGGCTTCAGTTATGCCACACGTACAGTATCTTGAAACTAAGAAACAAAGCCCCCATGCAAATAAGGCTCACGTCATCTGTCAGTTCGTCCATCTATGATGTGTTAGTGCGGTTAATTGTTAGCATAGCCCGTCAACAAGGATGAACTTGTTTGGTGACTCGGGAGAGACAATGGCGGACCCGGCACCTCCACCATTAGACATTTCATTCCCGAATTAAATTAAATATTAGGTAATTGTAATAAACATATTAAAATACTGATGTTTTGAAATTTTGATTTTGAAAATTTTGTTTGAAATGAAAAGAATGTTGGTATTTAGAATAATTATTGTCGTGATTTTTAAACAATTTTCGGGAAGATTTGGATTTTGGGTAAAAATGTTTTTGGTTAAAATTTAAATTCGAAGTGCATTCCTAAAACAAGATTATTTCTGATTTGTTTATCATATTTTAGATTTTGTGGACCTCAAATAAGCTCTAGCAGAAATGTATTACTTTTCCGAGACTTATCAAGTTTTTTCCCCCGATTTTTAGCCTTTTTAGCATGTGTATTTACAATCTTCTCTAAAAAAGGCACTTATTCGCTCCATTGAATTGGGGAAATAAGTATTTATTTTTAACTAAAAAAAAAACTGGGGCCAAACTGAAAAATCTAAAATTTACCCGCAAAAAAATTGGAACTTTCTGTTGCCATATGGTTACGGTGGGAACGGCAGGGTTAATGAATGCCGTGCATAATGTTGTTTACCTTCTTACTTCGCAGCATTAGTACTATCGTATCCGCGTTTACGTAAATTTAGTTGCTAGTAGCAAAAATAGAGACAGTAATACGTGTAGGCCTACGTCAAATACAAAATTACAGATTAAAAAAATAATAATATCCTCACAAAAGTATTATTAATTGTCTATCCCAAAAATGCAAGTCAATCAAATGCTAAGTGTAATCTTAATTATTATATTCATTGTGCCCTTGCATGTGAATTTATTTTCACGCTAAAACACATTGAATACTGTTTGTTATGTCAAGTGTGTCACCCTCCACATAAACGCCAAGAGTGAGTGATAACTGCAGCAATTGGATAATCTCAACTAAACTCTTAACTTGAAGTGCCGGTATCCGTCTTTTATAATTATATAATACATCATTTGAGGTAGTTTCATGATCCAAATACTTCAAAGTTATAAGGAAAATACTGTAGTCTCTCAATCATAGAAGCATTACATAGTACAATCAGGTTTGTTGAGCTTTAAAAATAATAATGTGACTTCTCAAAGAAATGCATTAATTTTGAACAATGCAATAATTGAGTTTATGTATCATTATAGCAACACTTTCCACAAAACAGTATATGTATTTCAATTTTAAAAATCAGCATACATCTTAAAGACTAGAGGATAGTATTCAACAATGTTAAACGCTAACTAGATGATATAATTAGTTTAGCCTGAAGAAAAGTTGACAGGTTGGGAAAGAATAAAGAGAATGATATTTGGCCGTATACAACTTAAATATGAACTTAATGTATTATAATATATTTTATTACACCATCAGGCATCAGATGAAGTTTTAGGAATACCTATGTTCACTTGTTTACACAGAGGGGTGGTTACCGTGATACATACGATAAGTTCATCGCTCCACTTGCTATACTAAAAGTAGAGATATTGAAAAAATTATAATTTGTATTGATATTGATGTTTAATGAAATTAATATATCATTGATACAACAAACTATAAGGATTCCGAATAGGTTACAAAAATGTGATTTTGAGTAGACAATGTAATGTACGATGTAATGTAACTGGATGAAACTTCGATGAAGATCTGAACGGTTGCAGCCTAAACTCGTGCAACAAATGATTTATTTATTTTTCTAGCGATGATCATAATATTAACACGTGACTTGAGGAGTTGAGTGAACATAAACATTTTCTTGTTAAGTTAATATTCGTACGATTTAGTAGAGGCCTACACAGGCAGAGGAAAGTAAGTTCCTATGGTCATACTCATAGTTTCAGTGCATTATCTTGAGTGGAACATACAATTCTCTAGTTAATCTTATTTCCTTGCTAAAAGATGTCCTATATGTTGACACAAAGTGGATATTTGCCAACCGAAATAACCAGATTTACTGGAAATCGTGGCTTTTGCGAGAAATGGTATGAAACGGTTGAATGTGAGTGACACGAGTGCAATGTCTGATGTCTGATCGGATCTGATCTGATAGCCGAAGAGGAAGCTGGCTGTCGGGTCGTTCCGCCTCTCTCCGTGACGTAGCAGCACCTAGGCGAGCGCCCTAATTACCTCCATTGTTCACAGGCCGAGCCCAGCCAATATTTCATCGTTCGTGGGATTCTGTTTACATTTCCAGCTGAAATCTTGAAATCTCACGAGCGACTCCAACACGAAAGTGTTAACGCTCCACGGCCCGTACGTTTTTATCCCGGCTCTGAGTGACGGGAATGAGGTTTATTTGAAAAGGAAAATTGCTCCAAGCATGGATCTCCTCGTCAGTGTCAAATGAATACTCGACGTGGTACACTATGAAAATGATAAACACTCCGCTTGACGTGTAATTCCCAGATGGTGCCCTAGCCCAGGTCTCGCATCTCTGTAATATGCACAATCACGCAAATGATCGGTCCGCGCCTGCGCCTTGTCACGCGATCGGGCGTAAGCTCGTATAACAGGCCGCATTGTTGCCGGGTCAAAGGTTGACTTCACTGACGGATACATAACGTCATTATCTTGTCACTGAAATGAAAACTACACATTATCTACATGAGGGAAGTATAAAATATCCGTATTAAAATCAAATAATAGCAGAGATAACATGAAGATTGGGTTTCTATTTAGCCTATAGGTGATGGAAAACAAAAAGCAGGATGCAAAAATTACATGTCTCCGTGTGGATGAGGTAATTGTCCGTCAGTTATGCTGGCTGCAATCAAACAATGAAAGCTATTGTTTGAACACTTCCTAACATAATTATTATCGGTTTTATTAAATAGAAAGCTAATTCACACGCACACCTTGAAGGAACCCATGAGATTGTAGACCCATGCATGGGAGAATAATATATTGTGAGAACCAACACTTTACCATTCACCCTAGAAGATTATTATAACATGTTCTTATCATTGATAGGAAATATTATGTGGCACATCCGAAGAGCCCAAATATCTGGGAGGCTAGCCCCTTTTAACATTTCTGTACTCGCACCAACACCTATAGATGAAGGCTGATGGATGAAAAATTCACTTTTGTATCGCTCTTATTAGATTATTGGATGAGCGTAGCGAGCGAAGCGAAGATTCCATTTCACTACACTGGAGAAAAAAATCCGGAATGTTTTTTTTTTTTTTTCTGTATTTTTGTGTGTCTGTTAACACGATTCCGGCTAAACCGATACTCCAATTGCGATGAAATTTTATGGAGGCCTTCGAAATCTCTGAACGAAGAACTGCCACGTTTTTGAGCGCAATCGAAAAATTATTTCCCATGAAAATCGCAATTTTACGATTTTTATCGATTTTTAAAAAATTTCTTCAGCTTATAACACCTACATGCTTTGTCCGATTTTAATGATTTTTTCACAGAACCTTAATTTTATGAATTTATGTATTCGTGTGAAATTTGAGCGCAATCAAAAAACTATTTCTCATGAAAATCGAAATTTTACGTTTTTTTTCTTTTTTAAAACAATTCTTTGACTTATAACACCTATATGCTTTATCCTATTGTAATAATTTTTTCACAGAACCTTAATTTTATAAATTCATATATTTGTGTAAAATTTGTGCGCAATTGAATAATTATTTCTTATGAAAATTTCAATATTACGACTTTTTCCTTTTTTTAAATTACAATTAATTAAAAAAATTTAAAATTTAGGTTAATTTTTCATTTAATTTAATTTAATTTAAAAAAAATCTTCAACTTAGTAATGATTTTTTCACAGAACAACAGAAAATCCGCTTAACACATGGCAGCTCAATGCACCAATTACGCTCATCCAACAACGCGGCGGGACTTAAGCGTTTTCCTAGTTTAATTCATCTGGCATGTACCTAGTATTAGCACATACTTGGCACTTGCACCAATTGCGCGATTTAAAAGCTTATTTTTCCTTTGTATTCTTCTTCGACGATCTGTATACGTTCGCTCTCATTTGCTTGTATGCCCACACAGGGGTGGCTGGCTATACTAGGACGCAGTGGCGTAGGCACTGGGGAGGAAAACTAACGCGAGTTAAATATTAATCTCTGAATCTCCGTAGTAAATATGCACATACACTTATACAATTTGACAGTCACCTTGGTAAAACGAATATGTTTGCCTGAATGCTTCGTCATAACATCAAAATTTAGGTTGAAATTAACTAAAATGGGCTACGTACTTCACGTTCATTTTTTTTAGTTTTTAGACCACAGATAGCTGCAGTAAAACATCGTTTACAGTCCGAGTGAAGTTAAAACATGACGAAATAACTGTAGTATGGTGAAAATTTTTAGCCTTCGGCGAAAGAGCCTCCGGCGGCTAGGGCTTTGCCCCAAACCCCAGCTGCCGGCCGCAAAATGTGCCAATAAATTCCCCCCCCCCCCCCTAACTTTCAAAACGTTCCTACGCGCCTGCTACAGGACAACTAACAGTGATGACAAAATCACTTCGTTCAAGATTTATAATTGTGTGATGTAATTAGCAAAAACTGCTATCTTCGGTTTAAAACTGAAGTCTCTTATAGGTTCAGCCCCCCTGGCAACACCAAGCCCCCCCCCCCCTATATTCCTCGGTGTTGCCGGCTGACTAAACACTGGCTCGTCGTTCGCGTTCAGCTCAGCAATAATATGAGAAACAATATCAACCAGGGCGGAAGATCCTGGATTAAAATGCAACACCTCATCTGCGTTTGCACCCAGCTCACGTGATCAAGTCTAGCGCCACATTCCGCCTTTACGACGGTTTAACCGTTCGCTCGTTCGTATTCGACGCCGGACCAATATCGCCGGGGTAAATATTACTCTCATTTTAATTTAAACAGGTTTGTGTGTTGCTGGTAGTTTTAGTGTTGGAGCCGAGATCGAGGCTCTAGGTTCATGCAAATCAGCCGCGGTGCGGGATCTCGGAAGCATTTTCAATGTTATTTTATAGTCCATACAATTTGTTCTCCACCAGGCTAATATCCTTGATGTTTTCGGTAAATTCCTTTTCCCTATGCATTTCCATCTGGAGGGCATAAGCCTAAAGTGCTGCACATAGGAGAGCGGTGATCCCGCCGCGTCTGCATACGTCAGCCATATTACGCACACTTGAAATAACTTGTGTTCCTATTCCAAGCACACCCGAAGAGATCCCTCCATATAAGGGAGTAAAAACACTCCTATTTGCCTCATCCGAGTTGCCATTTCGAAAAAGTATAGGGATCTTATTACTATTCAATGATGCAAACAATCGTTATGGCCCAAAGAGAGACTTTGGAGGCGGATTCGGAAATCGAACCCCCTTCCATCGACATATAAATTTGAAAATGGAGAGGTAGAGAAGGGAAAAGTAAACTATTCCTGAAATGGCGTCGTAAAAATTACAGGCGGCAATGTTTTGAAAGAGGGTGTTTTTCATTGTTTGCATTCAAAATGAATTTCGCTTTATCTTCGAATCCTTCGCCTTCTTCTACGATGTGGATTCTTCGCTAGGCTGTGACTGAGCAGGGCCCAGGGCAGGGGTGTAGGGCGGTGTAATTATGTTGATATGAGATCCCAGAGAACCCAGATACGTGTTTAATTAGATATCTCGTATATTTAATTACATTTTTGTATGCACTCACTCGGGGATTTGAACGCATTTCCGATTTATTTCTCAAACCGAAAAACGCGTACCGATATTCAATCATTTCGATGTGAAAATATTTTCTCATTATTTCATATTTGTGGATTCCCACTCGTTACTGGTCCATGCTTATTTGATGCTTTAAAAAACAAATGTCAAGACAATAATTGGAGAGGTTTACAAATAAAACTCACGTTAAAAGAAAATCATACTAGTGCAATTTTCATGAGAAATTATTTGTTGATTGCATTAGGAAACGTGTTAGATCAACATTTCTTTTCAAGGTGTCCGGAAAATGTCATCAAGTTCGGAGTAGTCGCAAGATCGTGCGAACTAACACAGAACAACAAACAAACAAACAAACAAACAAACAAACAAACAAACAAACAAACAAACACCCGAGCTTTTTTTCGCGTAATCAAATCAACTCTTCGCTCCACCAGTTTAGTTCATCCAATCAAGTAAATTGCAAAATGTCACAATAATGTTATCATTCCTGTTCTAAAAAATAAAAACATACAATAAACAACACAACATAAAAAATGTTTGTTTTATAGTCTACTCGTCGAGCTACAAGAACTGACTTTTATTTTGGTATGTTTGTTTTTCTGTCTCATTGTTTGATGCGCTAACTGTAACGTGAAAATGCGATTATCATGTGAGATCTTAAGTTTGATTGAAAAAAAAAACGCGACAGAACCTAGGTTAGAGATTTCAAAAGTTCCCTGGGAGTTTCATTTAGTTTAGACTAGAGGAGTCGTTGGATCGGTAGAGAATAATAGTAAAGAGCGTTTTCATGAAAAATGTTTCTCGATGGCGTTAAAAAAGTGACAGGTATAATCTTACGTTGAGAGGCTGGAAACTTTCCTGAAGATCAGAGTACTAGTCACATGACCGATGTAGTGGGAACAAACCAACGTCCAATATGTTTTTCTTTAGTTCGGTCAAATGTGTCTCCTCTTTTCTCGCTGCCACACTCACACAACTAATTCTAATTGCCAATGAATGCTACAGCAATTTATATTATTTCCTCGGCGATAAATTTCATTATTCTCCAACTCCCTACGTAATTAAGTATATTAATATCCTAATGGGTTTGTCTCTATAGCGTATCGTTGTGCGCTAATTCAATGCCCGGCTGACCAGCCGGACACTTCTCGTCCAGGTAATCTTGTCCCTCTCCCACACATGGTCGTTCTCTCCGTCTCTTTCTCCCCGGAAAAGCGATCCCATTATTTTCAGTTTGAATAATTCAAGGGAATAGTAGTGTGTCTCGTTGTGCTTTACCTTACACGGGTTGGCGGGCGGGCTCAGGGGGCTATCACGGGCAACAGCGTCGCGCGGCGGCTGTCCGTTGGTTCGACTGTCTGTCCGTCTGTCTGTCCGTCCGTCTGTCACTCTGGTTTATGGAGCAAGCCAAGGGGAATAGTCTGATTGACGTTGTAAACAGATTGCATCTTGGGTAAGCAAACTACACGACAATGTGGCCATGTCGAATTCAGCTCTTTATTCCAGTGACAAATTCTTAATTATTGTATATTTTTTTTAAGTAACTGTCATATAATTGAAAATGTAAAAATTTCTCAGCTAATGTACGAACC
This sequence comes from Sweltsa coloradensis, assembly GCA_024449915.1. Lineage (NCBI taxonomy): Eukaryota > Metazoa > Arthropoda > Insecta > Plecoptera > Chloroperlidae > Sweltsa > Sweltsa coloradensis. Next base: position 368,284 of record JAMZAV010000326.1, read on the forward strand.
ATATATTTACAAAGCCACGTGTACTTTGCAACCAAATAAAGTTTCAACTTGTTCGTGTGAAGATTTAAGGTTAATAAGTGACTTAGAGTGGTCGTTAGTTCGATACCCGCCACTGGCAATCCTAACTGAAAAGTTTCACCAAGGGCGAATGATGGGATTGTGTCCTCTTAAATAAATATATAGTTGATGAGCATTCCCTCCCAAATACCTGTGCGCCACACCAAGTTGCAGTTAGCCAGCTAAAGTGATTTGTCCCTCCGTTAGTTTACCCAATCATAGGCTATTAGAGAGCACTACCTTAACAATATTAATTTTGAATTATATTAATCTTTTAATAATTAACATTGAGTATACGACTACGCTTATTAAACTGACTCGCTCTGCTGCAGTGGCTAATCCCCCCCTGGTCGTAAGTCGCTCCTCGTGTAATCCGCCGTGTCCAGGTCGGTGAGAAGTTCCACCGCGTAGGGTCTCCTACACCCGTCTCTCCCTCGCAAGATATTGATTGCTTGGCTCAAAATTCCATTAGACCTGGGAGGATTTGCCAGTAAATACGGAGAAAGGATGCCATTAATTAACGGTTAATTGGATTAATTACAGTCATTATTTTGCGTTGTAGTAGCTCTTTTTGCCTCTCCCCCTGACCCCCAACGTTTCTACCCCCGTCTCGGGCGACCGCGAGCGAGCCGACCTGAGCACTGCGCCGTCGTCCGTCAAAAACACCAACAACTAACACAATTTAGAGCATTTTATCGAATCACCTGGACATTCTGAGCTCGGATTCATCCCCGTTAAACCTTCTTGTCCCTCCTACTAATCCTTGTACAATAACTCGGCGACTAATATATCCCAATCAGTCTGTGACATCGCAGCTCATGCACGTTACGTCTGCAGAGGAAGTGGTCAGAGATGGTATCGACCGTACGAGCTAACACACCAAGACGGTTTTAATTAATCAGATTCAGTCTCAGCTCGTATTTATTGTGAATGTGTGTGGATCTCTGGCGTTCGTCCCAAGACCGGTAGCTGGATGACTTGAGGTTCCCACACCAGCGCAGGATCCAGATTGTTTTTACCCTCTAGACTTCACGCTACTGTCACGCTCCACAGCTCGGTCTAGGACGATGCATCACGAATATTTGTCAAAGAAAGATTTCAGTCATTGTTCGTCAAGGACATGTAATTTCATTTTTAACGCCGTATTTATTGGAGAGTGACAATTTTGCCGGGGATAATCAAATATAATTATCCCATGGCAGAATGTGTGTTCTTGAATGGTCTGTATGGCCACTACTTCAGATGCCATCACTGTGGCACGTAGTTTCATATCGGCCACACAATACTCTCCCCCCCCCTCTCTCTCTCTCTCTCTCTCTCTCCTCCTACTATATACCCGGTAATTGGCATTTCTTAATAAAGGCCGTGTTTATTATTTTGATCTTCCACGCAGGCATCGCCACAACGTTTTTCTCAATGGGCCTCTCATTCTGCAGTGTCATCAACGACCATGCAGTTTCTTGGACTTGTCAATTCACATTTTCTACTTCTGAGAAGCGAAATAAAGAACTATGTCGAATCTCTAAATAACTATTTCACGCGAGTTTTATCACTATTTCTCGGCCACGGATGAAATATAAATTTACAAAAAAACATCTGTGCTCCGTGGTCAGTTGGAATCCAACCAAAATCATTCACTCAATGTTGGCAGTTGGCTTAAAATGTGTCAAACTAATTTTCCTTCTGATAATCACAGTTTGAATTGTCACAGTGGCGGATACAGGGAGGGAAGCGATGGGGCTATCGCCCCCCTCCCTATCAGATTCCGATTTTGATTGAGTAGCAAATTATCAACATAATACACCAAATTATTCAATTTTCGACTTTTTAAAGTATTTAAAAATTGCAAAATTCACAAATTTTGTCACTTTGACGACGGCAGAAACTTTCAAACATACCCTGTACAGGTTTGGCAAACCGAGCTTCCTGATTCTTTCTGAAGTTCGTTTTCGTTTTACAATATGAAAATCTTGCCCACTGAAAATCAGTTATGTGACTGAGTGGGTAGACTCTAAATACGGATTTATTTATTTATTTGAAAACAATTCGCCCTTCCACGAATCAGGTCTAGATCCGCCACTGTTTTTAGATAGTTAATTATGTACGGTGTATGGCATGCACATTGTACACGCAGACATTGTGACCGTACATTAACATGCACAGTTTAAAAACCAACACCTCGGTCGAGATTTGTCTCCGTCCTTTGTCTTAGCTCACAGACTGAAGGTGTGAACATCTCTACACAGCTCATTAATTCTCTGAGCCATGCGTGAGTTACCATCTCTTCTGAACACGCTCATAAATACTGTAATGTACGGCCGGACAAGCCACACATCTCGGAGGAATAACTTAAAGTTAGGCGTTGAATTTGTAGCGAGCAAGTTTAGGGTTAGCCATTATCAAACTAGGGTAGAACCGGTTGTCTGGGTCACGACGCAGGAGGAATGCAATTGTTGCACTTGCTCCGTGTACATCGGATTGAATTGTTACTCTCATTGTCTACTTGCAGCCAGATTATTCGCTTCAGATCCAACATTTCTTTCATCGGTGAACTTCATTGTTGTGGTAACATGTCTTAACATGTATTTAGCCTTGTTTTGTTTTTATGTTTTATAAATCAGTTTAGTGGATAAAAACTATTTCGTAATACGAATAAAGAATTGGAATGTGACAATCGTTACCGTACTCAAAACGTTTGGTTATTCCACCGAGTGATGTTTCAGATTATTCGTTTCAGTTGAATCGTATAATAAATCATTATTTTGAATGAGCGAAGCGAAAACTTCAATTTCACTGACCCCCAAAAAATTATATCTTGGGTGTTTTTTTTTTCATTTTTTCTTCTTTTCTGTTTGTTCGCTCTCTACCGGGCAAACGGCATATGCGATCTTGATGAAAATTGGAGGGGACCTTCGAAATCTTTGAACTTGGACCTGCCACGTTTTTGGGTACAATCGAAGAAATATTTCTCATGAATATCGTACTTTTACGATATTTTCGATTTTTAGTGCGATATTTTCGTGAAGTTTATAGTGATGGAGTACTTTTTGAAAGAAAAAGTTGGAAAAGTTAGCCAGAATCCATAGAAAAAAAGGTTTTAATATGTTTTTTAGGTATATTTTGAATTAACACGTAACAATAGGAACTTGACAACAATCACCTACAGTTCAAGTTCAAAATAAAATAAAATACAGTTCTGTTCAAAATGCTCTTACAAAAGTAAAGAGTTCCCACGCAAACTAAAAACTTACAAAGAGCTCATCCATCAACGCGACTAAAAATACGTTCGCGAAGCGGCCTAGTTTTAACAATTTTAACTTTTAATTCCTTTTTTTTCTCTCCCTTTACTGGAGAAAACCTTTACCTTTATTTTTACCCTTCTTTTTACTTTACTCTTGCTTGTTTTCAATATTATATATTTTTTTTAGTTTAATATATTAATTTAATTACTAAATTTTGATTTATTTCTATTCACATAGTTAATGCACATTTTAAATATGTTACCAATATATTGTGGGGCTTATTGTTGTAACATTATTAATTTCAAGAATTAGTCAATTTCATAATATATAAACTTGTGTGCATCTTGTTGTTCTCCTCTATAAATCTCCTTTGGAAAGCCTAACTGAACAAGATAGACATAAAATAAATAGACCAACACAACTAACAAGGGACAGAAGGTAGAAGGTACACAGACATAATAATATCGAGATTGAAGTGAAAGTTACTTATAAATAATATAATTAAATCGCCCATAACTGCAAGTATTTCTGTCAAATAAACTAACAAACTATACCTGAAGCTGACTAGATTAGATGACATAACCTGAGACACTCAATCATATACCTCAGATGGCAGACAGGTGACAAGACGAAACAATTCAAAATTCAAACATCGCATGACCTCAATTCAAACATAGGTGTTTTACCATTCGTGTACTGCCTTCAATACTTACATTGTAAATACGGCAGATAACATTATGTATCCCCCCCCAATCACTCGTATTTAAATTGTATCGCTATATTTAATTACATCGCCAGGTTTGGCGCGCGCGCGGAAACACGTATGACTTGAGCGACATGTTTTTCCAAACTTTCTCGGAAGCTCCGGCTCTCTTATACGCACGAGCTCGCAGGTGCGTCGCTGGGACAAGTCTAGTTTGATTGATTGATTGAAGGATTGCACACGGATCAATACTAATGCAACGAGAATAACAATTATACTTCACTTGCACACTCACTTCCTTTATTGAAATAATTTAGTGTATTGTTATCTGAATCATAAAAACACAGCAAGAACGCTTGATGTATTCATTCGACTGAAACACACTCTGTTGGACTTTTTAATGCTAATTTAGTAATAAGACTCATTTATTGGGAAACTATTGTTACATTAAACAAATACATAAGAGGGGGTAAAAGTTTAAACAAGCCTTTGCTGGAAGTAAAAACTTTCTACAGGCCAATTCTATTTGATTACATTTAGGGTTGTTTTGTAGCCGCATTATGCAGGACCGTTGAACTATGTTTCTTGTGCTGGAGGTCATAGTTCAGGTACTGTTCACAAGGTAAGTGGTGGACAACCCCCCCCCCCTCATTAAATACAATATAGGGCGTTCACCAAGTTTGTTTCATATAGTTTGTCTCTTTTAGAGAATAATAGAAAACATTATAGTTCAACAAGCTCGCGTATCAAAGTAAACAAAAAGGGAGAGAAGCCTACCGTTATTAAACCATGGAGTTGATAGCTCCATGATTGAACAACAACGGAATCACAGATGTCCTATCCTCTCTGGGTCTGGGTCTGGGGCTAGCCCCAACCCCTTGACCACAGTGTACTCTGTTATCTGTGCCTTGACCATGCACCAGCTTCAGGAAACGCATTCTGCTTCATACTTGTTGCATGAACGCCAATGTCAACGAAAATAAAACGCAAACCAATTCGCGATCGCAAAACTTCGATACGCAGTCTGGCGGGAGAAATGTTCCCTAAGCCAAAGGGTGCAGGCTAGCTGTGTCCAGGCTGGGCGCTTACGGGGCTGGCGTGCAGTGAAATAAGTAAAATGGAATTTCCTCCTATAAAAAGCGAGAAAAGTCTCGAGTATTGTTATGTTCCGTCTGCAGCACATTGACAAACAAAAATATTAACGTATCCTTCCGTCAGTTCCCAAAGGAAACCCAATATGTTAGTGTAACTGACGGCTTTGCCAACTCTGTGGTTATACTTATACCAACAGACGAAAGGAATCGGGACGACTATTAGATTTATTTAGTTGTCCTCCCTTGTAAATCAAATAGACGTGAAATAATGTAATTAATCAATTAATACAAATAAAATATCAGAGTGTACATAATCGTACGGTCATAGGCGATACCACCTAACATAGGCTAATAGCTTCCGACCCCCACAGTACAAGAGTGAGTTCTATGCGAAAGGTCGGCTGTTCAAATCTTCGTTAGGTCGTAATTTTTTTAATATCCTATTTAGGACCAAGTTTTTCTGCAAATGATTTCATCACATTCGGCCTCGTCGCGGACGCAATTCTACGTCGGAGATAATATATGTGTGGCAAGTACTATATGAAGAGAATCACGAGGTTCACACTGTGCCTCCAACGACTGCGACTAGTGCTGAGTGCATTTATTGTTATTAAGTATTAATATTGAACGTATAACATAGAATGAGAGTAACAAACAAAACGGAAAGATGGTCCATGTGTAGACCTAATGTTGGCCTAGCCGTAGGCCTATGTTCAGCTATTCAGCACTGCTAGCCTTGAACATAGAACACAAATGGGGTCCTAATTATTATTACGATTTGAAATATTTTTACAATGCATTTTTCAAGAGTCTACTAGAAGCAACTAACCGTATACGCATTCATACAGACAGCTGACCAACAAACTCTCACATCACTGTAGGCCTACCACTTTCATCAGTGACCGTACGTCACTATTATTACGGCACGCCTAGAGCCAATCAAATCTTGGACCGAACGAATGATTTTGCGCTATAATAACCTGTAGCCCATTATACATCCAAAGTTATTACGGCTGGCCATAGGAATAAACACTGCCTTGATTATCACCTTGATTTAAAAATCCGGTAAAGGTGTGTAAATTGGAAGCTAACGCACTTGAATGTAGGCATAGCCCCAGCATTTTTAACAATTATCTTGGACACGTTCCACAATCTCGCACGTTACTAAAACTACACTATTTATTATGGCCTCGCCATCTTTTATATTTCTAGTCGATTCACATCCTTCTACGTATTTGAAAATATCTATAAAACTCAATCTTTCGTTTGACGTTTCTCCATCTACTACGCTTGTATTTACTTCCCTTGCACCCGTTGCTGCGGCCATGTTGGAAAATGACGTCACCGGCATTTAACCTTGAGACCGCGAATAGGGTGTTAGTTTATCATCGTGAGACGAACGGACAAAATATGGTCAGAAAAGTGATTCTTTTAAGGGAACTTTAATCCCTATAATTATTGTTTAACTCTTGTTTGTTAATATTCGATATTGACGTATTGTCTAGAGGTAGAAGAAGAAATCATGTTTCCTAAGCGAAATCCTGAATATTATTTACAATTACTCATTGAAACTCATGGGTGGGTTATGAGAGAGAAAAAAGTTTTGGTTTCAAAACAGTATTTTCCATTAAATTTACCACTGGTGACGCCCGCCCAATCAATGTACCGTCAACAACTAGAGATCTTACAATATATTTGTAGGAAAGTAGTGGAAAATTGTTAATCGCGTGAAGTGCGAGATAATTGTGAACTACACCTGGCAAAGTGTTGACTAAAAAATAATTGGATTAATTTCTTCTCACGTCTGCGGTTGCTGTTTGACAAGTGAGTTAAGTTGTTTTTGTTGAACTACGGCTGGGATATCCTCGTCTCATTCTCATCTCGTCCTTAGAACTCTAGAAAACCTATCAGCTCCCTGCCCTGGCAGAGACAAGCAGACAAATGAACGCAACTGCGGTAGGCCATCATTTCATTATACGCCTCCTTAACTTGCATACAAGTCTCATTTCAAACCATTTCATTGCGTTTTATGAACTACGATTAAAATGTATTGTTAAAATCCATGTTTTATACTGGGTGTTTTTTTTCTGAATGATTATTCAGGTTAATGTTATTTCTCGTATTTTTAAGTCTCCACCCAAGAAGCTTCCATTAACAGGGTCAGAGCTCAGAACAAATGTTGCAGCAGATAAGTCTTTGAAAAAAGGAAAACGAAAGTGATGAACTATTGATTTGTTTTCCAGAAATAAACTAATGACAATTCCTCATTTTCGTTGAATTTCTTTACTGTTCAGTTGGCCGTGGGATATGTTTTGATGTCAATCTTGAAATGTCTCCGATTCCAAAGATGAAGGTCTGCTTAATTCTGAAAATAAGAAACACTGTTCATGTGAAACTGCTAAAAAACACTTTCTCAAGTCGCTTTACTGAATCTACGACAAGATGTAACTAATTAAAGTACCTACCTATTTAGAAAACATTATCAATGTGTTATTCTTCTATATACGAATGTTGGTTCTCAGCACCAACACACTTAGTTGGCATTCGATTGTACAATCAATTAGAACAAGAAGTTATAAGAATGCAAAACATATAAAAGAATTTAAAGATTGCTGCCTTAATTTTGTGAAAGTAAAATTTACTATTATAAGATTGTAGATTTGGCAAGTTTGGTAATTTTGTAATGTGGTGAATTTGGTTTCATTTATTTATTTCATTTATTTCAGTCCACTGATATATACATTACATAATAACAAAAAATACAATACAATTAATACAGATTATGGTAATTACAATATACTACAAAATATCAATAACAATGCTTATGCATTTTGTTATTATACATAATAAATAAGATAATATTACATGAATACATTTTACAATTTTTTAAATCATAGCCAAAGTGAAGAGAGAAAAAAAAAGTGATGTGAGAGAAGTGTGAAAATAATAAGTTAAATTGTCCAATGGTCATGTAAGAATTCTCTAAATGAGTAATAAGCTTTATTTATAAGGAACTCTTTCAATTTGTGCTAAAAGAGTGTTAGTGAGTTGGAATATTTAATTGAAGCTGGTAATTTATTAAATATTGTACTACAAACGTGAGTCGGGCTTTTGTCAAAGAAAGTGTGGCTAGATTTTGGTATGAAAATGTTAGTATTATATCTAGTAAAATGGGAATGGTGGGCATTATTTAATGGAAAATGGTCAGGATTGGAATATACAAAAGTTGCTGCAGAGATAATTAGCGTACATGTTAGTGTGAGGTTACGTAAATTTGTGAAATGTGCTTTGCATGATTGCCTTCTGGATATTCCAGCAATTATCCTAACAGCACGTTATTGAATAATAAAAATTCGTTTAGCGTGAGGTGATGTACCCCAAAAAATGATGCCATAGGAAAGAAGAGGATGATTAAACGCATGATATACCATCGAAAGTATGGGAGGGTTAACAATTAATTTCAGTTTGCGGAGCATGAAACATCCACTCAGGAGGCGATTAATTTGGTTAATTTGTTAATTTTGTAATTTTAAATACAAATAACAATTATAAGCACAATATTTTGTTTTAATGAATAATGTTAGCAATGGGGCAGACAAGGTATTCAAGGAATGGATTGTTCATCTTTTGAGCAAAATTCTCAATTTTATATTGTATAGTAACCATAACCATAACAGTCTATGAGAAAATATTGTTTGTCGCAATTTACTCAATCTTAAAAAGCCATCATAAAACATTGTTTTAGTCCAAACATTTCCCCGTTGTTTTATTATTTGTTTGATACCACAATATCTACGTGCCCGCTGTGCCATTATTATTCTTATGAGTAGCATTATTATCGTTTAATTACCGGTGTATAATTACGGCCAACAGAGGTCGTATCGTGCAGCATCTCGCCCGACCCCTAAGATGATTCATCCTGAATAGAACTTACTCACTCGCTCGCTCGTTCAGAGCCCTATATTCATGGATAATAAATTGCATCACTTGATTCCACGCCTAGAGGATATAAAGGACTTTATGAATGTTTAAGCTACCTCACAATTTAAATGAATTGAATCTGTTTCTCTCCTCCGCGCTCGCCCCCGCTCGTACCCTCTCTGTTTATGAAGTTTGTAAAGTCAAAGTAATCCGTCACCCCCCCCCCCCCCTTCCCTCGTGGTGGGCGAATCGACAGCCCGCACTAAGTTTGTACTCGTAGCTGGGGGTTCTAGACCCATGCAAACAACTTATTAACTTCAGGTGAGCCGTCATATATTTTTCACGTGCTGCTGCCGTTCTATGCCGTGATCGAGTGTTGCACTCTATACCGCGCCCTTTCAGCCTAGGTATGAGTGGTGGAGAAAACAAATGACTTACAGAGAAAGTTACTTCACTCGCGCCTACACTTTCCACACGAGGGCGCGAATCATTGTCTGACTGGCATTTGAATATAATGTTCCGCGAATTATATTCAGATAGGGGTGGAATAAGCACGAGGGATTTGCTTTAAAGTCATTACTCAAAGTTGATTCCACATGGGAATAACATAAACTGGGGGGTTTACACTGAATATGTTTTATATTGGACATAATTGAGGCCGGTAATGGCGTTTACTGCAGTGCAGGGACTTATTAAAATCACACTATTTAAATTTTGATTCTAGCTGGGGCATTTAATATAAATTGCACATTAAAGCTAAATCAAACATTGAATCGGTCATGCATAAATAAATAACAAATTCTAACTACAGCGTCCAGTCTAGCAGAAAATATTTGGTAATGTTGTTTGGAACAGATATAAAATGACAATCCTAAATCTATATGAAGGCTGACTGCACTATACGTGCATTCATGGAATAAGGGTGAGTTTCCAGTAATCAACTTATCATACAGAATCTTCTAATGGAAATAGATATTACCATATTTTAAAAGAATTTACAGTAAATATTGTAACACAAGTTGCGATAACTGTTTCCCGCGCTTTACGCTCAATGTATTACCTTACTATTAATATCTAGGGCGACGGTCGTCGCCCGGCAGACAAGCGAATGCGGCTGCTAGGCGACACCGAACTCCGGCCCTATATACACCTACCAGAGTTGGGGGGTTTTCAGCTATCTGCACACGCCGCCCCAAAAGAGTTACAATCTTGAAACTCGGTATATTACCTGGTATGTGGTCCATGACATACCAAAAAAAACATCAACCCGATCCGACAACTAGTTATGTGTTAAAAAAGGCTCTCAACATCGTCAAATTCCTTGAAGCTGGCTGGGTGGGTGGGTGGGTGCATGGGTGGGTGGCTAGGAGTTCTCCGCGGAGAGTTCTTTAGCCTACAGAGAAAACGGTAAATCTTAGAACTATGAAACTTGGACCACACTTAGGTGTATTTCAGACGCAGTGCCTTTTGCTTTCAAAACCAAAATCGGGTAACAGGGACCGGAGAAAATCAAAATTTGGATGATAATCAAAACGCGTAATTACCAAGGCGTGGTAATTTGTACAAACTTGAAATTTAACATGCTATTAACCATTATAAATATCTTGCGTCCAAAACACAAGGGGCTAAATTTGGGATGACCATGGGCCCAAAAATGACAAAAAAACATATCTGAACTTTAAGAAATGAATCATTCAAAGAAAACGCTACAACTGAGATGTTTCAAACGTGGAATACATTTTGATATCTCTCATTCTTTATCACTTTTGAATATGGAAAGCAAAATTGGTTAACGGGTACCGGAAAAAAACCAAAATTATCAAAAGTAGGTAATTCCGTACTCTTATGAATAATACGCTATACCGAGAAAACGGTTCATCTTAGAACTTTGAAACTTGGGCCACACTCAGATGTACCTCATATAACAAAAACCGGGCAATTGGGACCGGGGAAAATCAAAATCAAAATCAAAATCAAAACGCGTAATTACTCAGGCGTAGTAATTTGTACAAGCTTGAAATTAAACATGCTCTTAACCATTATAAATATCAAGTGCTTATGCTAGTGCGTTGGTCTTGTTGTTACACTGTAATCCCAAACGGTCGGATGTTGGTCGAAATTGGGGTAGATAGGGGTATACAAGGGTTTGAATAATCGACCCTATGGGTAGAAAATGGTAAAAAGGGGCGACAAGGGTATTTTTAGTGGAATATTCAAACTCAATAGGGTATAATTTTCATTTAAAAAAAACCCATAAGGAATAAAAAATCGGACCACACAAAAGAGCCCTAACCTACCTCTAATGTAGTAGATTACAATGAATCAACCAAAAAAGGCCGAAAAATAACATTTTCAAAAAGGAAAGAATACTGAAAACCTGTAATGGTAAAATTCGACCATATAGGAAGGTTATTAAAACCTCAGAGTCGGACGTGTAAAACACCTAAAGAGCTAAAATTATACCGCTTAGGTTGTAAGCTTCGTCGTTCAAAAGGAGTAGAACAAACAATCATTAAAAGATAATAGTAAACCACCCAAAGGTAAAATTGGACGGTCTTACAAGGAAACAAATTCGGACCTCGTAGAGTTGATCATGTCACTCTGCAGGTCCAACGTATTAAGTCCACTAAGAGATATAAATCGACCCAATAATGTTCCAATATTAATCCTTCTTAGGTCGATAACTTATATTCTATCAGTATAACCATTCCACTCTCTAAGGCCAGGTTACAGCTTCTATACAGGACGGATATTCGAGCTCGTAGAAGTGATCAATGTCACTCTGCAGGTCGAAACATGTAGTCCACTAAGAGGCTATTAATCGACTAACATTTGTGACCAATATTAACCTTCTTAGGCGATAACTATACTTCTATCAGTATAACCTTCACCACTATGGCCATTTGGTAACAGCTTTATAGAGGGGACGATATTCGACCTCGTAGAGTGCATCAATGTCACTCTGCAGGGTCGAAACATGCTAGTCCATAAGAGGCTATTAATCGACCAATAAGGTTCCAATATTAACCTTCTTAGGTCGATAACTATATTCTATCAGTATAACATTCACTCCTAATGGGCAGGAACAGCTTTATAGAGGACGGATATTCGACCTCGTAGAGTTGATCATGTCCACTCTGCAGGCCGAACATTCTAGTTCCACTAAGAGGCTATTAATCGACCAATAATGTTCCAAATAACCTTCTTAGGTCGATAACTATACTTCGTCAGTTATACATTCACTCCCTAATGGCCATTTTTTTGGTAACATGCTTAGTAGAGGACGGATATGTGTCGACCTCGTAGAGTTGACAATGTCACTCTGCAGGTCGAACAGGCTAGTTTCCACTAAGAGGTATTAATCGCCAATAATGTTCCAATATAATTCTTAGGTCGATAACTATACTTCTATCAGTATAACATCACTCCCTAAGGCCAGGAACAGCTTTATAGAGGACGGATAATTCGACCTCGTAGAGTTGATCAATGTCACTCTGCAGGTCGAAACTGCTAGTCCACTAACAGGCAGTCTATTAATCGACTAACAATATGTGACAATATTAACCTTCTTAGGTCGATAACATACTTTCTATCAGTATAACATTCACTCCCTAATGGTCCAGGTGACAGCTTTATACAGGACGGATATTCCGAGCCGTGAGTTGATCAATGTCACTCTGAGGTCGAACATGCTCAGTCCACTAAGAGTCTTATTAACGACTAATAAGTGACAATATGAACCTTCTTAGGTCGATAACTTACTTCTATCAGTATAACATTCCCTCTCTAATGGCCCATGGTAACAGCTTTTAAGAGGACGGATATTCGAGCTCGTAGAGTGATCAATGTCACTCTCGCAGGTCGAAACATGCTTGTCCACTAAGAGGCTATTAATCGACCAATAAGGACAATATTAACCTTCCTTAGGTCGATAACTTACTTCTATCACGTATAACATTCACTCCCTAATGGCCAGGTAACAGCTTTGTAGAGGACGGATATTCGCCCTCGTAGAGTTGATCAATGTCACTCTGCAGGGCGAAACATGATAGTCCAATTAAGAGGCTATTAATCGACCAATATGTTCCAATATTAACCTTCTTGGGTCGATAAAAACATACTTCTATCAGTATAACTATCAATCCTAATGGCCAGGAACAGCTTACTAGAGGACGGATATTTCGACCTCGTAGAGTTGATCAATGTCACTTGTGCAGGTCGAAAACATGCTAGTCCACTAAGAGGGCTATTAATCGACCATAATGTTCCAATATTAACCTTCTAGGTCGATAACTATACTTCTATCAGTATAACATTCACTCCCTAATGGCCAGGTAAACAGCTTCATAGAGGACGGATATTCGACCTCGTAGAGCTTGATCAATATCACCTCTGCAGGTAGCAACATGCTAGGCCACTAAGCGGCTATTAATCGACCAAAATAAAGGTTCCAATATTAACCTTTTAGGTCGATAACTAACTTCTATCAGTATAACATTCACTCCCTAATGGCAAGGTAACAGGCTTTATAGAGGATGGATATTCGAGCTCGTTAAAAGAGCGTGAATCAATGTCACTCATGCAGGTCGAACGCTAGTCCACTAAGAGGCTATTAATCGAACCTAATAATGTTCCAATATGAAACTTCTAGGTCGATAACTATTACTTCTATCAGCTATACATTCACTCCTAATGGCCAGGTTACAGCTTTATAGAGGGACGGATATTCGGACCTCGTAGAGTTGATCAAGTCACTCTGCAGGTCGAACATGCTAGTCCACTAAGAGGATATTAATCGACAATAATGTCCAATATTAACCTTCTTAGGCTGATAACTTATACTTCTATCAGTATAACATTCACTCTCTAATGGGCCAGGTAACAGCTTATAGAGGACGGATATTCGAGCTCGTAGAGTTTGATCATGTCACTCTGAGGCCGAACATTAGTCACAACGAGGCTATTAAATCCGACCAATAATGTTCCAATAATAACCGTCTCTGAGGTCGATAAACTATTATTCTATCAGTATAACCATTCACTATTCCCTAAGCCAGGTAACAGCTTAATAGAGGACGGATATTCGACCTCGTAGAGTTGATTCAATGTCACTCTGCAGGTCGAACATTTTTGCCTAGTCCACTAGAGGCTATTAAAATCGACCAATAATTTTTTGTTTCCAATATTAACCTTCTTAGGTCAAACTTTACTTCATCAGTATAACATTCACTCTCTAATGGACAGGTAACAGCTTTATAGAGGACGGAATTCGACCTCGTAAGAGTGACAAGTCACTCTGCAGGTCGACATGCTATCACTAAGATGGCTATTAATCGACCAATAATGTTCCAATATTAACAGCTTCTCTAGGTCGATAACTATACTTCTATCAGTATAAACACACTCCCTAATGGCCAGGGGTACAGCTTCTTTTATAGAGACGGATATTCGAGTCGGAGCAGTTGATCAATGTCACTCTGCAGGTCGACTGCTAGTCACTAAAGAAGGCTATTAATCGACCGATAATGTTCCAATATTAACCTCTTAGGTCGATAACTATACTTCTATCGGATAACATTTCACCCCTAATGGCAGGTAACAGCTTTATAGAGGACGGATATTCGACTCGTAGAGTGATCAATGTCACTCTGCGGTCGAACATGCAGCTCACTAAGAGGGCTATTAATCGACCAATAATGTTCAATATTAACCTTTCTTAGGTCGATAATATACTTCTATCCCCCCCCGTTATAAACATTCACTCCCTAATGGGCCAGGTAACAGCTTTATGTAGAGTACTGGATATTCGACCTGTAGAGTTGATCAATGTCACTCTGCAGGTCGAACATGCTAGTCACTAAGAGGCTATTAATCGACCAATAATGTTCAATAATAACCTCTTCAGGTCGATAACTATACTTCTATCAGTATAACATTCATCTCCTAATGGCCAGGTAACAGCTTTATAGAGCGACGGATATTCGACCTCGTAGAGTGATGAAGGTCACTCTGCAGGCGCGAACATGACTAGTCCACTAAGAGGCTATTAAATCGACCAATAATGTGACAATATTTAACCTTTCTTCGGCGATAACTATACTTCTATCAGTATAACATTCACTCACTAATGGCCACGGTAAAAAGCTTTATGAGAGGACGGATAGATATTCGACCTCGTAGAGTTGTCCAAATGTCACTCTGCAGGTCGAACATGCTAGTCCACTAAGAGGCTATTAATCACGACCAATCAATGTGACAATATTACATTCTTAGGTCGCCAAACCATATACTTCATCAGTATAACATTCACTCCCTAATGCGAGTTAACAGTCTTAATAGAGGACGGATATTAGACCTCGTAGAGTTGATCAATGTCAATCTGCAGGTCGACATGCTAGTCACTAAGAGCTTATTAACGACTCATCATGTGACAATATTAACTCTTAGGTCGATAACTATACTTCTATTTTATCGCGGTATAAAACCATTCACTCTCTATGGTTAGGTAACAGCCTTTCCTTCAGTTTCGTGCAGAAATTCGGACCTCGTAGCGAGACTTCGTTTACCCCACCCTCCCCACTCGGCAGGTCGAACATATCTTATTACTATTAATCAACCACTAATGTTTCACAATCAGTGACATAACGCAGAATCCCCCCCTCCTACCCTCTCGCCCTAATGACGTAAAACACAAATAAAGTACTTTTTTTTAACAACTCGTTTTAAAGAGACTTGCATGAGGGCTAGCCCGGAGACCTTTTTAAGCGCTCAGCTTTCTGTTTTTTCCGGTTAAAAAAACGGTTGGCACGATAATAATATTATTTTGCATGATCGTTAATAAAGGATCTAATTAGTTATCTAGTTACCGCAGATTTTAAAATACACACCTATCTATTGAGTAAAAAAAATGTAAAATCCCGGTAATTTACTCGTTTTTGTTATATTTTTGGCCCAATTTATTCCAACAACCTTAGATTTTTTTAAAAGCCAAATTTTGTTACTGGGGATCCCACAGTTTAAAAGACAACATTAACTTACACGTTAAATTTTTTGTTCTAAGTGTATTGGTTTTATATAACTTTCAGAATTGGAAACTCATGTTTTGGATTTTAATTTTTTAGACTTATTGGATATTCGTCCCGCAATGATTGTTGAAGGCCTATTCTTTACAATCGGGTGTGAAATACTTATAGAATTTAGTTCCTTAAAGTTCCTGCAAAAGATGATAATGATATTCGTAACGTTCAGCTGCAATCGCATCATCTGAAAGTGTGTTTTTTTAGTTGCGCTAGCCTCAGCATTACGAAGTACCTTGTTGGCTTTATCTGTATAGTGATTTCCGTTCTCAAAGAGACCATAATTAACATACTGAAATCGTTTTGCTCTAAAGTAATTCGAGATCACATAGTGATGTATAAAATGGAATGAAAGCAATTTAAATCACATTAAAGGCACTTGATATAGTAATATTCGATAAGATCAATTACAAGTCTAGATTAGATACAATATTAAGAATACCTCTATGTTAACTTGGCATAAACTCGAAAAGATAAGATTGTTAATTTGATGACGAGAAAGTTATGTGTTTATAGGTCAACCAGGGGGAGAATGTGCCAAACAGGATACACATAAACTCCCCCTTTTATACTGCAAAAGGGATTTTAATTATACAATGTAATTATAGTAGTAAAAATACGTTCAAAATTATGTTAGATTCAGGTACCAAAGACTTAAGGTTAAAAAAATTAACTTAGGGGAGTCGCTAGAGGTACGTATTATTATGAAACTATCCACAAATATTGTTTGATAAGTTTTAAGAACGAAACGATGGACTTATTGTAAAAGAGCATCACAATTTTAAGGTATTTTTGCGGGACATAGCTTCAGAATCAACAATATACCATTTTCTTGTTCAAGTAATCGAAAGCAAAATAACATTTTTATCAGTGATTCTTTAAATATTGTTCCACGCACTTTATCTACAACTAAATTATATGGGGAATGTGCTCTTTGTATAGATAGGTTTATACTGTCGTGACGGACAAACGGCTCCTACTCCAATTTTGATGATATTTTATAGGGAGCTTAGAAATCCGATAAACAGCGAGTCTTCCATCTTGTTTTGGGTGTATCAACGGGGATTTGTCTGAAAAATGGTACTTTGATCTTTTGACAAAGTAGACGCTCACCATCTATAGATACACGTTAAATGCTATAGTTTTAGAATGAGAGCTTCCATCTGGGATGGGACAAAACGGGTAGTTTACTAAACGTGTAACCCCTTAAATTAATCGCGTTTAAACGTTAACCGTTTTTGTACGGTTGGCCAACAAATAAATAACATTGTCTTCATCTTACAAGGTGCATTTAATGAAAAAAACCCCCGCCACTTTCCACCATGCGTAACAAGTCATATGGTCCTTTAAGTTTAAATTATAGCTGGGACCGGCACCTCCACCACACTTAAGCACTTGTAAGGATATCATATTGCCTAATGTGTTAGCCTGTGTGTGTATATGGCACTGAATGTGATGGACAAAGTAAATTACATTCATTTTTAAAGTTTTTTTTAATAACCTTTAAACGCATTTAGTAACCTCTAAACCGACACTACACGTTTAAAAAAAGTCCTAAACGACCCATCCATCCCTACTTCCTTGATAATACCAATTATTTTACCTATATTTGATAGGGGGCCCCCGTTACACGGGGGCACCCTGGGCACGCTGGGGTCCTTCCGCTTACGGGCACTGATCGACAATAATGTTTTAATTTAACCTGGTTAAGTACTTAATGGACAAACATTCACTTTCTAATGACTATTTAACAACTGTACCGAAATACCTTGGAAAACGCTTAGGCTTTGCAATAATTTAGGTGACTGCAGTTATGAAGTTAAGCCAAACGTCAATCGAACAATATCAATTCGATCGACTTACCGCTTTTAAAATTGTCATGAGGATGGGCGCCTGTGTTACCGCGTTGTCGTCGCTATGTCTTTGAGACACTTTATGTGAGGGAAGCAGTGTGTTCATGTAAACATTATTTGAAACTAGTGTAATGTTTGAAGGCCAATAAAAATGTTCACAACAAACATTAAGAAGTATCTATACTTAAATGGGGCCCATTTATCTGTGCCTAACAAAGTAGCTGAAAAGCTTCATTTATTACCTTGGACCACAATATTGCAATACAAAAGAAATTAATGGTTGCTTTGCATTCGATTCATACGTATCTACACAAATGAAGGAACATTCTTAAGAGGATCGAAATAAGTCCAATTTGTATACAAAGCGTTCGAAGCATTTGCCAAAATATTTCTGTACTAAACTATTAACCCTATGGAATTAATGACTTAAGGTGAGGAATTATACCCTAACGTGTTTTTATTATTTATATTCTGAGGAGTTGGAAGTGCCCCTTGTATGATGGCAAACTTGATCAGACGTCTGTGAATGGAGATCGTCTCTTTCCAGGGGCCCACAGATGGTTTGTGGCGGTGGGGGCAAGTGTTTAGGAAAACAAAAAAGGGTTTTTCGGGGTATTGAAGCATTGGCATAACAGAAGACAGATTTGAAGGGCATGGCGCATTATAAATCTGTCTTTTGTGTGCATACAAGCAAATTCGTTTACAACCATGTGTGGTTCCGCCACACACTACCTTCCCAGATATGTCAACCTCACATGTCGACATAGTAAATGATTCAAATATTTTTTTGTAATGACAAAACATTATCGATTTATACAGCAATAATATTATTAAATATTGTGATAGAAACGAAATTTAAATTTGTATGTGTTTACACCATTTAAATCGAAAGAAAGTGCCCTTCAATAAGCAATACTTAATTCCGACCATTGATTCCGCATTGATTTAATCTGTCGCGTTCTGTTCACCTTCAGTTAAACGGAAAAACTACGTAACGCACTAAAAACTTTGTGTTAGGTTACACACAAAAAAATCACAAGTGATACGATCGCTTCGTATGTACGATGTTATTATGGAAATGTTTCACACTATACATGTAAATTAGGAATGAGAGGAAACTCTATTTTCAATGTATTAGTGTCTGTCATATTATAAGTGACACACTAATGTTCGAAGGCTGGTTACATGTCTTGCCTGTCCTGCTGTCCACTTGTGCTAGTGATCACAAATGTTTACCACAGATATATAAAAGAGCATAACCCCTAGCCCGAGTTGAATATGATGTTTATTTTATGAGGAGAGAGCTTGATTTAATTATTACTATCGTCCCATACGTAGATTATATCCTTAAAATGGTTCACATATTTCAAATTCTGTGTGTCATCTGGAATAATGCAAGATTTCAACTCAGCCTTGTGATGTGAAACAGTAGAATCACAGGTTAACATGTGGCAGGTATAATATGTTATCAGGAAGTAGTAATATGCCTGAGATTGTAAACTTAATAAATATAATATATGCAAAAGCAGTACTCGGAGAGGTGACATCATTAAATCACCCTTACAGTTAAAAAAAAATGCAGTTATTTATGGTAAAAACGAAATTTACACCGTCAAAATCAATCCAATATATCCAATTTCCTGCTTTGGCAATACCGGTAAAAAGAAACAAACATGCAGTAAGTTTAAGCACAAAAGCTGCCTGCCTATGAATATTCATAAAGTCATTAACGACATGTTACTGTAACTGCCATTCCCTTACAAGATCCCAGTCCACAAAGTTATTAAACAATATAAGTGTGTGTGTGGGGGGCCACGGTGGGGTGGGGGGTGGGGGTATATAATCCACTTTCCACTTAATTTTAATTATGTTCACAGGCCAGTGCAGCTGACTTTTGGACATGATAAAAACTAAAAGTGCATTTTATTTTTACCTTAAAATACAGGTCTCTGCATAACACATTGTTCGCAATTTGTAATTTAATGCTGAACCTCAGGGCGTAGGAACGTTTTGAAAGTTATGGGGGGGGGGGCAAGGCGGAACAAATGACTATATGCAAAAGTAGCAGGGGGGTTTGGGGGGCGAAGTCCCCATAACCTTCAGGCCGCAGGCGGGGAAAATTTTTAAAATCGGGTTTTAGAGTGATTTCTGACGCGTATTTCAGAAAAAAATACCGGAACCTTAGCTGAAGCAATATGAAATACCTGTCATTTGTGTAGGTGCAAAAACCAGAAAACCTAAAAAATAAAATGATACTGACGAGTATTAATAAAGTAGGCTTACGGGTGTATAATTAAAAGCCAATTATATTACTGCCAACTGCTGCCGCTCCCCCAAAAAGTTTAAATATTTACCCCGAAATTTACTGATAGAAGATATAAATCACGTATGTTTTGCCCCTCCCTGCCCCCCCCCCCCCCCCGGTTCCTACGCAGCTGCTGAACCTGGTCAGTGGATCTCAGCGAATGGTAAACAGCAACGTGTGATTATTTTCTTACACTAAAAAATATTGATATGTGAAACGTGATAATTGGGACTGGTACATTACCGTCAGTAAGGTTCAAAATATTAGTAGGTACCTGAGATAGGTACTACTAATATTCTTTTCGCAGCCCAAAAGGAACACAGATTAATGGCACCAAAAGCTCAGGCTTTCATTCACTATTTCTTCGTACGTCTGTAGCTTGCGTCCCACATCGCGAAATATTTGCTGAGCAAGAGCTCGTGTCGTCAGTATCATTTTTAGGGGAATAACATAATTTTTTCTTACAATTGCACGTAAGGAAGCAAATCGATATGCCCAAGTTAGCATAGGCCTAGCGAGACTCATTAATTGTCAGAACTTTTTTAAATTATTGTCTGTGATGTTGTTGCTCTATGAAATGTTTCAATAAATGTTTTTTAATTTGTTTTCATTTTTATGTATTATTTATTAATTGATATAGTAAAATATTTAAGAATGAATAATGTTTATTTTATTAATATAGTTATTATTTGTAAATCACATAATGGGTCTATTGGCAAACACTTTTAGGATCCCATCACTGTTTAAAATGTATGAGCCACTTTTGTGTAATGAGTTTTTGTGGGTTTTGCCACTGTTTGTTTGTTCTGGCAGATCTTCGGTAATACGATATGCATCAGAATTGGGTATTGGAAGAATTATGTAATTGCGAAACTCTGTATAATATGTAGAATTAAAAAATGTTGTAAAGTGCTGCTGTTATGGATTTTTATTATAAAGTATTTAGTATGTTAACGGAATTAAATCGTTTGTATCATGTTTGTTTTTTGGAGCAAAATTATTTTATTTATTTGATACTACCTGCCCATAGGGCAGAAATGGCAAATTGCAGAGTACGTGTTATTACGGTATATCTAGTTAAAAACACGCATTATTGCTTTCTGAAAGCTACTATTCAGCTATTTGTGTCAATGCATTGAAAGTTGTTATTTCTATCACTTTTCGCCCATCAGCGCGTCGCTACAGAGTAATTTACCATACATCCCCAATATCGCAAAGCGGCCAGCGGGAATAATGTAGTTGCTGTCAAACTTGACGGGTGTCAAGCCTACTCCGAGCACAATGAGTCTTACTACAGTGTTGCCCATTTGCTTGAATACACTCTTTTGACCAGGATAAGAACAATTTGATTTGGAACATTAATTGGAACATAATTGTTGGTTAACAAAATGGAAAATGGCAAAATGCAACTGCGATTTGAAACCCACACCACTCCACTAAAATCGAGAGCTTAGGCGACGACGACTATGAGAAACAGGGCGCAGACTTCAACCAGAAGGTCGTATTGCTGCCCGCCTGTTATAATAGAAGTTAATAATATGTGTGAGTTTGTTAAAAATTTGTGAAGTATTGAAGATGTTGTTGCGTGTTTGTTTTTTTTAAATTTGTGGGGTATACCTCTAACGTTGACAAAAAATCCGCCGTGGAGGTATATTTATCGACCTCCTAAGTGGAGACTATTCGACCGAGAATCGGAACAATAAAATACACAGCCCCGAAAGCCTAAATTAATAGACCACATGAAAAGTTAAAATACCAGCCAATAGGGTTCGAAATTTTGAACTCTCACAAAGGTAATTTCATGAATTCATAGAATTGAGATAATATTTAAACCAAGAGAATTATAAAATTATTCTCCAAGGGTGTAGAATTAATACACCTTTAAAGTCGATGGATATCACTTTGCGGGTATCTGAACAAATACGACCTCGAGAGCGTGAAAACTCAACCGTCTCTGGTCGAAATATATACCTCATAGGCTGATACTAACTAAATGAGGGCCTAATAATCATACTATATTTCTTGAGTGTATCTGTTCGACTCCTTAGTGGAAAAATAAATAGAACCATAAGGGTAGATGTAGATATCACTCTGCGGGTATTCGGTGTTCGAACTGTAAATAACACCTCTGAGAGGGGAAAAATCTCAATCCGTCTCTGTGTCGAAATATTACCTCATAGGGTTGATTAGCTAAAACTAACTGCGTGGGTCATAATAATACATCTTGATGGTGTAGTCTGTTCGTCTCCTCATGGGGTTAGAATATATATACTTTAAGAGTCGATAATATCACTTTGCGGGTTCGAAACAAATACGACCTCAGTGAGATGGTGTGAAACTCAAACCGTTCTCGGGTCGAAATATATACCTCATAGGTTGATTTACTAACTAACTACGGGCAAAATAATCACATCTTGAGGGTGTATCTGTGTTGTTCGCTAGCGGGAATGGAATATATTATACCACTAAGGTAGATAGATATCACTCTGCGGGTCATGTATAGTAATAAACCAATCTGAGATGGAAAATCTCAACCTCCTTTGTAAATCAGTTTTATAACTGAATATAGGATTTAGCCGTTAAATAAATAAATGTAAATTAAAAAATATAATAAAATAAATAAAAAACACGGTCTCTGGTCGAAATATATACCTTCGAAGGTGGTGATTTACAACTAACTGCAAGGCCATGATACACCACATACTTGTAGGTGTATCACTACAGACGCGCCCAGTTTTATTTTTAATTTTTGTTCCCCCTATTTTTTTGTTTTTCATTTTTTTTTTTACTTGTTATTTTTCACCTCTGTTTATTTTTTTCTTTTTTTTTTACTTTTTTTGGTTTTTGTTTGTTTTTTTTTCCCTCATTTAAATTTTTGTTTTGTTCTTGTCTTGGCATATTGTTTTTCATCATTTCATTTTTTTTTTCGTTTTTATTTTTGTTTTTCTTTGTTTGTTTTTTTTTTTTGTTTTTTTTTGCCCCTTTTTTTTGCTGTGTTTTTTCTCTTTTTGTTCGGGTTTTTGTTATAGTCTTGGTGTGATGGGTTGTAATGACTAGGACAGTGTTATAATTCTTCTCCAGGTTGTCCCAGTTCGAGCATATTCGCCTGAGTCCGAGATTTTTAACATTGTGAACTGTATATGTAATATAATCATTCTACTGGCTATCAATGATGTATGTCTTTCGTTACAGGATATCATCATCCTCACTGTTTAATTTACGGAGAAGTAAATTAATGTGTAAGGGTTCCATTAATTCCACACTAACAGGAGCAGAAATTTCAACTAGAAGGACGAAAGTAGAAATTCGTACGGGTCGAAATTTTTGCTTACCATCAGGGTGGTAATGTAAAATCGGACCCTTACAGACGAAAATAATCTCCTTGGGAAGGTCTATCGAGATTGGGGTTACTCTACCCCTACGGGTCACAGATAAAATCATGTTATGTGTGTATAAGGGCCCTTATGTGTGTTATGTAACCTATATGGGATCCGTAACCCCACTCAGAGTGGCGCTTAATCTACCCTTACGGTGGTCGAGAAATATCGCTTGTAAAGGGCCTTTATTTTAGCAACCTATATATGGTGACAATAACACCCACTCTAGTATGTGGGCTGTAATTCTACTGTTACGGGTCGATAATAATCTCTTAAAGGGACTTCATTTTAGAACCTATTAGGTGACAATAGATCCCACCCTAGAGTGGGATTAATCTACCCATACGTAGTCCCCCCCCCCTCCCCCCCCGATAATAATCTCTTGATAGGGACTATTTTAGAACCTATGGTAGGTAACATATACCTCGACTCTAGTTAGTGGGAGTCAACTAATCCGGTACGAGTGCACATTATTCGCCTTATATAGCGTTCGATTATTATACCTGTTTTCGAAGTGGTTCGACATGGTCGACCTCTAAAAATACAGGGGGTTCGAACAATGGTGTGATTATTCCCCATATGGGGTCGAAAATTTGTTCTACCTTTTGGTTGTGAGTGTAATTGCATACCGAGACGAAATAAGGTCCCCCTTTTTGTTTTTTGCTTTTGTGGGGAGGTTTCTATAAATATTACCCTTAAAGGTTCGAATAATCGCACTATAGGGCGAGTCAAATCGCCTAATAGAGACGAAATAAGTTTCTTTTGATTTATTTTTTTTTTACGGTTCTTTCCAAAAATTGTTACTTGTACTTTACTATCTTAAATGTTGTTGTGTTTTTCGAATAATTCATCCACTACTTTTTTTTATTTTTTTCTCTTTTTTTAGGGTTGAAGTAAAACTTCGACCCTTTTTTAATAGAGATTTTCTTGATAATGATATTACTTGTTCTTTCTTTTTTTTTGTTTTTGTATGGTTAACTTTATTATTATATTTTTTCTACTCCTTGTATTAAGGATACCGGACTAATATTCCTAATCTTATCTTATCAGGATTATAAAATCGACCTCCTAAAGGGGATCGAAATAATTGTTCCTTCTTGTTGATTGTGTATCATTTAAATTTGTATCGATCCCTATAATTTGGTTCGAAATAATTGCCCCTACAATCCTATGAGTGAGTAAAATCGACCCTAATAGAGTACGAAAATAAGTCTTCTTTTTTGATTTGTTGTTTTCTCTTACAAATATTTTTTCTTTACCACTTTATATATGGTTTTTTTCGTAATAATTTTCTCACTACTATTTTTCAGTGGTTGAGTTGAAAAATCTGACCCTTAAATGTGAGACGTATTTAATTATATGTTCTTCTTTGATGGTCTACAATATACTACTAGTAAATGGTTTTTTTTTTTTATCGAATAATTCTTTCCTACTTACCTTATGTTGATGTTATTGCTTGTTTTATGTTGTTGTTATTTATACATACGACCTAAATGAGACGAAAATAAGTCTCTTTGAGGTCTACAGATCTACCCTAGAGGTGCGATAATCCACCACTACAAGAGGAAGAAAAACGACTTTTGAGAGACAAAATTAGTCATTTGTTTGGATGGTCTAAATATCTACCCTAAATGGTGTCGAAAATAATTCCACTACAAAGAGGAGTAAAATTCGACCCTTGAAGAGACGAATTAAATCTTCTTGGAGGTATTATATATCGACCTTGTAAGGTTTCGTAACACATATTCTAATTCTAGAGAAGTGAAAATCGACCCTTAAGAGAGCTAATTATAAGTTCTTCTTGGAGGTTGTAGACTATCTACCATGTAAAAGTTTATATTAATTCACACTATTAGGGAGTAAGAGTCGACCTTTAAGAGAAGGACGACATCGACAGTCTTCTTGATGGTCTAAATATTTACCTAAGGGTTCGAATAATCCCACTCACAAATGGACAGTAAAGCGGCGAACTCTTACTATGAACACGATAAATATCCATGGTATTAAGGGTCATAATATTCCACCCCTAAAAGGGCCGATATCTCCTGCCCATTCTACAACTTCGGGGTCGCCTGAAAGGAACCCTTCCGAGTACCCAACGAAACACTCACCGCTCTGTCTGATTGGTCTAAATATCTACCAATATGGTGTTCGAATAACCCCATAAAAATGGTATAGTATAAGTTGTCTCTCACAAGACGAAATATATTCTATAAGGGTCTTATTTATAATATTCTTTACATCTTTCTTTATGATGTGCTCCCTGTTCTCCTTTTTTTTTTTCCTCTTTTCGTTTTATATTCAAACTTGGGGTGGAAATGATACCCTCCCGAGACAAAGTTTTTTTTTTTTAATTATACATTGAAGGGTCTAAATATCTAACTTAAAGGTTATAATAATCGCACAACAGGGTGAATTTAATCAACCTTTAGAAGTCGAAAAATATATTTCTACTGGTCGAATTATCGGCCACAAGTGTGCTTTGCCAAATTTGCATATGGCGATTTACGTATACATAATGATAATCATATACCTTTCAGAGCAGAAATTATGACCCTCAAGGTTATATTTTTCAACCCTATTGTAAACCCTTGTAGGTCGATTGGTCGACCCCATCAGAATAAGGGTCGAATATATGATATCCTCTAAAAGGTCGAATTATCTACCTTTTAGAATTACAGTGTAGCGTATCTGCTTCCAATGCAGAAGGGCCAGGGTTCGATTCCCGCTAAAGTCAGAAGTTTTTTAACTTCTGATTTGGACTTAAGTCTATCAGTTCTTGTCTTAGGAGTTTGTAAACGGTGACTTTGGAGCCGTCCTAGCAAAATCAAAACGCGTAATTACTCAGACGTAGTAATTTATATACAAGCTTGAAATTAAACATGCTCTTAACCATTATAAATATCTAGTGCTTATGCTAGTGCGTTGGTCTTGTTGTTAGCGTATCTGCTTCCAATGCAGAAGGGCCAGGGTTCGATTCCCGCTCAAGTCAGAAGTTTTTTAACTTCTGATTTGGACTTAAGTCTATCAGTTCTTGTCTTAGGAGTTTGTAAACGGTGACTTTGGAGCCGTCCTAGCAACGAAGCACATAATAAATTTCAGAGTTGTTCTGGATCGGCCTTGTTGATTCTGGCGTTGATCCGCGGATGTTCGCACTGTCCATACCACTGATTGATATATTTCCTATTAAAAATATCGATCTTTGGTTGGTTATCGCTCACTCGTCGATTGCGTCGGGGCCTGCAGGGTTGGCTTGGTCGCTTTGATTTAAAGTCCCCCACTGAAAATCAGTTATATATAACTGAGTGGGTAGCCTCTAAATAAAAATTTATTTATTTATTTATTTAAGGGGTATCTTTGGGGGGACCGTGGGCCCAAAAATGTAAAAAAACAACTTTGAACTTAACAAATTTAATCATTCAAAGTCCATCATTCACACCATGATAGCGAACGAACAACAAAAAATGTGATATCCCCCCAAAATACAAAAATTTGTAAAAAAGACGGCAGCCAAGCTCTCCTTCAAAAGTCTTCGGCTGTGAATGCTGTGAGATATAGAAGTTGAGCCAAGCTTTTTATTCTTTCTCCCTAGTTTCGCTTTGAAAATATGTAAGATCATTTCGCCTGTTGACGAGCGCCAAGCCAACGATTTTTGTGGTAAAAAAGTAAAATTTTTAAACTCGAAATCATAAAAAATTCTTGGCCATGAACCAATGAAATGAATGAAATGAATTCAATGGCCAAGTCATTTTTTATGATTTCGAGTTTAAAAATTTTACTTTTTTACCACAAAAATCGTTGGCTTGGCGCTCGTCAACAGGCGAAATGATCTTACATATTTTCAAAGCGAAACTAGGGAGAAAGAATAAAAAGCTTGGCTCAACTTCTATATCTCACAGCATTCACAGCCGAAGACTTTTGAAGGAGAGCTTGGCTGCCGTCTTTTTTACAAATTTTTGTATTTTGGGGGGATTAGTTTTATACCCAGAGACCTTTTCGTTCCCGTATTCACTACTTACACCATTGTTTGCTCTCGTACCCGTATATCATATCGGCCATGTGTCACTCGTACTGCGCAATACGTAAATAATGTCTTCTATAACGTCGCCCTTATTCCATTATACCCTATTATTTGTATAATCGGCTGCTTTCTAATTTTAGCCCTTTCAACAAATGTATCACATATTTTATTCAATTATTTTACAGTGTGATCAAAAATGTAATTATGAAAACCATTCACATCGAATTAGTAACTCTTAGCGTTGCCTGTAGTTGTTCCCCCCTCCCTCATTCTTCTTCTTAATAGAAGTTGAACTGTTTCCCCCTCCCCCCCCCCTCTCTCTCTCTCTCTCGTTTTCTCTTTTCGTTTCTCTCGCCCTGTTGGATACATGAATGAAAATTAATTATGAATGAATTCATCAGAAGAAATTTAATTATTTTATTGAAATAATAAATGCTTACAAATAAAAAATACACATAATTCTACTTGTACATAATTCTTCTTTGTGCGTACATCGTCAGCGTTATTGGTCATTTCATTATTGCGACATTATTGCCAAGGTATAACAGATATTAACATCTTATTAATGTGTTGGATGAGCATCAAGTAGAGAGTCTTGTCTCGGTGAGCCTGAAACAAAGGGGATGGGGGTGACGTGACCTGCGCCAGGCCTCAAAGATGGCGGGTTATGATAAGGAAGCTGGGCTAATGACGCCGTGTTGCCATGGTTACGACGGCGGGGGGGGGGGGGGGGGGGGGGGGGGGGGGGGGGGGGGCGCCGGACCGTGGTCACGTGCGGCCGGCCATCACCACGGCGCACTGTACACCCAGCACCTACCTGTAGGGCACTGCACGCTGCAACTTGTACAGAGCCGACAGGTACTTACCTTAGTTTAAAGTTAGTAGAGTTCATTTAACAATATATAAAACATTTTAGTAGATGTAACAACTCTAATGTATGACAAGTACAACGTTTCGGAAATAAAAAAAAACGAATATTAATCATACTATCAAAAACATATCATAACGAACAAAGACAATAGCCAAGGTTGATAAGGATTTCAAAATAAACATCCATGGAAGTTTTCCAAAATCAATGTGATTCAAACAAAAATTATATTTTCTATCCACCAAATGAATCCACATTGGAGGAAAAAAGGTACTCGGCTGGCTTATGCAAGTGTATTTTAATGTTATAAGAGCATTTAATTTTAGTTACCTTGTACTTGTTGTAAATAAAGAGTTGTTGACTATTAAAATCTTTTAAATACTATACTTCCTTCCAGATAGCAAGATATTTTGTTGTAGAGACCTTTGAAAGAGTGAACGTTGCATTGAAAATAAATCCACGATAACAAACATAAGTATTATATTATGCGTTCTTCACTAGAGCATTATGACAGCTTTACTGTAACTGATGATAACTGGATGAGAGTGGTGAGCCTAGTGAACGAAGTCATTATTTAAATTGTCACTACGCTCAGAAAAATGTATTTGGTATTTTTTCTTTTGGTCCTCTCTCTCTACCGGATCTAATCCGAACTTGATGCAATATCTAGTAAATATTTTATATGTACTAACAGTTTGCTGATTTGATCATTGAGTATAGAACCTTATACTCAATGATTTGATTATGTGACTTATGTTATCTGCCCTTTCTATACTGACAATAACGCATTTTTTAACCACTTTTCTTACTCTATTTGGTTTTGTTCCCTTCCACTTACTACAACAGGACAAAGTTTATTCCGATTTTGATAACCTTTCCAGATAAGCGTTAAAATCACTTTACTAAACTTATATGTTGACGTCACTTATCCCCTGGCTAAACCACACGAGTCCTAGGCACTCTGCTTGAGAAGCTGAGAGTTTGAAGAGAGTTATAGTTTACATTACTCGGAAGCACAATCTATCCGGCTCAAGCCATTGAGTAAAGTTAATATTCGTTAACGGAATCTTAATTTAGTATTATGTTCTGTTACCTAATGATGTTGTCATTTAAATTATCTTCTAGTGTGATTTCATTCGTCATGGTACATTGCGCTTAGCGCGCCTCGCTGGGCGTTCTGATTGGCGTCAAGTTCGGCTGCCAGAAGTTGATCACTCACCGCTGCCAAACTAAAGGTTAACACGTATGTTATCCCCTCGGTCACATATAGGGCAAGATGGTGAGAGAATGAATAACATGAGAATATCTAATTATAAGAAATTGATGTTGAAAGTTGTGTGTTTGAATGGTACAAGATATTTCTCGACTTGGTTAGTCGAGAAACACTCCCGTAGGTGGAATTGTTAATATTTAATACAATTCAGAAGTTAAAAAAAAACAGAAATGAAATAGTTTCCGTCTCGGTGGTCTAGTTGGCTGGAATGTGGGAGACTCGGGTTCGAACCCAGATCGGGATGGATTTTTTAACTTCTGAAATTGTATTAAATATTAGGTACAATATATATTATGAAATATCTTGCTGTAAGTAAAATTAAATAGACTTCACATTGCACTTTAAATAAATAAATAACAAGATTAAAATTAAGTGAAAGTTAATTAATTAATTACTTATAACAAAACATAACCTGCTCTTAAAACTTCGTAAAACAATTAATATGAAATATCTCACTAAGGGTTAAGCGGATGAAAACAACTGACCAGAAGATACAATAAGTAGTTCAATGTCAAGTTCTTACAATGCTATGGTGGTGCCGACTCTTATTGTGTTAGGAATAGCTTCACTGATCAGGGATCTCGGATGTGAAGTTAATGACCAATGCAGCTAGGGACAGAATGGAGAGGGGTAGACAGAAACACGCACATGTCTCGGTCAGGGGTCGCGACGAGGCTGCCGGGCTCAAGAGTGAAACCATACAGAAACTATGCATCGATTGTTAATGGCGATCTGCTGCGAATGATCCTATTCAAAATGTATGGTAGCAGAAAGGTTCCATACGAAATTAATTAGATAATGAATACAACGATTGCCAGCTGAAGCGTATAAAGGGCGCGAAACTCTGAAAGTCGCGGCGGGTTTGATAACCGACACTGAGAACCCTGACTGGCTGGAAGTATTTCCAAGGGTTTCTTTCATTCTCTATACAATTGCCCTAATAATGTTTATAATTTTCGAGGGAAGTCTGTCCAGGGTGCAATTTATGCCCCTCTTCAAGTGCAGTTTAACTAGGTATGTTGCGGATAAGACAATTATTGTAAAGGAATGTCCGACGGCTGTTGAAGAGGACTCAATCCCTTGAGGAAAATTTAGGGAAAAACCTTCAGTCAGGAATGCCGGTCTCGACGGGATTTGAACCCTTGACCTCCCAAAACTGAGTCGCGCGCTTAACGCTCGAGCCAACACTGTTAGTATTCACAATTGCTCTCTTATCTCCACTGAGAAAGTAACTGAGTGAAACAACAACTGAAGCCATATATTTTGTTAATAAATAATAGCAATCTGGTGGAAATGCATTCATTCAAAATATTCACACCATAGACATCCCATATAATTGGCTAGACTAGCAGTCAGCGGTCCACTTTCGGGACAATTGGAAGCCATCTTGAATGGGTGAGTTTGCATGTTAATTAGATGGGAGCGATTAATCAAAAACATATTTTTAAAGATGGCCGCCAGTTTGGCAGGTGAGCACTTTAACATCAAATGATTACTAAATTCCCGTATGCAATAACTTTGCATTGTTTCTGTTTGTTCAATACCATGCTGCACAAGCTAAAACCATATCAAACAATCCAGTAAAATACTTTATTGCATTAAAAAAGCATAAATTAAAACGCCAAACCGCCATCTTGAATGGGTGCGATTGACGCTTCAATTTGGTACACTCGCGCCTGTGCGGAGGTATTGGAGACTGCGTATCTAGCCTACTATAGGTGTTAAGATATCTATGATTCACACACAGAACAGAATGAGTTGTTTAGAAATACAACAACAAGTCCTTGCTTTGCACTCAAACTTTCTGAAATTCACCTGTTTCAGCCCAGAATTCAACGAGGGTGGGACAAATTGTTTGTTGATTGTTGATTATCTAATCTTCCCACGTCAAACTAGTCATCGTCCTGGTAAAAAGTGTATTTTCTAATCTTCCCCGCCCAGATAATTTGCCAGATCACCTTCAAGACTGAGGGAAACCCAGATATTAATTGCGGTGTTTAGTTGACCACTCAGCGCTCGTCCTGACGCGCCCTCATCATCCAATCAACTTGTCACTGTTATTATAACTCGGCGGTGACGAGCCATCATCCCCGTCAGCAATCATAACGTTGCATAGTCTCTGTTACACGCGAGCCCGGGCAGGGGCGAAGTATCTAACTCCTTCAGACCACGCGTTCATAATAATGTTCCAATAGACATAACAATTTTGGATTTTTAAATGTGTAGGCCTATATCAGATTTTTTCAATCTGTCAAAAAAAATGGAATTCAAATTCACATGTTTTTATCTCATTTTGATAGGACGAATAGTACCTTTTTTTTAGATAATATTAAAAATGGAAATCTGCCAAACGGTAAAAAAGTTTTTTTTCTAGAAATTGAATATATTTCTAGAATTGCTGGTATGTGAGATACAGAAAACCCAAAATATGCTAAAGACGGGAATAAATCTAGTCACTTTTTGCACTTTATAATTTACATTTCAAAATAAAACGTTGCTTTTTTAAAAAAAAAAAAACCAAAATTCCTTAAATATTACAATGAAAAATATTTTAAAAATACAAAAATTCTCAGAAAAATAACGGAATGTTTATTTTTAGCTTAAAATAACCAAATTTTAGCGAATTTAATTATGGTCTGAATAAGGTAAGATGGATGGATGACCGGCCAGTCTAATACCTGTAAGTCGATGTTCAATTGACAATGTGACCGTAGTCCTACAATTGCAATATAATATAATCGTAATATAAAAACTACTACCAAGACATTGTTCTACAACAATTTTACAATTACGCAGCAATTTTGTGTGGCTCGTTGGTCTTGTTATTAGCGTATCTGCTTCCAATGCAGAAGGTCCAGGGTTCGATTCCCGCTAAAGTCAGAAGTTTTTTAACTTCTGATTTGGACTTAAGTCCATCAGTTCTTGTCTTAGGAGTTTGTAAACGGTGACTTTGGAGCCGTCCTAGCAACGAAGCACATAATAAATTTCAGAGTTGTTCTGAATCGGCCTTGTTGATTCTGGCGTTGATTCGCGGGTGTTCGCACTGTCCATACCACTGATTGCTATATTTCCTATTAAAAATATCGATCTTTGATTGGTTATCGCTCACTCGTCGATTGCGTCGGGGCCTGCAGGGTTGGCTTGGTCGCTTTGATTTAAAGTCCCCCACTGAAAATCAGTTATATAACTGAGTGGGCAGACTCTAAATAAAATTTATTTATTTATTATTTTATATGCTAGTGTACAGAAAACACAAAGTTACAATAAAGGTCATATTAAAATTGATGACACTTAAAAATAAATTTCCCAACTAAAAATAGAATACTATGTTGATGCAAATTGAAGAAAATTACAAATTATTTAGACTTACAAATTTTGAAATAGTCATCTTGTGTGCCAAAAATTATGTAGGTTCAATGGAATATTATTCTAATTCAATAGTCTAAGGCTAAGCGAATGTTTATGTACAGTTCAGAGTAGCGGCATACAAGGGAGCTGTACGTAGTCAATGCGGGTCCGAGGAATAGCGAAAGTGTGTTTGGTTTTTATCAGTTCCAAAATGTACATTGCTCTCTTCTGATTATTGACTACGTACAGCTCCCTTGTATGCCGCTACTCTGAACTGTACATAAACATTCGCTTAGCCTTAGACTATAGAATTAGAATAATATTCCATTGAACCTACATAATTTTTGGCACACAAGATAACTATTTCAAAATTTGTAAGTCTAAATAATTTGTAATTTTCTTCAATTTGCATCAACATAGTATTCTATTTTTAGTTGGGAAATTTATTTTTAAGTGTCATCAATTTTAATATGACCTTTATTGTAACTTTGTGTTTTCTGTACACTAGCATTGTAGAACAATGTCTAGGTAGTAGTTTTTATATTAAGATTATATTATATTGCACTTGTGGACTACGGTCCCGTTGTCAATTGAAATCAAATTAAAGGTAGTAGAATGGCCGGTCATCCATCATCTTACCTTATTCAGACCATAATTAAATTCTATACAATTCTGTTATTTTAAGCTAAAAATAAACATTTCGTTATTTTTCTGAGAATTTTTGTATTTTTAAAATATTTTTCATTGTAATATTTAAGGAATTTTGGAAAAAAATTATTGTAAATAAAAGCAACGTTTTATTTTGAAATGTAAATTATTAAAAAACGCTGGAGTGAGTCTTCCAATAGACGGAACCATTCATGTCACCTCAATCGTAAGAGTTTACAAAGTACCAAGTTCCTTGTATTTGTTTACTTTCTAATGTTCTTTACAAGCAGTATGGACACTCAATAGTCGTGTAGCCACATCTTGAAATCATGACATACTCATAAGGGTCATTCACAACATTTTAAAGAAAACTCGGAAAACTACGTTTCTTACGAACAAAGAACCCTAAAATCCACGGTGCAAATCCGACGCAAGTGTTTTCAATACCCGAGTAATAACGGCCTGAAGGCAAAGACGCCGACAATTTGTTATGTGTGTAAGATAAAACAAAACATATCTTGTGATTGGTGGAAACCGGACACCCACTGTCATTGTCAAATTTACAAATTAATAAACGTGATGTAGGGAAAATTTAACTTAAACAACTTTTTTGTACGTTTCGAACTTCGCCATTGTAAGAAACTATACAACCTTGTTTCAGTTTTCTAAGTAAACGTTTAGCATTTTTGTTTGTGAATGGCCCTTATAGTCATGTGACAACAACAACAACAACAACAACAACAACAACAACAACAACAACAACAACAACAACCTAGAGTATCGGTGGTGTGGTGAGTGCAGTCTGAGCCAAGCCTCGCCGCCAGTGATACTCGCGCGTTTAGCACCACCAGCGACATCTAGCAGGCGCTGCTGGAACTACGCGTCGCTCACCGCTCACCTCTCAAGACACGTTGTTAGAGTATCTCACATTACGAATAAACTTTTTTAAATGTACTACTATTAGATTAGTTAGTATGGGGAAGAAGGGAACAGGCCTGTTGACAATTTTAGTACACACTAAGAAAAGTAATAGCTGATAATCTGTGGAGAATGGCATGAGAGCAAAGTAAGTGTTTCTATAGTATAGATAGTTTTAGAGCTCTGAAGTAATATCACAGATAAAATATTACAATAACGTAGTTGTACATTTCAAACCATCCATTCCGTTATTGTGAAAATACTTGTGACATTATCGTAAGGTAAACTTTGCTGTTTATTAATGTATTCAATACTTCCTTCTAGACAGCGCAGTGAAATGCTGAGAGAAATGTCGGCTGGGCCGCAGTTATTTCTGCTTTGATTGTTGAAGACTTCATCTGAAGCAATGCGTTTAAAAATTGCAAATTCTATTAAAATATTGTAAATAATACAATATACAAAATATAAATATAACGATATTACATACAAAATTTAGTTCATACATACAATGTTACAATACAAACAAATATTTTGAATATTTTAATTAAATTTGCAATTTTTAAACGCAATTAGAATGTAATTAATAAATAGCAAATAAATAGTGTAATAAATAAATAAATTCGTATTTCGAGTCAACCCACTCATATTATATTAATATTTTTAATATTAATATATTAATATTAATTTGTATATATTATTTAAAATAACATGTATTATGTTTTTGTATTTGTGTAAGTTATTGTAAAATTTTAAATAATGTGTACAGATAAATATTACAAACAGTATTTATAATTCACTATTCCTCGGCGTCCCTACCAAATTAAAGAGGTAAGAAAGTCGTTCTTGTTTTCGAGTCATGACCGACGCTGACAGTGATGACGAAGTTCCATAATCATCTGTATTCGTTTATATTTTGTCTGGAGTCTAAATATTACTTGAATAATATACACAAAAAATAAAACTTGCAAAATACTGCAAACCCAAAACAGGGAAAATAAAAGTTGTTCAACATTTAAAGTGGTGATATCTAAAAGTGTAGCCAAGCCCATTATTTTACTTTAATTAAATAAACAAATAAAGTATAAACGTTTATATTATTAAACGTATTTCCATGTCAACATGGCAACAACCAACAACAGTATTATTATTTTCATCCTGCTCCTCTAACCCGGCACCTCCACCAAATGCACCCTTACACTGGGCCTAACGTTGTATAATAACTACTAGGAAAACGCTCAGTTGGACGCGTTGTTGAGCGAGCACCGGTACGTGCAACACGACCCGAGTACGACATTCCCATAATGTTACATACCAATAAGTCTTTTAGGTCTTGACCGATTTAGCTGAAAATTTGTAAAATAGGAGAGAATGGATAAAATCCACCGCCATCTAGAGGACCTTGACATCATTTCTTTGGGAAAACTATTTTACTCTTGATTTCTTCTAGGTGGCAGTACATAGTGACCAGAATTCTTGTGCGACTTTTCGTTGCCATGGTAACGTTACTTTTGTTAAAATGTAATTGCTATCTACACTACTTATCGGATCAAAATAAAATTAACATATTCGTGACCGGACGGACATTCTAAATGATTTGGCTACCTCAGATTTTGTCGCCGTTTAGTTAAAAAAAAAAAACTTTAGATTAACTTTAATGTAACTTTATAACTTTTTGAACGATTTTGCCACAAAACTAATGGCATTCAATCGGGAACGAAACTTGCGGATGGTCAAAATTTCAACTCGATCCGAGCCTCCGTTTGACCGCTATCATGAGCCAAAAAAGCTGTGCGACTTTCCGTTGCCATGGTAACGGGACTTTGTTATAATGTAATTTCCATCTACACTACTTATCGGATCAAAATAAAAATAACATATTCGTGATCGGACGGACATTCTAAATGATTTGGCCACCTCAGATTTTGTCGCCGTTTAGTTTGAAAAAAAACTTTCGATTAACTTTAATGTAACTTTTTAACTTTTTGAACGATTTTGCCACAAAACTATACAGCAACCCGCCTAGGTGGTATGTACATGTGTGCAAAATTTCAGGTCGATCAGAGAAACGGTGCGACCTGTATCGAAGCAGTAACAGAAAAAAAAAGACATTCGAGCCATAAGAGTCAAGTGGAGAC
The DNA here is from genome assembly GCA_024449915.1 of Sweltsa coloradensis. Lineage (NCBI taxonomy): Eukaryota > Metazoa > Arthropoda > Insecta > Plecoptera > Chloroperlidae > Sweltsa > Sweltsa coloradensis. The sequence continues at coordinate 405,123 of JAMZAV010000326.1, forward strand.
GCTCGCTTCGCTTCCTATTCTGGTTAGTGCACGAGTACCCGAGATCGAGTGACTTGTTGATCTTTTATTGAACTCCGATATCTTCGGATTGTACATAGATTCAATAGCAACAAATCATTGTTTTATTGGTTATCAACATTTTCTGGTACTCTTTCGGATGGTGTTAGACAAGTGGGAAAAGCATAGATTAGGGGAAGGGGGGACTCGAAGCGCGTATGTTTTACAATATTATTATTATCATATACGCGCTTCGCACCCCACCACTCCCAACCTATAATTTTCTTCTAAAATCGCAGTGTTAAAAAGTTGACCAACACCAACCGAAAAAGTACCCATTTTCTAACGGCAACAGTGACTTGTAACTTTATTCCTGGGTGCCGCGTATACTCCACAGAAACTTTATCGTGGTCCTCATGATGATGACGATGATGATGATTGCCGCTTCTAACGTCTCTATTAAAGCACTTAGGCTATTCGAGACGATGAGTAGTGATAAATGACGGCGAAGGACGATCTCAAAAAGAATTCCTTATGCGGGAATCAAAATTTGAGGCAAATATTGCCTCTTTCAACCTGTTGGGTAGTGCGATTACTAGGGGGAATTTGAAAAGTGCATAAGTTCTTGACTTTTGAGAAAAGTGCCGTTTTGTTTTTTTGTTTTTTAAACAAACAAAAACTTTATTTTACAGTTGTAAACACAACACACAAAAATAAATTACACTAGAAATACCTGGGTACACGCCCCTTAATTTTTTACTTTAAAATTAATGTTACATAGATAGACTTAGGCCTAAATGTAGAGATACTTCCAAATTTATGTAAAAAATAACAGGAAAAAATGGAAAAAAAATGTTGCAAAACGAAAAGTGCTGTAAATGAAACTGTTACAATGCCCGATTAGAGAATTCACGTTGCAAAATAAACGAAAAACCTCATTGTTCAAGTGAGAATCTATAAACCCATCCCATAAAACATCCCGAAAACGTCTGGAAAACATCTGTACATAAGAAAAAATATCTCATTATTCTCATAGCTGGATATTATAGTCGCTCTCCAAGATTTCCTTCCTCCTCTGAGACGGGCGCGCGTTTAAGATAGCGCCTCTCGCCTGAGTCACGTCGTCTTCACTTGAAAGCAGCGTAGGAACACACGTCGGCAACGCGGGTCTACCAAAGCAGCTAATTCCCAATTCCATTTGCAACTTTGCCGGAGCAAGGTACAGTAAGATTTGTCCGCTATTCATTAAAATTTAATTTAAATTTAATAGGTCTTCCGTTCCTCGTGCCTTGTAAATTTAATCGCTATGAAATTACGAAAATGACATAAACAGAACTGTTTGCTTACATCTTCCGAGCCACCCCCACCCCTCACCCCCACCCCAACCGCCTCCGCTCCAACTTTGTCACCTTCGCATTGAGCCGCTAAGTCCTCATCTCTTCTTTCTTGTATTAATCAAGATGTCTTAATTCTTACCTGGTGAGAACGCGAGTGAGCAAAGGAGAGAGGGTGGAATTAAGAGAGAGAGAGAGAGAGAGAGCGAGAAGTAAAAAGGAATGTCCCATCATCAAAATGTTGAGAAGATTCTGAGTCTGAGATGAATTGAGGGTAAGGAGACGGGAGGGAAGACAGAAATGGAATTAAGGAAAACGGCGCCTCGTATCCAATTATAACTTGGAAACGAATTTCTCATTTCGAGACAATTAAGCGGCATATTATAGTCAGTGAACCGTCGTTGTAGCGATACACAGCTACGCAAAGCCTGTAGGGTCTTACAAATTATACTTTGGGGAACATTAATTTCCATGATGGTCGTGAGGGGTGTCTCTTACAGCCGGGGACGAGAAATATCGACAACATGACAACCGAGAGCATGATTTCTAAGCTTGACCGTCAACAGCAGACGTGAACTGATCGCCACACGGGGAGGTCAACTCTTAGAGGGGCGATTAGGCCCAAAACTTATATTTTACCACATAACCTAGAGCAAACTAATACACTAAAATGACAGTTAAAAAATTATAATTTGTACCTGTGACTTTACACGAATTTGTTAAGTTTTTTGTACTAAAATTTGCGAAAGTTGCGTTTTGGTGAATTTCTTAAATCGGCTTCAACCTGCATTTTTTTTATTTCACATAGATACTTAAACATCATTCCAATCTAAAATGGTAATTCAGAAAATTGTTTCTTTAAACTGTGCACAAATATTTTTCACTCATACACGCAAAAAGTGAGGGTGGTGTTAGCAGGGACTTGCGCCCTGCAGAATGCGCCTCAAGATGATATTATCCAGTTATAGTTTCCCGCCCCATAGAAGCCACTCGGTCTTGCAGCTCACGTAGATTCGGATGGCTGCAGAAGACGTGATGTGACGTCTTGGCAAAATCGTGGCTCTTCTAAACGTATAAAAACTCTGGATATTGCTGAGGGAGGAGCGGGTAAAACTTGGAGCCCCTGGGACCTTATCATTTCATCCCGGACCCTCTTCCCCCCGCCTACAGTGGCGTAGAGATAGAAATCAAAGGGGCACCATTTATAGGGTTTATCTAGTTAGAGAGCCCACTATAGTGTAGGCTCCATATCAGGTATTTTTTAAAGTCAACCTTTTATTGTTTTTAGCACACATATCTAAGCTTACAATATGAACACCAATTTATAATGATGTGCTTAATGACTAGATTTATACACTAGCATAAAACTCAAAAGGCTCGGATATAGACCGCCTGATGAACAATTTAGTACGTCCACAGTCATCAAAGATAATCATTAATTACCGCCTCGCTAGAGGTTATCATGGGTTTCAAAACAGAACAAGCGCGTAGGTAAATTAAACAATACTTTATATTATATCTGTTTTAATTCAGCCAATAAGTGTGGGTGTTTAAGATAATTGTTTGGTGCATATCCTTCCTAATAATCATTATAATGAGCGGAACGTACCTTCATAACCTTTCTCTTGGCTAATATTACTAGGAAAACGCGAAAAAGTCCCGCCGCGTTGTTGGATGAGCGTAATTGGTACATTGAGCTCCCATGTGTTATGCGGATTTTCTGTTGTTCTGTGAAAAAATTATAACTTTGTTCAAGATTTTTTTTAAATAAAATAAAATTTAATAAAAAATAAACTTACATATTATATATATTTTTTTAAATTAATCATAATTTTAAAAAAAGACAAAAATCGAAAAATTGCGATTTTTATAAGAAATAATTATTCTATTGCGCTCATATTTCACACGAATATATTAATTCATAAAATTAAGGTTCTGTGAAAAAATCATAACAATAGGATAAAGCATGTAGGTGTTATAAGCCAAAAAATTGTTTAAAAAAGAAAAAAACCCGCAAAATTTATATTTTCATGAAAAATAATTTTTCGGTCGGCTCAAATTTCACACGAATATCATAATACATAAAATTAAGGTACTGTGAAAAAATAATGGAAAGCGAACAAAGAATGGAGGTGTTATAAGTCGAAGAAATGTTTTAAAAATCGAAAAAAATCGTAAAATTGCATTTTTATTTTTTAATGAGAAATAATTTTTCGATTGCGCTCAAAAACTTGGCAGTTCTAAGTTTAGAGATTTCGAAGGTCTCCATGAAATTTCATCGCAATCGGAGTATCGGTTTAGCCGGAATCGTGTGGACAAACAGACAAAAATACAGAAAGAAAGAAAGAAAAAAAAAAAAAAACATTCCGGATTTTTTTCTCCAGTGTAGTGAAATGGAATCTTCGCTTCGCTCGCTACGCTCGCTACGCTCATCCAATAACAAAAAAGGTGATCTTACACCTTTCAAAATTTTGTATTGATAGTGTAATCACCTGGGTTATTTGTTCTTAATGAGGTTCAACCAATTGTCTAGTTTTGTTCAAAAATGTATATGTTTTGGATAAATAAATAAATTCGTATTTAGATTCTAATGACTTTCAGTGTGGGGCATTAAATTTAAAACCGACCAAGCCAACCCTGTAGGCACCGCCATCATCGACGAGCAAACAATGACTGTTACTAGAGACCAGCATATTTAAGTAGGAAACACCGATCAATCAAGCTGGACACGATTCCACCCGCGGACATCACCGAATCGGTCTGATGGTACTTCTCGAATCGCAAAAAAAGCTCGCATCTAAAGTTTTCTCCCTCGTATTCCCGTGATCGTCATAACTCGATCCGGCAACCAGGCCCAGCATGCGTGGCTGGTTATGGAACGCTGACACCGCTGGATTCAGGGAGGAGATAGATAAAATAGCCCGTTCTACAAGAACACAGCCTCGCCCCGTGCACGCGCTGAGGTTGCGAATATCAGGACCCACCCCCCGCTCGCTCAAGCCGTATCGGATCAGGCTAGATCTGCGGACTAATGGTCAGGCTAATGGTTTAATTAGATTAATACAGAGGTGCTTACAGCAGAACATTTCTCTCCCAGCGAGCAATGTGGTGGTAGTTTTTACTTGGGGTATATATGGCCCTCGCCCCATTCAAGTAAGATAAGTCATAACGTTTATTTGATCCATACACCACAAAAAAGACTACGCAATTTATATAAACTAAGAGTTAAGTGTATACAGTACACATTAAAGAAAATATATTGTATAAGAGTGTATATATTATGTTCTTTGCCTGTTTAATTTATCAAATTGTTAATGGTTTTTGATTAACTAGTTTTGACTGTCTACTGACTGTCTACTAGAATAATGAGAAAATTACACAAATATATTTTAATGACTGATGGGTCATCCTTAACTGGTTTATTGGCAAGTTAACATAACAACACATTTAAATATTGTTATTATGATCCTGATGTATTTAGGAACCTTTCTGCATAATACAGAACAACATAAAAACATTTTATTTATTTATTTATGATAACAAAATATATGTTTTTTATTTATCTACAAATTTAGCCCAAAAAATATTAAAATGTGATATAAAATGCAATACAGTTTAAAATTGACGTCCAGGCAAAAGACCCGGAAATATAAGTAATATTTCTGATAGTGATGCGCGAACGAGTTTTGAAGTAGTTGTGGGTGTGGAGAGAGTCCTGTGGACGACGCTGGCGCTGAGGGCGACCGCCCAATAGCACGGCATCCACAACTAAGAATTATTGCCAATAGAATCTAAAATGGGAGAGAAAACGAAGAGGGAGATTTTTTGTGTGGTTTCTTCCCCCTTTGAAGCAGCGAGTTCCGCTGGTGGTTTGTGACTCCACTGAGTGCTGGATTGGTCAGTTCTGTTCGGTTGTCTTGCCCACCTTGCACTCAGTCACTCCAGCCTGCACTCGGACTCTTTAGAGAGGGATATGAAGCATTCTGTCGCCTTTCAATTCGAATTTATCCGAGATATTAGTATTTTTGTATTGCTATAAAACAAAATTGCGAGTTTTATTGGTCCGATTTTTGTAGTGATATATACGTGTCACTTTTCAGTCCGTCTGTTTGTCACGTGTCACGATTCACACCGAACATGACCTTCGAGTTGGTTGGCGTTGACCTTGAACAGTTTGGTGACCCTGGGAGTCTCAAACTGAATATTTCCGAGAACCCGGCACCTCCCACCAAAGAAAATGTGAATATTCTAGGAAATCTAATCTTTGTTTCCATCTTCGACAACTTGTTGATAAAGTAGCTTCGCTGTTGAGGGGGGGGGGGGGGTCACTATGTCCTATAGCAGCTCTCATTTTACTCAATCCCCCAGTCTGATAGCGCTGGTTGATTGAGTGTATTGTAATTCACCTGTCTCGTGACAGGACAGGCTGGCCAGTGTAGGGCTAAGGACAAATCCACTCCCTGTAGCAATACTAGGGAAATCATCTTTATCGAGGCTTATCTCCCCCCCCCTCACTGCCCCATCACGAATTCTCTGACACTGGAGTCGGCGTGTGACTGAAAATTTCACGAATATGCTGTACGAATACTGTACCGATAACGCAAATTTTAATTCAGGAATAAAGATAATAAATAATGTTTGTATTACTGGGGAGGGGGGATGGGGGATGAATGGGCTTCCCGTGGACAATTGAACGCTCCTTTTTAGGACTCCAACTAGATATTTTGAAGTTGGGTATAATTGATAAGTGAATAAGTCTTGAGCGTCACGCATGAGCTGCCTTAGTGAGTAGAAATAATAACAATTTATTATTTTAAACTAAAAGTAATGTGTATTAAATCACAAAAGGATATTGGATAGTTTGTCGTGTTGTTATTTTGTGTGTGCAGAACTCGACAATCTTAGGAGCATTGATAAAACTATCTTCTGGGTTATTATTGTGAATCATTGAAGCAGGCGTGTAATTTAGATAAGTAGGCTCCGCTACCTGGTGCATTGTGACATGGGACATCGTTCTATTGAATATTGTGTTCGGTTACATTCCTCGAGGACGTTGTCATCTGCGGCCACTCAAACTGTTTAATATCATCCCTCTTGATGTGTGTCGTAATGTGCAGTGGACTGGCGGTCTGTCAATGTCACATGACGTGCGCGTAAGCTTATCCGTCTCGGCCAGCTGGCAGAGCTCGCTGTTTACCTGGGAAGACTTGTGGGAAACATATTGGCAAAAGATTATATTCCCGCGGTATGTACTCTCCATAGAGTGAGACGAAATATCTCGAGAATACTTTGTTATGATAGTTTGAATGAGAAACTCACAGTTATTGCAATTTCTTAACAGAAGACATTTTTATTGATTAGGAAAAATGATTCGATAGTAATAATTTTTCATAGCAAAAGCATTGTCGTTACGTTAAATCCTACACATGTACAGCATATTTTATAAATTTATTATTTTTGTGGGTATAAATCGCAACGGATTTTGTTCATTTTGCTAACAGTTCTCAGTTTACAAGTCACGGATGTCTGTTAAAAATTTCAGCTCAATCTGTTTAGGCGTTTGGCCGTATGGGATCGCACATACAGACAGACAAACAGATATTCTCACAGTGAGTGCTGTTGCTTTCGACCTGCGTTGTAAGACGAGTTAGCGCCAACACCGCCGTAAGTGTAATTATTTATTATATGGTAATCATTCCAAAAATCCATCTCAGAGGGGAATCGAACCCCGGTCGGGTGTCTTACCCCTAACCATAGATATCTTAACACCTATAGTAGGCTAGATCAACAGCCTCCAATATCTCCGCACAGGCGCGAGCGTACGAAATTGAAGCGTCAATCGCACCCATTCAAAATGGCGGTTTGGCGTTTTAATTTATGCTTTTTTAATGCCATTAAGTATTTTACTGGATTGTTTGATATGGTTTTAGCTTGTGCAGCATGGTATTGAACAAACAGAAACAATGCAAAGTTATTGCATAAGGGAATTAAGTAATCATTTGGTGTCAAAGTCTAATATGCTATCCTGTCAAACTGGCGGCCATCTTTTTTAAAAAAAATCGATTAATCGCTCCCATCTAATTAACATGCAAACTCACCCATTCAAGATGACTTCCAATTGTCCCGGAAGTGGACCGCGGACTGCTAATCTAGCCTACTATATGGGATATCTATGCCCCTAACCTTCCGAGACGGTTAACTTATTAACTTATGGATTGATGGTGCTTTGTAGATCTGAATAGATTGGATCGTTGCAGAACTGTTCCAAATTATTCAGATCTATAATGAAGCAACAATCCAGAAGTTGGTAGTTGGTACCAGCTACCCTGCTGAGATGGATATCATTTAAATTTTCGCATCT